>OU795042.1:50537399-51003736 GCA_917208275.1 Patella pellucida | reverse complement strand
TTCTAAAAGGTGATAAGATAAGCTTTACAAATATTATTAGTAAAAGTTGGCACAATCATATTAAAGGGGTGCGCTCTCATCCTAAACATTGCCAATTTTTCAATATTCTAAATGTAAAGAAAAACCCTGCACTTTTTTCAAAGCCAGAATCCGGACCATCGTACAACATTCAGAGCACCCAGCTATATATATTCGGAAAGGTAATTAAATAAGCTTTCTAAATATTATTAGTAAAAATTGGCACAATCATATTAAAGGGGTGCGCACTCATCCTAAAGATAGCCAATTTTTGAATATTCTAAAGGTAAAGAACGGTAATGTCCGGAGTCAAAATTCGGACCATCGTACAAAATTCAGAGCATCCGGCTATATATATTCTAAAAGGTGATAAGATAAGCTTTACAAATATTATTAGTAAAAGTTGGCACAATTATATTAAAGGGGTGCGCTCTCATCCTAAACATTGCCAATTTTTTCATTATTCTAAAGGTTAAGAACGGTAATGTCCGGAGTCAAAATTCGGACCATCGTACAAAATTCAGAGCATCCGGCTATATATATTCTAAAAGGTGATAAGATAAGCTTTACAAATATTATTAGTAAAAGTTGGCACAATCAAATTAAAGGGGTGCGCTCTCATCCTAAAGATAGCCAATTTTTCAATATTCTAAAGGTAAAGAACGGTAATATCCGGAGTCAAAATTCGGACCATCGTACAAAATTCAGAGCATCCAGCTATATATATTCTAAAAGGTAATAAGATAAGCTTTACAAATATTATTAGTAAAAGTTGGCACAATCATATTAAAGGGGTGCGCTCTCATCCTAAACATAGCCAATTTTTCAATATTCTAAATGTAAAGAACGGTAATGTTCCGAATCAAAATTCGGACCATCGTACAAAATTCAGAGTACCAAGCTATATATATTATGAAAGGTAATTGAATAAGCTTTCCAAATATTATTAGTAAAAGTTGGCACAATCATATTAAAGGGGTGCGCACTCATCCTAAACATAGCCAATTTTTAAATATTCTAAATATAAAGATAAACCTGTACTTTTTTCAAAGTCAAAATTCGGACCATCGTACAAAATTCAGAGCATCCGGCTATATATATTCTAAAAGGTGGTAAGATAAGCTTTCCAAATATTATTAGTAAAAGTTGGCACAATCATATTAAAGGGGTGCGCTCTCATCCTAAACATAGCCAATTTTTTCAATATTCTAAAGGTAAAGAACGGTAATGTCCCGAGTCAAAATTCGGACCATCGTACAAAATTCAGAACATCCGGCTATATATATTCTAAAAGGTGATAAGATAAGCTTTCCAAATATTATTAGTAAAAGTTGGCACAATCATATTAAAGGGATGCGCTTTCATCCTAAACTACGCCGACTTTTCAATATTTTAAATATAAAGATAGGCCGGTAATGTTTTCGAAGTCGAAATTCGGACCATCGTACAAAATTCAGAGAACCCAGTTATATATATTCTGAAAGGTAATTGAAAAGGCTTTCCAAATATTATTAGTAAAAGTTGGCACAATCATATTAAAGGGGTGCGCTCTCATCCTAAACATAGCCAATTTTTTCAATATTCGAAATGTAAAGAACGGTAATGTCCGGAGTCAAAATCCGGACCATCGTACAAAATTCAGAGTATCCGGCTATATATATTCTAAAAGGTAATAAGATAAGCTTTACAAATATTATTAGTAAAAGTTGGCACAATTATATTAAAGGGGTGCGCTCTCATCCCAAACATTGCCAATTTTTCAATATTCTAAATGTAAAGAAAAACCCTGCACTTTTTTCAAAGTCAGAATCCGGACCATCGTACAAAATTCAGAGCACCCAGCTATATATATTCGGAAAGGTAATTAAATAAGCTTTCTAAATATTATTAGTAAAAGTTGGCACAATCATATTAAAGGGGTGCGCTCTCATCCCAAACATTGCCAATTTTTCAATATTCTAAATGTAAAGAAAAACCCTGCACTTTTTTCAAAGTCAGAATCCGGACCATCGTACAAAATTCAGAGCACCCAGCTATATATATTCGGAAAGGTTATTAAATAAGCTTTCTAAATATTATTAGTAAAAGTTGGCACAATTATATTAAAGGGGTTCGCACTCATCCTAAACATTGCCAATTTTCCAATATCCTAAATGTAAAGAAAAACCCTGCACTTTTTTCAAAGTCAGAATCCGGACCATCGTACAAAATTCAGAGCACCCAGCTATATATATTCGGAAAGGTAATTAAATAAGCTTTCTAAATATTATTAGTAAAAGTTGGCACAATCATATTAAAGGGGTGCGCACTCATCCTAAACATTGCCAATTTTTCAATATCCTAAATGTAAAGAAAAACCCTGCACTTTTTTCAAAGTCAGAATCCGGACGATCGTACAAAATTCAGAGCACCCAGCTATATATATTCGGAAAGGTAATTAAATAAGCTTTCTAAATATTATTAGTAAAAGTTGGCACAATCATATTAAAGGGGTGCGCTTTCATCCTAAAGATAGCCAATTTTTCAATATTCTAAAGGTAAAGAACGATAATGTCCGGAGTCAAAATTCGGAACATCGTACAAAATTCAGAGCATCCGGCTATATATATTCTAAAAGGTGATAAGATAAGCTTTACAAATATTATTAGTAAAAGTTGGCACAATTATATTAAAGGGGTGGGCTCTCATCCTAAACATTGCCAATTTTTCATTATTCTAAAGGTTAAGAACGGTAATGTCCGGAGTCAAAATTCGGACCATCGTACAAAATTCAGAGCATTCGGCTATATATATTCTAAAAGGTGATAAGATAAGCTTTACAAATACTATTAGTAAAAGTTGGCACAATCATATTAAAGGGGTGCGCTTTCATCCTAAAGATAGCCAATTTTTCAATATTCTAAAGGTAAAGAACGGTAATGTCCCGAGTCAAAATTCGGACCATCGTACAAAATTCAGAGCATCCAGCTATATATATTCTAAAAGGTGATATGATAAGCTTTCCAAATATTATTAGTAAAAGTTGGCACAATTATATTAAAGGGGTGCGCTCTCATCCTAAACATAGCCAATTTTTCAATATTCTAAATGTAAAGAACGGTAATGTTCCGAATCAAAATTCGGACCATCGTACAAAATTCAGAGCACCGAGCTATATATATTATGAAAGGTAATTGAATAAGCTTTCCAAATATTATTAGTAAAAGTTGGCACAATCATATTAAAGGGGTGCGCACTCATCCTAAACATAGCCAATTTTTAAATATTCTAAATATAAAGATAAACCTGTACTTTTTTCAAAGTCAAAATTCGGACCATCGTACAAAATTCAGAGCATCCGGCTATATATATTCTAAAAGGTGGTAAAATAAGCTTTCCAAATATTATTAGTAAAATTTGGCACAATCATATTAAAGGGGTGCGCTCTCATCCTAAACATAGCCAATTTTTCAATATTCAAAAGGTTAAGAACGGTAATGTCCGGAGTCAAAATTCGGACCATCGTACAAAATTCAGAGCATCCGGCTATATATATTTTAAAATGTGGTAAGATAAGCTTTCTAAATATTATTAGTAAAAGTTGGCACAATCATATTAAAGGGGGTGCGCACTCATCCTAAAGATAGCCAATTTTTCAATATTCTAAAGGTAAAGAACGGTAATGTCCGGAGTCAAAATTCGGACCATCGTACAAAATTCAGAGCATCCGGCTATATATATTCTAAAAGGTGATAAGATAAGCTTTACAAATATTATTAGTAAAAGTTGGCACAATCATATTAAAGGGGTGCGCACTCATCCTAAAGATAGCCAATTTTTCAATATTCTAAAGGTAAAGAACGGTAATGTCCCGAGTCAAAATTCGGACCATCGTACAAAATTCAGAGCATCCAGCTATATATATTCTAAAAGGTGATATGATAAGCTTTACAAATATTATTAGTAAAAGTTGGCACAATCATATTAAAGGGGTGCGTTCTCATCCTAAACATAGCCAATTTTTCAATATTCTAAATGTAAAGAACGGTAATGTTCCGAATCAAAATTCGGACCATCGTACAAAATTCAGAGCACCGAGCTATATATATTATGAAAGGTAATTAAATAAGCTTTCCAAATATTATTAGTAAAAGTTGGCACAATCATATTAAAGGGGTGCGCTTTCATCCTAAAGATAGCCAATTTTTCAATATTCTAAAGGTAAAGAACGGTAATGTCCCGAGTCAAAATTCGGACCATCATACAAAATTCAGAGCATCCGGCTATATATATTCTAAACGGTGATAGGATAAGCTTTCTAAATATTATTAGTAAAAGTTGGCACAATCATATTAAAGGGGTGCGCGCTCATCCTAAACATAGCCAATTTTTTCAATATTCGAAATGTAAAGAACGGTAATGTCCGGAGTCAAAATTCGGACCATCGTACAAAATTCAGAGCATCCGGCTATATATATTCTAAAAGGTGATAAGATAAGCTTTACAAATATTATTAGTAAAAGTTGGCACAATCATATTAAAGGGGTGCGCTCTCATCCTAAACATAGCCAATTTTTCAATATTCTAAAGGTAAAGAACGGTAATGTCCGGAGTCAAAATTCGGACCATCGTACAAAATTCAGAGCATCCGGCTATATATATTCTAAAAGGTGATAAGATAAGCTTTACAAATATTATTAGTAAAAGTTGGCACAATCATATTAAAGGGGTGCCCTCTCATCCTAAACATAGCCAATTTTTCAATATTCTAAATATAAAGAACGGTAATGTCCGGAGTCAAAGTTCGAACCATCGTACAAAATTCAGAGCATCTGGCTATATATATTCTAAAAGGTGATAAGATAAGCTTTACAAATATTATTAGTAACAGTTGACACAATCATATTAAAGGGGTGCCCTCTCGTCCTAAACATAGCCATTTTTTCAATATTCTAAATGTAAAGAAAAACCCTTCACTTTTTTCAAAGTCAGAATGTTTAGGATGAGAGCGCACCCCTTTAATATAATTGTGCCAACTTTTGCTAATAATATTTGGAAAGCTTATTATATCACCTTTTAGAATGTATATAGCCGGATGCTCTGAATTCTGTACGATGGTCCGAATGTTGACTCCGGACATTACCGTTCTTAACCTTTAGAATATTGAAAAATTGGCTATGTTTAGGATGAGAGCGCACCCCTTTAATATGATTGTGCCAACTTTTACTAATAATATTTGGAAAGCTTATCTTATCACCTTTTAGAATATATATAGCCGGATGCTCTGAATTTTGTACGATGGTCCGAATTTTGACTCCGGACATTACGGTTCTTAACCTTTAGAATAATGAAAAATTGGCTATGTTTAGGATGAGAGCGCACCCCTTTAATATGATTGTGCCAACTTTTACTAATAATATTTAGAAAGCTTATTTAATTACCTTTCCGAATATATATAGCTGGGTGCTCTGAATTTTGTACGATGGTCCGGATTCTGACTTTGAAAAAAGTGCAGGGTTTTTCTTTACATTTAGAATATTGAAAAATTGGCAATGTTTAGGATGAGAGCGCACCCCTTTAATATGATTGTGATAACTTTTACTAATAATATTTGTAAAGCTTATCTTATCACCTTTTAGAATATATATAGCCGGATGCTCTGAATTTTGTACGATGGTCCGAATTTTGACTCCGGACATTAATTACCGTTCTTAACCTTTAGAATAATGAAAAATTGGCAATGTTTAGGATGAGAGCGCACCCCTTTAATATAATTGTGCCAACTTTTACTAATAATATTTGTAAAGCTTATCTTATCACCTTTTAGAATATATATAGCCGGATGCTCTGAATTTTGTACGATGGTCCGAATTTTGACTCCGGATATTACCGTTCTTAACCTTTAGAATAATGAAAAATTGGCAATGTTTAGGATGAGAGCGCACCCCTTTAATATAATTGTGCCAACTTTTACTAATAATATTTGTAAAGCTTATCTTATCACCTTTTAGAATATATATAGCCGGATGCTCTGAATTTTGTACGATGGTCCGAATTTTGACTCCGGACATTACCGTTCTTTACCTTTAGAATATTGAAAAATTGGCTATCTTTAGGATGAGTGCGCACCCCTTTAATATGATTGTGCCAACTTTTACTAATAATATTTAGAAAGCTTATTTAATTACCTTTCCGAATATATATAGCTGGGTGCTCTGAATTTTGTACGATGGTCCGGATTCTGACTTTGAAAAAAGTGCAGGGTTTTTCTTTACATTTAGAATATTGAAAAATTGGCAATGTTTAGGATGAGTGCGCACCCCTTTAATATGATTGTGCCAACTTTTACTAATAATATTTAGAAAGCTTATTTAATTACCTTTCCGAATATATATAGCTGGGTGCTCTGAATTTTGTACGATGGTCCGGATTCTGACTTTGAAAAAAGTGCAGGGTTTTTCTTTACAATTAGGATATTGAAAAATTGGCAATGTTTAGGATGAGAGCGCACCCCTTTAATATGATTGTGCCAACTTTTACTAATAATATTTGGAAAGCTTATCTTACCACCTTTTAGAATATATATAGCCGGATGCTCTGAATTTTGTACGATGGTCCGAATTTTGACTTTGAAATAAGTACAGGTTTATCTTTATATTTAGAATATTGAAAAATTGGCTATGTTTAGGATGAGCGCGCATCCCTTTAATATGATTGTGCCAACTTTTACTAATAATATTTGGAAAGCTTATCTTATCACCTTTTAGAATATATATAGCCGGATGTTCTGAATTTTGTACGATGGTCCGAATTTTGACTCGGGACATTACCGTTCTTAACCTTTAGAATAATGAAAAATTGGCAATGTTTAGGATGAGAGCGCACCCCTTTAATATAATTGTGCCAACTTTTACTAATAATATTTGTAAAGCTTATCTTATCACCTTTTAGAATATATATAGCTGGATGCTCTGAATTTTGTACGATGGTCCGAATTTTGACTCCGGACATTACCGTTCTTAACCTTTAGAATATTGAAAAATTGGCTATCTTTAGGATGAGTGCGCACCCCTTTAATATGATTGTGCCAATTTTTACTAATAATATTTAGAAAGCTTATTTAATTATCTTTCCGAATATATATAGCTGGGTGCTCTGAATGTTGTACGATGGTCCGGATTCTGACTTTGAAAAAAAGTGCAGGGTTTTTCTTTACATTTAGAATATTGAAAAATTGGCAATGTTTAGGATGAGAGCGCACCCCTTTAATATGATTATGCCAACTTTTACTAATAATATTTGGAAAGCTTATCTTATTACCTTTTAGAATATATATAGCCGGATGCTCTGAATTTTGTACGATGGTCCGAATTTTGACTCGGGACATTACCGTTCTTAACCTTTAGAATAATGAAAAATTGGCAATGTTTAGGATGAGAGCGCACCCCTTTAATATAATTGTGCCAACTTTTACTAATAATATTTGGAAAGCTTATCTTACCACCTTTTAGAATATATATAGCCGGATGCTCTGAATTATGTACGATGGTCCGAGTTTTTACTTTGCAAAAAGTACAGGTTTATCTTTATATTTAGAATATTGAAAAATTGGCTATGTTTAGGATGAGCGCGCATCCCTTTAATATGATTGAGCCAACTTTTACTAATAATATTTAGAAAGCTTATGTTATCACCTTTTAGAATATATATAGCCGGATGCTCTAAATTTTGTACGATGGTCCGAATTTTGACTCCGGACATTACCGTTCCTTACCTTTAGAATATTGAAAAATTGGCTATGTTTAGGATGAGTGCGCACCCCTTTAATATGATTGTGCCAACTTTTATTAATGATATTTGGAAAGCTCTTTGAATCACCTTTTCGAATATATACAGCCAGTTGCTCTGAATTTTGTACGATGGTCCGAATATTGATTCGGAACATTACCGTTCTTTACATTTAGAATATTGAAAAATTGGCTATGTTTAGGATAAGTGCGCACCCCTTTAATATGATTGTGCCAACTTTTACTAATAATATTTCGAAAGCTTATCTTATCACCTTTTAGAATATATATAGCCGGATGTTCTGAATTTTGTACGATGGTCCGAATTTTGACTCCGGACATTACCGTTCTTTACATTTCGAATATTGAAAAATTGGCCATGTTTCGGATAAGCGCGCACCCCTTTAATATGATTGTGCCAACTTTTACTAATAATATTTGGAAAGCTTATTCAATTACCTTTCAGAATATTTATAGCTAGATGCTCAGAATTTTGTACGATGGTCCTTATTTGGACTTTGGAAAAATTACCGGCCTGTCGTTAGTTACAATTTGAAAAATGAACAAATTGGCTATGTTTAGGAAGAGTGCGCACCCCTTTAATATGATTTTGCCAACTTTTACTAATAATATTTAGAAAGCTTATTTTATCACCTTTTAGAATATATATAGCCGGATGCTCTAAATTTTGTACGATGGTCCGAATTTTGACTTCGAAAACATTACCGGCCTATCTTTATATTTAAAATATTGAAAAGTCGGCGTAGTTTAGGATGAAAGCGCATCCCTTTAATATGATTGTGCCAACTTTTACTAATACTATGCAGAAAAGTGATTTAATTACCTTTCAGAATATATATAGCTGGATGCTCAGAATTTTGTACGATGACCCGAATTTTGACTCGGAATATTAACGTTCTTTCCTTTTAAAATAACAATATATTCTACTTTCGTTTGATAGACGTTACGATGGATTTTATTGGTTGATAAAAATAGATGAGTTTGGGCGTTTTTTGAATTTATTCTGAATAGGTTGCCAACGAATAGGTTGCCAGCTGGATTGATCGAATAGCTCGCTAGCCGAATAGCTCGCCAAATTGTGTTCGGTGAAGTATACGACTGAGGTATTCGACTGAGATATACGACTGAACTATACGACTGAAGTATTCGACTGATGTTATCGACTGGACGAGACCACATGAAAATGTCGAATACCTTATCCCCACAGCCCCCCCCCTCCAACCCACCCGCATCGCATCATACATGTTATTCATAATGTGGACGTATATGATATATGTATTGCCGTCTCCCCTTTCTGTGTTTGTCAACACAGTGTGTACGTAATGAATGTGTGTGTGGTGTCTGTGTGTCGCCTACAGGCCACAATTCTTACGTGATCATCTTGAAACTTTACATACATATTCCTTATTATACCCCAAGGATGATCCCTATTGTTTTTGGTACATGCCTGACCCCCAGGGGCAGAGTCACGCTCATAACTCATCGAATATTAAAATATAATCTAGTTTTAGCAACAGCTTTCACTCACGTCCGCGCTATGCGATTTGCAGTGACTACTTTTGCCCGTAAAATCTATCGTGAAACTAGTTGGGAGACCCCAGGGAGGGCCCCAGCCCCTACCCCATGCCCCCAGGACCTTCAGCGATGGCTACGAGCATGATTTGTTACTATATTATCTTAGTCCACTGCCACCGCTGTTTAATATTGAGCGACTTGTTTATTCGACTTGATTATTCGACTTGATTATTCGACTGGTTTATTCGACTTGATTATTCGACTGGATTATTCGACTGGTTTATTCGACTTGATTATTCGACTGGTTTATTTGACTGATGTTATAGACTAAATTAATTGACTGATTTTATCGACTAGACGAGGCCACACGCCCCTTCCATCCACCCCACCCCACCCCATTGCATCTCTTTTCTACGTTCATACCATATATAGGGACTCTTTTTTTCGAGGTGTAGCCCGGGCGGGGGGGGGGGGGTATTAGTTTCAACTTAATAATAATAATAATAATGACTTTATTTGAGAAGGGTTGAAGATTAGGCTATAATAGCCTTTCTAACATCCTGCCCTTCATAGAATATAATATATATATTACCAAAAATAATGACTGATGCATTAAATAACACTACACAATAATTTACTTTAAAAAAAATATATATACAAATCACTTAAAAAGATTAATTTAAGTAAATACGCGAGCTCATAAATAGTAATATCATGCATCAACAATCTACAATATGTACATGCTTAATTAATAATAATAATAATAAATAATTTTTTTATTTTCAAAAGGGTGAAAAATTAGCGGTTTACAATTTTGGCCTTAATGAAAAATAGACAAAACAAACATACACATTATGCAGAAAACGATAATGGTTTAAATTTAAATAATTTAAATAAGTTTATACAGAATAGTTATGTAACATTTTTGATATAATTAAGTACATGTATGACTTAAGACTGGTGACCCCCCCCCCCCCCACCGCTCCCCTTCCCTCCCGAGCCCTTGGCTCCTTCATTTATGGCTTAACTATCGCCTAAATACCGTACTTAAACTAATTTTGACCGTAAAATCGATCTTGAAACTAGTTGGTAAGGCCCCCGGCCCCTACCCCATGCCCCCGGCACCTTCTTGGCTTCGAGCATATTTTTTACTCGTATATTATCTTAGTCCACTCCAACCGCTGCTTTTTATATTGAGCGACTTGTTTATTCGACTTGATTATTCGACTGGTTTATTCGACTTGATTATTCGACTGGTTTATTCGACTTGATTATTCGACTGGTTTATTCGACTGGTTTATTTGACTGGTGTTATTGACTAAATTAATTGGCTGATTTTATCGACTGGACAAGGTCACATATGAACATATCAAATACGTCATCCCCACAGGCCACACCCTCCCATCCGCCCCACCCCATCCGCATCGCACCATACATGTGATTCATAATGTGGACGTATATATATTGCCGTCGCCCCTGGCCCTGCCTGTGTTGGTCACGGTGTGTGTGGTGTCTGCGCGTCGCCTACAGGCCACAATTCTTACGTGATCATCTTGAAACTTTACAGACGTATTCCTTATTATACCCCAAGGATGATCCCTATTGTTTTTGGTACATACCCGACCCCCAGGGGCAGAGTCACGCTCATAATTCGTCCAATATTAAAATCTAATCTATTTTTAGCAACCGCTTTCACTCACGTCCGCGCTATGCGATTTGCAGTGACTACTTTTGCCCGTAAAATCTATCGTGAAACTAGTTGGGAGGGCCCCAGGGAGGGCCCCAGCCCCTACCCCATGCCCCCGGGACCTTCGGCTATGGCTACGAGCATGATTTGTTACTATTTTATCTTAGTCCACTGTCACCGCTGTTTAATATTGAGCGACTTGTTTATTCGACTTGATTATTCGACTGGTTTATTCGACTGGATTATTCGACTGGATTATTCGACTGGTTTATTCGACTTGATTGTTCGACTGGTTTATTCGACTGGATTATTTGACTGATGTTATAGACTAAATTAATTGGCTGATTTTATCGACTGGACGAGGCCACATGAAAAAAGCAAATGCCTCATTCCAACACGCCCCCTCCCACCCCACCCCCATCGCATCCCTTTACTACGTCCATACCATATATAGGGACTCTATTCTTTCGAGGTGTAGGGGGAGGGTTATTAGTTTCTACTTAAGTACATGTATCACTTAAGACTGGCTCCTTCAGTAATGGCTTAACTATCGCCTGATTACCGTACTTTTCAAACCACTTTTGTCCGTAAAATCGACCGTGAAACTAGTTGGGAAGGCCCCTACCCCATGCCCCATATTTTTGGTGCTTACCCGACCCCCAGGGGCAGAGCCACGCTCATAATTACCTGTCAATAAGGCGTAGTACTATATATAGGTATTGCTAAAAATAGATTATATATTAATATTGGATGAATTATTCATTTAGCAATACCTATATATAGTACTACGCCTTATTGACAGATGATTTCAGCGTCCGCGCGTATTGCGATTTGCAATGACTACTTTTGCCCGTAAAATAGACCGTAAAATTAGTTGGGAAGGCCCCCGGCCCCTACCCCATGCCCCCGGTCCCTACTCCATGCCCCGGCTCCTTCAGCTATGGCTACGAGCAAGATATGTTACTATATATTATCTTAGTCAACTACCGCCGCTGCTTGACATTGAGCGACTTGTTTATTCGACTTGATTATTCGACTTGATTATTCGACTGGTTTATTCGACTTGATTATTCGACTGGTTTATTCGACTGGATTATTTGACTGATGTTATAGACTAAATAATTGGCTGATTTTATCGACTGGACGAGTCCACATGGAAATGGCAAATACCTCAGCCACCCCACCCTCATCGCATCCCTTCACTACGTCCATACCATATATAGGGACTCTATTCTTTCGAGGTGTAGGGGGAGGGTTATTAGTTTCTGCTTAAGTACATGTATCACTTAAGACTGGTGAAGACCTCCCCGACCCCCCCCCCCCAAAGAGCCCTTGGCTCATTTAGTTATGGCTTAACTATCGCCTGAATACCGTAAAAACTAATTTGCCCGTTAAATCGATCTTCAAACTAGTTGGGAAGGCCCCCGGCCCCTACCATGTCCGCGGCACCTGCAGCTATGGCTACGAGCATGATTTGTTACTATATTATCTTAGTCAACTGTCGCCGCTGCTTAACATTGAGCGACTTGTTTATTCGACTTGATTATTCGACTTGATTATTCGACTGGTTTATTCGACTTGTTTATTCGATTCGACTTGATTATTCGACTGGATTATTCGACTTGTTTATTCGACTGGATTATTCGACTGGTTTATTCGACTTGATTTTTTGACTGATGTTATAGACTAAATTAATTGGCTGATTTTATCGACTGGACGACGCCACATGAAAATGGCAAATATCTCATTCCGACACGCCCCCTCCCACCCCACCCTCATCGCATTCCTTTACTACGTCCATGACATATATAGGGACTCTATTTTTTCGAGGTGTAGGGGGGGGGGTATTAGTTTCTACTTAAGTACATGTATCACTTAAGACTGGTGAAGACCAACCCCCCCCCCCCCCCAAGAGCCTTTGGCTCCTTCAGTAATGGCTTAACTATCGCCTGAATACCGTACTTTCCAAACTACTTTTGTCCGTAAAATGGACCCTGAAACTAGTTGGGAAGGCCCCTACCCCATGCCCCTTGTTTTTGGTGCTTGCCCGACCCCTAGGGACAGAGCCACGCCCATGATTCATCCAATATTTATATATAATCTATTTTTAGCAATAGCTATATATAGTACTACGCCTTATTGACAGGTGATTTCAGCCACGTCCGCGCGTATTGCGATTTGCAAAGCCTACTTTTGCCCGTAAACTCGACCGTAAAACTAGTTGGGAAGGGCCCCGGCCCCTACCCCATGCCCCCGGCCCCTTCAGCTATGGCTACGAGCATGATTTGTTACTATATTATCTTAGTCAACTGCCGCCGCTGCTTAACATTGAGCGACTTGATTATTCGACGGGTTTTTTCGACTTGATTATTCGACTGGATTATTCGACTTGTTTATTCGACTTGATTATTCGACTGGATTATTCGACTGGTTTATTCGACTTGATTATTTGACTGATGTTATAAACTAAATTAATTGGCTGATTTTATCGACTGGACGAGGCCACATGAAAATGGCAAATACCTCTTTCCAACACGCCCCCTCCGACCCACCCTCATCGCATTCCTTTACTACGTACATACCATATATAGGGACTCTATTCTTTCCAGGTGTAGGGGGGGGGGCAGGCCCGTAGCCAGGAAGTTGTTTTTTTTTTGGGGGGGGGGGCAAAGATGTTTTCGGGAGGGCCAACTAGCATGGGCATCTGCATGAATTATCGACTGGACGAGGCCACATGAAAATGGCAAATACCTCATTCCCACACGCCCCCTCCCACCCCATCCTCATCGCATTCCTTTACTACGTCCATACCATATATAGGGACTTTATTAGTTCGAGGTGTAGGGGGGAGGGGGGTAATAGTTTCTACTTAAGTACATGTATCACTTAAGACTGGTGAAGACCCCCCCCCCCCCAAGAGCCCTTTGCCCCTTCAGTAATGGCTTAACTATCGCCTGAATACCGTACTTTTCAAACTACTTTTGTCCGTAAAATCGACCGTGAAACTAGTTGGGAAGGCCCCTACCCCATGCCCCTGGCCCCTACTCCATGCCCCCGGCTCCTTCAGCTATGGCTACGAGCATGATTTGTATATAGTATCTTAGTCCATTGAGCGACTTGTTTATCACTTAAGACTGGTGAAGACCTTTCCCGACCCCCCCCCCCCCCCCTGGGGCTCTTGGCTACTTCAGTTATGGCTTAACTATCGCCTAAATAATTGCTTTTGCCCGTAAAATCGACCTTGAAACTAGTTGGGTAGGCCCCCGGCCCTACTCAATACCCCGTCCCCTACTCCATGACCCCGGCTGGCACCTTCAGCTATGGCTACGAGCATGATTTGTTACTATATTATCTATAGTCCAATTAGTTACTATATTATCTTCATCCAATATTAAAATATAAATAACAGTATAAAAAAATAGATATGCGCCACAAATCACCACTGACACCTCGATTTTTTCAAAAATTTTCTCCCCCCCCCCCCTAACTGGAATTCCTGGATTCGCCTTTGAGCACTACGCCTTATTGGCAGGTGATTTCACCCACGTCCTTGCCTTGCAATTTGCAGTGACTATTTTTGCCCGTAAAATCGATCGAAAACTAGTTGAGAAGGCCCCCGACCCCTACCCCATGGCCCCGGCCCCTACTCCATGCCCCCGGCCCCTTCAGCTATGGCTACGAGCATGATTTGTTACTATAGTATCTTAGTCCACTGCCGCCGCTGCTTAACATTGAGCGACAAATACCCCAGTCGATAAAACCAGTCAAATAATCCAGTCGAGTAAACAAGTCGCTCAATACATAAAAACAATAATAAAGGGTAGTGGAATTAGTGCGTTTTTTATTTAACTTTTAATGATTACATACGATTCCAAAATTTTAATAAGCCATCGACCGGTTTATTCGACTGACTATTCGCTTTGGACTTAGGGTCGACTCAATATCAAGGTCATCTGCAGATTTTGTCAAGATGACATGTTGACTGGGCTAGCCCTTACCCTAACCCTCGCCAACAATTATGTGCCCGAACCCAGTTTACATCTCGTGACCTTTACGATATCTACAGGTGGCCTTAATATTTAGATCTGCCCCCCCCCCTTTTGCATGTCATTTTTCAGTCATGCCAGAAATAAAACAAAATAAATCTCCATAAATAAAAAACAATAACGTTTTGATTTGTATTTAAAAATCTGACAATACTCGGTTTCTTATAATGTATCATAATTATTATTGTTAGGTTAAATCATGTGCGAAGACGATAACGGGTATTATTAGATATTATTCCCGGAGTATAAATGTCGTATTTAATGGATTGTAATACAATGTATAAAAATCTCTCGCGTTGACGCGGATTTGACATAATCGTCACTAATTATTGTCAGTCGACCCAATATCAATCGATTCAGTTTATTTTTCTAGTAATTTGTAGATTTTATAATACTTGCTTTTCTTCTTAAAAATGAACAATTCATTATATATTTCAAAGATAGAAATAGACTTGACAATCGGGAAGGTAGTCGGTCTTAAAGAACTGTGGGATATGATTTCCTGTCGATTGAACTCGAGCCAAAGTTGCTAAAAGTTTTGTTTTGTTTTGTTTTACTTATTGCTTTGGTAAGTAATTTCTTATAGATGTATAATGTCGCGATCGCTCGTATGCGACTAAATTATTGGTTATAGCGCTTAAGTGTTCCTTTTAAAATAAACTTTATTTATTCCTTATCGTGTTGAGCTGAAACGCATTGCGGAAGTGCCAATAATAGACTCAGTAACAGTTAGTAGTTAATTAAGTTGCAACTACCCACCTACAAATACTTTCACATCTGCTTTATTTATTTTAATATTAATTTGCTAGATCTCAATAAAAGTTATGACACCTTCAACAATGATCCACTTTTGATGTAAAAATTACGTTTTAACTGAACTTTAGAACTACAGACTACAGCTACATGTAGCTAGACCCCAAACGTTGTTATTTTCTTGTAAAGATAGGTCTTGATCAGCTGCAGTCAGTCTATTATTTATAGGCTTGTGTGTGGCTGAAAGGAACCATAAAAACTCATAGTTTCTGAATGTCTGCAAATCATACATTAGCAGCTAGTAAACATTTCATTTCATGTAGGCATTTAAATTCCAGTAAGAACTTTTGTTTCACCATTTTGTTTTCACTTGTTTTTTTTTATTGCAAATGAAATCAGAATATTCCAGTTCTCATCAGTTTTCATGTACATGTATAAGATATTAAAATTTCTTTCAAAACATACATGTCAAGAAAAGTTTAATGTTTGTTTACGATTATTATGAAGGTTGAGTAATGATGACATGCATCTTAGTCATTCACAAAGTAAAAATCAATAAAGTATTGATTGAATATTTATTGTTAGTCATACCCATCTTACATCTATCTGACTCTTATTTGTTTCCCTACCCTGTCTTTCCAGTCAAGAGTAGAAAAGCAGGACGTCGCACACATTTTATTTCTTATTTGTTTCAGATAAATGGTAGGAATATATTTTTAAGTATTTCTTCTAATATTATACTATCTAGATTGTATGTCTGTTGATCAATGATTTCATAATAAGTATACACTACATGTATTATGTAATTTAAATTTTGAATATGGTTTTAGGAAATTTTTTAGAAATTATATTGTTGAGTTTCAATAGTTTCTGGTGTATCTGGGGACAATCCTGTTAGTCAAAATTCAGAAGACATTCTACAATTTCAGCAATCTGTATGCTTTTAATACTTATTACTAATTAACATATCATATTTCTACAGTCTCATCTGGTGTATATGTAAGTCCAAAGTTTCTTGTGGCCAGACTTGAGGGTTACATGTCATTTCGTTCTCGCGTCATTTCTGACTTAGATACTTCAGACTATAAAAAAAATGGCCTAGACATTTCGTCAGACTGAGTCCAATAGGTTGTTTGTGTTGAGTCTGATCAGCTTGAGTCAGAAAGGTTGTTTGTGTTGAGTCGGAAATGCTTCAGGACCGAAATGTCATGCTACCTTCTAGAGATATATATATTTTGCAATTAAGTTTGGTGGTCTGCTGATCTGTATCCTCTAATCTCATGTCAAATGTATTCATGTGTAGATCTTAATTAAACATCAGACTATACTAGGATGCTATACCTGTAGCATACATGTACATGTAGATGTATTATACTTTTCATGGTTTCCTTGTTCTGTAGGGGGGTGGGATGGTCTAGTGGTCTAGAGAGCCGCGCTTTTAACTCCAGCTGGCCGGCCACCTCTGGCTTGTGGCTGTGATTTCGAGCCCTGGTATGAGCGTTATGTGGCATGGATATAGCAGGGGCGCCTTCTCAACCTCGTGGGTTTCCTCTGGGCACTCCTGTTTCCTCCCACTGCTAAAGACCCCTACGCGCAAGCAATTATTGAAATAAAATTAAACCTTATGTTAGTCCCAAAATTACCTAGTTGTGATGAGTGGACGTTAAAGCCCATTTCTCTCTCTCTCTCTCCCCTTGTTCTGTAACTACATTTTACTTTCTAAATTCTATTACAAACAAGTACCGGTACTTTTTTCTTGTTCATTAAATATTGCAGACTGTTACGCTAATGATATAAATATTTACATTCAGTATCTGTGGCCGAGATAACTTTGGCCCAGTGCATGTAGTTGTTGAATAACTGACGTCTGTATAATCTTTCCTATGTGAACTTCCTAGTAAATGATTAATGTCCGTATTATACCATTTTGAAGACCCGGGTTATAGACAGTTATAGTCCTTTTAGATTTTATATTCTAATTATAATATAACTTTTAGAGAATATATCCGAACTACAAAAGCAGATTTTATTTTTGCTCAAAACAATAACTTTATATTATTGTTACATGCATATATTTTTCCGTTGTGTCTTTTCCATTGCAAATTTAAAAATATCACTCTTATCTGTAGTTAAAATGTCAAATACCTTTAGAGGGTTGAAAGGCAATTTATTTTTATACGCCCACATTTTCATGTGGACGTATTATGTCGTCGCCCCTGTCCGTCCGTCCCTGTCCGTCCGTCCGTCCGTCCGTCCGTCCGTCCGTCCGGACGTCCGGACGTCCGTCCGTCCACAATTGTTTGTGGACTCTCTACAGGTCACAATTCTTGTCCGATTTTGACGAAACTTAAAATATAGGTTTATCCCCAAAATATCTCGGCTGCTTTCGATATTGGCATGTATCGGATCAAAACTTCATGGATTATGGCCCCTGATTGTACGAAAAATCACGTTTTTAGCTTGTGGACCCTATAGAGGTCACAATTTTGAACCGATTTTGATGAAACTTTATATGCATGTTTATAACCCAAAGATCTTGGTTCCTTTCGATATTTGCACCTATCGGAACGTAAATTCCTGATTTATGGCCCCTGATTGTCCGAAAATTCACCTATTTTAGCTCCTGGTACCTCTGGAGGTTACAATTATTATCCGATTTGAAAAACCGTTCGATTATATCACCGTTACACCCTAAGGAAGGTTGAGTTCAAATTTCGGAAAAATCGGACCAAAATTACCATACAAAATGGCCGCCGTTCGTATGCAAATACTGTTAAAAAATGGTATATCAAGGTTGTGGACCCTGTAGAGATCACAATTTTAATTCGACTTTGATGAAACTTGAAATGCATGGTTATAACCCAAAGATCTTGGTTCCTTTCGATATTTGCGCATATCGGATCGTAACTTCCTGAATTATGGCCCCTGATTATACGCAAAATCGTCTTGGTTTAGCTTGTGGTCCCTCTGGAGGTTACAATAATTAACCGATTTTAAAAAATCGTTTGATAATATCACCGTTACACCCTAAGGAAGGTTGAGTTCAAATTTCGGAAAAATCGGACCAAAATTACCATACAAAATGGCCGCCGTTCGTACGCGAATACTGTTAAAAAATGGTATATCAAGGTTGTGGACCCTGTAGAGATCACAATTTTAATTCAATGTTGATGAAACTTGAAATGCACGGTTATAACCCAAAGATCTTGGTTCCTTTTGATATTTGCGCATATCTGATCGTAACTTCCTGAATTACGGTCTTTGTTTAGCTTGTGGTCCCTCTGGAGGTCACAATTATTATCTGATTTAAAAAATCGTTTGATTATATCACCGTTACACCCTAAGGAAGGTTGAGTTCAAATTTCGGGAAAATTCGGAACAAAATTGCCATACAAAATGGCTGCCGTTCGTACGCAAATACTGTTAAAAAATGGTATATCAAGGTTGTGGATCCTGTAGAGGTCACAATTTTAATTCGATTTTGATGAAACTTAAAATGCATGGTTATAACCTAAAGATCTTGGTTCCTTTCAATATTTGTGCATATCGGATCGTAACTTCCTGAATTATGGCCCCTGATTATACACAAAATCGTCTTGGTTTAGCTTGTGGTCCCTCTGGAGGTTACAATAATTAACCGATTTAAAAAATCGTTTGATTATATCACCGTTACACCCTAAGGAAGGTTGAGTTCAAATTTCGGAAAAATCGGACCAAAATTACCATACAAAATGGCCGCCGTTCGTACTCAAATACGTTAAAAAATGGTATATCAAGGTTGTGGACCCAGTATAGGTCACAATTTTAATTCGATTTTGATGAAACTTGAAATGCATGTTTATAACCTAAAGATCTTGATTCTTTTCGATATTTGCGCATATCAAATTGTAATTTAATGAATTATAGCCTTTGATTGTAGGAAAAATCACTTTCGATTTTGCTTGTTCTCTAACCATCTCTCGAAAATGTGGGCGTATCCTGCCTGGCAGTGCCAGCTTACTATCTTTTTATATATTTTTACATTACATTACATACTATTACAACTGTATTCCTCTGACAACTTCACACACACTGACATCTGTGCGGTAGTTTTCTGTTTCCCAAAAAAATTGTAAATTCCATTTTGGGCTTCACCCTTTCTTCTCCATTGGTTTAACTAACTTTTTTGATGTACATATATAATATTAATACATGTATATAATATTAATAATGAACATATAAGTGTTGGTGTTCTATATTTTTTGCTTCCAAACAGGCTCTGTGAACATTTTTTGACTAGGTTTTTCAGAAATACCCCAAATTTTTTTTTTATTTGTCCTTAGTTTTGGATCTGTGCATTTTCAAAGAATAAAAATTATGAAAATCAAATACATATTAGTACTCGTTACATTGTATTGTTCACTGCATAATATACATATACATTTATCAAAACCTATGTCTAGTCTAAATTGCTTGCTTGATGCTTTATGAAAAGATACATGTAAAGACAAGATTTTATTGTAGTCAAATGTCCATAGGAAGTAGAGCATAAATAACAATCAATTAAATGTGACAAATTATATAGATACACTTACTAACAAAACCAATGATATTATATAGCACAAAAATATACTAACAGAAAGTACAAATAATACAGGTATTTAAAAAACCAGCGATCTATGTAAAGAAACAAAAATGAATATCACAATGTGATATTTTGTTACATCTAATGAAGTGGGCTGATTTCATAGAATAAATATGAAAAGAATGAGTGTGATATAATTTTTTTGGGATAAAGGCAGGGGACATCAGCTCAGCCTCATTGTTAACAAGTTTTATTCAGTGTGAACTTTTGGTTTTAAAATGTGGCCATACATGTTTGTTGTTGTCGCCCATATTTTTGGATTATACCCGTGGGGGCAGACAAGGAAAGTTTATTTACTTACACACCAAAAAAGAACATAGAATCTATATTGGTATAAAAATAATTCCATCGCAGTTAGTATTGGAATATGTATTTTTCATGTTGACAGGTTTGTATAACAATTAATGAATAAATGGCCTAGTTTTAATTGTTGAAAGACAAGTAGCCTTATTACTTGTGAGATGTTATCTCATTGCCACTCAGTTTGAAGAGATGCAACTGAGGCTGTTAGTACATGAATTTTATATCCTGTATCTATTGATAATTAACGCAGAAGTAACTTCCTCAATACACGTGTTATTATTACTGTTATTAAGATAGTGAAACATTATTCTGGGTGTTATATTATATCTGTGAGCTTATTGTTACACTTAAACACAGTGAGTGAATGTATTAAACAGTATATGAGTATATGTTTATTGTGTCTTTTTATGGGATAAGTTCATATAGGTGTCAAGTAATGATCATTATTACCAAATACATTTCTGTAGGCATGTTTCTGGTTAAAAATAGTACCATTTTAATTATGAGCGTGCCAATAACAGCTGTAAGCATTTGGGTTGTTTATTAGTTATTCAAAAAGATCACAACCTTCAGAGAATGTATAAATGAATGTTTAGGTGCGGTAAAGCAATATTTCTCCTTTTGTCTGTTTTTGGGAATCTCTGTGGCAGTGAGGTTACATGTACATTGTATAGGTTACAATACCATGTACATTGTATAGGTTACCATGTACATGTACATTGCATCTAGCTGTGTAGAAATCTTTTATATCTAGAACAAAGAAAACACTTTGTTTCTTTCTACATGTATTTTCAGGCACAGATTCAGTCTTTGTCAGGCACTATATCTTGCTCGCCTGTCATTTTGTCCGGCACTGATTTGTCTTTTTGACCGATATTATTAATACATGTCCGGCACTAAGTTGAAAATGTCAGGCACTATTTCATTAGTGCCTGTCAGTTTGTCAGGTACATCTAAAACCGTTATTTCCAGGCCTGCCGATTGCGGTGATTGAAATTCGTTAGCGATTTTTTACGTCCGATAACAAATCGGCACACGTAGCGATCGTCTCGAGCGTACACCACTCTGTGAGTAATTATGTCGACCTTGGACTTGTACAAAATGACAGTTATTTTGAGATCATGTGATATCAATGATGTCTATGATTGGCTTATAAAAATGAATCGCCCGATGGTATACGCTGGACACGGGCAAACAAGCATATTTAATCGCCAACGAAAATATCTAACATGATAGATACGAGCGATTGATCGGGACAATAGTTCGCCGAGCAGATTCGTTGGTCGGCCTGTGGGGGCAAATGGGCGTATTTTTAAAGCGAGTTTAAAAATGGTGGCGATCGGGCGAAAAAATACGCTCGTCTGGACCCAACTTAACGTTCTACTGTTCTGCTCCTATTGAGTTAATGAAAACGAGCAACGCCTTACAGTGTACTTTGAAGGAAATTTTGCCCTGACATTGGAACTGCGACCTACTCGTATATCAAATTCCAACTATCAAGGGATCTTTTAAGTGCACGACTAGACAGCTGTCCTTGCCAGGCCCTCCATCCTGTATCACTGTCAAGGGAGAGTCACCCTGGAAAATCTGGATGAACAAGCGAACCAGCGTCTTACCCACTTGGCCACCAATGATCCCCCTATTTACTGTGATACCTCAAGTGTTGAATAAGTTGTTAGATCTTGTTATAATTTTTATTTTCAGATTGGATGAGGTGAGAGGATGAGTAGGTTTAATCCTTTTAAAGCTAAGCCAAAGCGAAGTGAAAAAAACTCGGACAGTGAATTGCCTGGTATGACCATTGGTTCTCCAATCAATGTAAAACATAATATACATGTGGGCTTTAAAGATGGAAACTTTGAGGGTATACCAGAAGTATGGAAAGACTTGCTGAAAGGATCTGAAATCTCGTAAGATGTTTTTGTTATATCTGTTATTAACATTAATTTCAACAAAATAATTATGGTTTGGCGGTAGTCATTTATGGGTGGATGTTCTACTCAGAGGCGTAACTACCGGGGGGGTATGGGGGGGTATGTACCCCCCCACTATTTTGCATTCAGTCGGTAAATTCTCGTTTTTGTCGGTAAATTGAAACTGTCAGTCGGTAAATTTAAAAAGTTATATAGCAAATGTTTTTATCATGATTTACCGACCAGATTCTTCGGTATTACACTGTTTCGTTACAGAAATTTCGAAACCGTCAGTCGGTAAATTTCAAGAGTTATATAGCAAATATTTGTATCATGATTTACCGACCAGATTCTTCGGTATTACACTGTTTCGTTACAGGAATTTCGAAACCACTATTTTGCATTCAGTCGGTAAATTCTCGTTTTTGTCGGTAAATTGAAACGGTCAGTCGGTAAATTTAAAAAGTCGGTAAATTTTCAACCTTGTTTCATAAATCATTACCTCCTTCAAACCAAGTGCCTTTCCTTCATTCGGACTTTTTTTCAGAAATTTTCAGGCAGTAAGCTACCGATCTGTTCCTGATGATTTTGCAGACAAAAAACACTGAAAATAGGGTGGGAGTTGTGTTTAATATTTGAAGATCAGATGCCAGGAAATCGCATATATGGAGTCTTATCTTTAAAAAAATTCGAGCTTCGCCCTCAAAGTACGCCCCCCTTTCGTAATTTCCTGGATCCGCCCATGGAAAGTGTAGTCATTATATCTAACCGCTTTTTAAAAGCTATGTAAAATAGCACATTTTTTCTATTGATCGACCCGTCGGTAAAATCGGCATTTGGATACCCCCCCAGAAATTTATCCCTAGTTACGGCACTGGTTCTACTCAATCCATCATAAAGCCTGTCATTGATTAAGCTGGCGTGGTTTCGAATCTCCGGTTGTACATGAGTAGGGTCACCTGTCCAACCTCGTGGGTTTTCTCTGGGTCCTCCAGTTTCCTCCCACTGCTAAAGACCCTTACGCGCAAGCGAATTATTGAGAAAAAAACAAAACAGACCATATGTTAGTCCCGTAATGACCTAGTTTTGTTAAACGCCATTTCTCTCTCTCTCTCTCTCTCTATTTAATCCTCATGAACTGTGACTGGAGAAAAAGTCAGCCAGTCACAGCAAGACCCATGTAGAAATGACAAGATATCTCAGTCATCACTCTGTGTTAAAATTTCCAAATGCATGGAATACTGTAACAGACTCAGTATTGAGGAAGGATATTTGTATTCAAGAGCAGAACCTTTCTTTTGGCCAAGCTGTGTATTATCTGGGTTTTTTATACGCCCCTGTCCGTCCGCCCGGACACAATTGTTTGTGAACACTCTACAGGTCACAATTTTTATCCAATTTCAATGAAAATTGAAATATGGGTCTATCACCATAAGATCTTGTTTCCTTGCGATATTGACATATATCAGACCTTAACTTAATGGATTATGACCCCTGATTGTACGAAAAATCACGCTTTGGGCTTGTGAACACTATAGAGGTTACAATTTTGAATCGATTTTGATGAGACTTGAAATGCATGTTTATAACCCAAAGATCTTGGTTCCTATCGAATTTTAACTTCCTGAATTATGGCCCTTGATTCTAGGAAAAATCACTTTCTTTTTAGCATGTTCTCTATCCATCTCTCGTATGTGGGCGTATCCGGCCGGCAGCCGCTGGTTGTTTTTTTTGTTTCTATAAAGTTCATATATTTATTCATATTAATTTTTCAGAAAAGAAGATCAACAGAAAAACCCTCAAGCTGTGATAAATTCCTTAAAAACCTTCCAGCATTCTGTTAAAAGAAAATCTTCCACTGGACAGAAATTTTTATTAATTGCCAAGGAGATTCGTGAATCTGATGAACTGTTAGATTCTGATGCATCGAGTAGAGGTAGTGACAGTCAAATAGACGAATTAGAAACTAAAACAGAAGAAGATGGTGAGAAACCTGTAGAATTAAACCAAGAACCAGCAACTGCGCAAACTGGAAAAGTATGTTTTATTTGTTTCAGAAAATACATGTAGACTCACATATCACTTAGGCCGTAATAAATTATAGCTGTGTGTTGACGGTTACTTCACCAAAGAAAGTAGGTAGCAGGCAGTTTGAAAATCTTTTCTTTTTTTTCTTGGGAGTTAGATTGGATAGAACTGACTACCTATATTGGGGCATTGTCAATTTTTGTCTAAAATTTATGAATTGTTCCAGCATGTTATAGGCTACATAAATTTATGTTTGGCATTGTTTTAAAAATGCTTTGTCTTGAAAGTATTTATCGGGTGGTTGTTTTTAATAAAAGTATGGCAAATTTGGTATATATTAGAAAATTACTGGATTACCCGAAAAAAACACCCATGGGGCAATCACTGGGAAAAAATTGTTAGGGTATCACTAACTGGCAACATGACTGTTGTCTGCCAGCTTCTTGTGCGCTCGCTTGACTGAGGAAGTGTTTGTTATGTCTTGATCAAGGTTTTTTTTTTAACATTGAGGGGTGACAATGTTCTAAAGATTCTGTAATTAAACGGTAGAAAAATAAGTTGACAGAAAATAATTAAAAGTTTACTAAGGCCTCAATGGACAGTAAGTAATGAAAAATACATTCTGAAAAATGGACCCTCCCTAAACGAATTGAGTTCACAGACCCATGGCATCAACTGTTTATTTACAGCATAAGGTATCTCCTTGAAAACACAAAGTTTTGAGAGGGATTTGAAGCAAAATTAATCTTAGTTTAATTAGTTTGACCATGTTTTCAGTCCAAAAATACATGTTCCATCAAATAGCCGGAAAGTATTTTTAAATGGTTATATACATGTAAACTGGAGAATGTTCTGTGGGCTTTTCCATACAAGCTACAATATTATTCACTGTTGTGCCATTAGCAGAATTAAGTTACCCGAATGTGACTTGCGGTTCCCCATTTTGTTTAGGTGTTGACTGTTGTCCTTGATTCACTTTTACCTAATATATATATGTTTCTTCGTTGAATCCAGGATGGCAGAAATAACTATTACAGGCTTATGATTAACGTTGCTGCCTGGCAACCTTTCTTTATATTCAATACTTAAATTATTGTTTCAAGATTTAAGATTATCAGAGAGCAACTGGCATGTTTTTGAATCCCCTGTTGTATGTGACAAGGAGTAGGGTCACCTGTACAACCTTGTGGGTTTTCTCCGGGTCCTCTGGTTTCCTCCCACTGCTAAAGACCACCACGTGCAAGCGTATTGTTGAAAAAAATTAAACCATAAGTTAGTCCCGAAATGACCTAGTTTGGGTCGGGTGGCTGTTAAACCTCATTTCCTCTCTCTGCTATCTGTGTAGTGAATTCCTGATTAAGACAGGTTATCCCGGCATTCCAGTCGTTCTAATTGTAAACCAGGGCCATTAGGGCTATTCACACAAAAAAATAATTTGAATGATCTACACATTTTTCAGTCTTTGGAAGAAAAGAAGGCTGAAGAAAATAACCACACAAAAGATAATCATAGTAAACCAGACAGTCTTGATGGAAAACATGAGGAAGATAAAGAAGAAATAGTCCGTCGACCAAAACAAGCAGCTAAAAAAGCCTTAACAGATGACGAAATACACAGAGAATTAAGTAAGCTTTATTATTAGTTCCAGAAAAATAAATAGAAAATTGATTTTGATTGAGACACAAAATTTATCAAACTTAAAGGGACAATACCACTCTTGCTGGCTTGACAGGTCCAGAAATTTTCTTTAGCCTTATTCTAACTACAAGATGTTAAAGTGTCCTACCTGTTGTGTAAATTATCCATTACAACCTGTTGTGTAAATTATCCATTACAACCTATCTTACTCGAAAATATGTTTAAATCTAAGTTGCATTTGAAAGTGCTTACGTAAGGCTTTTCAAACGATGTTACGGCATATGGTTGAATCTTTCCAATTTTAAAAATTAGGTGTATTAAGATGAAATATGCATCAATTATTATTTTGAATATTGTAAAATAGTACAATTTGTTGACCAGAATAAAGATTGGGACATATTATTCAATTACAACAAGAGTGGTATTTGGGCTTTAAAGGGAAATTATATCAGATAATTCTAATAGTAATACTATATGATTTGATTATTTTATTTTAATATTTTTTTTAAGGAAAGTTATCTTCTCCAGGCAACCCTAATGAGAAATATGATATCAAGAAAAAACTTGGATCAGGGTAAGACAGATTATGTAGTAAATTTTAAGGAAGGAAAACCTGATATTGTCTACACAAATACATGTAAAACCTTTGAAATATGAGTAGACTAGATTGTTGTGGAATTTTATGATACTCAGTACAGATGGTTGATAAATATATATATATACTGGAATCAAAACTCCCAAAATGATCAGTGAAGCAACTTCGCTTGTATATTACTGTCAGAGTTATGGCCCTTGACATTAAATTTACACACAGTGTTTAAGGTAAAGAGAAGAAGCCTATGGATGCTCTAGAAGCCAAAGTTAATATCCGATTGTCTTTAAATGTTACACAGTGTTTAAGGTCATTAGACAAAGAGGCCTATTGATTTTCAGTGATTTTCGATAAATTCTGCCCGAGTTAAAAAAATCTGAAGGCTAGAGGCTGAAGTTATCATCCGAGTAACTTAAGATTAATACACAGAGCTTAAGGTCTTGAGACGAACAAGTATATTGAGTTTCAATGAATTTTGAAAATTTGAACAGCTAAATCCAGGATATTAAATGTTTTGCATACTTAAGATTAGCATGGAAGAGAACTTTATCGAAGCCAAACAAATTCTAATGATTTTCTTATAATTTACTTAATGAGTTGTTACTCGTAATCAGATTTTTATGTATTATAAATGTTTCATTGTCTGACAACCTAGCTTTCAATTTGTTAGGAGACATCAGTCTCAATCTTGACTTGTTTATGTTTACATGACTATACCGACCTTCCTTTTTTAACCTGTATATATACAAACCAGTAACTATGAAACATCATCAATGCTAGAGTAGATAGTTTCAACGGATTAGATTCACTGAAATGAAAACTAACATTGATGCTTTTGTTACAGAGCCTCAGGAAATGTAGTTATGGCAAGTCATAAGGGAACTGATGATGTAGTAGCCATTAAACAGATGGACTTAACTGACCAACCGAAGAAAGAATTAATAATAACTGAAATAGAAGTCATGAAGACATATCGCCACGATAATATAGTTAATTTTCTAGACTGTTATATGATTGATCTTGAATTATGGGTCGTCATGGAATGTTTAGATGGCGGTGCCCTTACAGATGTCGTAACAGAGACTATCATGAAGGAAGGACAAATTGCTGCTGTGTGCCGTGAGTGTCTTCAAGCCTTGGTGTTTTTACATGGCAAGAATATAATTCACCGCGATATCAAAAGTGACAATGTTTTGCTAGGAATGGTTGGAGCTGTAAAACTAACTGATTTTGGTTTTTGCGCCCAGTTAAATGCAGAGAGAAACAAACGTGATACAATGGTTGGAACACCATATTGGATGGCACCCGAGGTGGTTTCAAGGTTAGTATATCTGTTTTGTAACATGGTTTGTCGACTATAGGTAGATGAAAACAATACAGATAAAATTAGTAGGTTCATGTAGCTAAGTGGGTAAGACCCTGTCTAACTAGCCTAGAGGTTGGGTGTTCGATCCCTGCTTTGGCTGAGAAAGTTCATCTAGATTTTCCGTAATGATTTCCCCTTGTCAGTGATTTGATGCAGGGCAGCTGTTTGACCAGTTTTCATCTATTGTGTTTAATATGTGCAAAGGAAAAAGCGGGTTTTCTCTTTCCCACGTATTGTTTCTACTTAGTAGTAAAACTATGACAGACAGTTTTGTTGAGTTGTTGTACCAATAAAGAAATAGCTACTTTGGTTTTTTTTGCTACAGATATCAGTCTCATTTTACACATTGTTGGAATCAATATAGGACACTATTCGTTTGTGGATCTCAGGATAGGGTTGAGCGGTGACGCTCTGTTTTGAGTGGAAAAGTGGTCAGTGTTTGCTTGTACATGTAGGTTAAGATTACATGTAATTTGGATCTGAGGTGAAAACTTAAATTTGGCAAATTCTTTAACAATGTCTATGAAAATTTGGAATAGATATGCTGATAATAAAAGTGTTAATTCAACAAGAAAATACTGGAGCACAAATAGGAGAAGTTACCTCATTATTTTCTATATTAGTTTAAATGACTTTTAAACTTACATTTGTATATATTTTAAAAACATTTATTTATTTAGATATTTATTGTTTCAGGAAACAGTATGATAATAAAGTAGACATCTGGAGTTTGGGAATTATGATTATAGAAATGTTGGAAGGAGAACCACCTTACCTAAATGAAACTCCATTAAAGGCTATTTTTAAAATTGCAACAAAAGGAAAACCAGATGTTAAGAATGAAGGCAAACTCTCCCCAGAGTTGAAGAGTTTCCTCAGTAATTGTCTTGAAGTGGAACCAGAAAAAAGATCTTCTGCATTACAACTGCTCAAGCATCCATTTTTAGAAAAATGTATGCCACTTACAACTCTCAAACCTTTAATATTGGCTGCTCGAAGAGAACAAGGTCAATCCTAAATAGAGGACTAGATATGTCTTTTAAAACTGTCACAAAATAAACTATGCACATAAATGTACATGTATTTATATAGATAACTTTTTAATATTACAACATTCCAAAAGTTCAGCTGTTATAGTTTAAAAGTCTCAGGACATGAATATTTAATAATTAAGTTTAATAATTTGTATATATACGGAGATATAAAAAATATTAAAGGGACGTAATACAGATGATTTCTTTGGTCATTTCAAATTTTCATTAAGATCAAGTTGAGTAACTTCGGAGAAATATAGACAATGATAAACCACACTCCACATGATGATTGCATCAATGTTTTACTCGGCTACCCTATATATGCAAGCAACAAGATTAAGAAATAGATAAGCTTTATAAAGTTCCCTGTTTTGTCAATTTCTCAGTTGCTATGGGTTTCTCCTGATCATTTGGAAGTTGGTACCATGAAATGGTATTGGTATTGACTTCAGGTGGGAGAACCCAACTTTAAAGCCAAGTATCATTAATAAAAAGAATTGATATCTGTATATTACATTTTTGTTCTTGATCGTCTTTAATGTTGTTAAGATATATTTTCTCTATCAAGTTGGTATTGGTCTATTTTGTATAGAATAATAATGTCAGGGACACATAGTAATCTCCTGCCTTTTGAGGCAGATACAGTCAAAGCGTGATTAATCGTTAGATTATTGTCCTGAGATTTTTTAAAAGAGTTGTCTGCTCTTTTCATATGGCAAATTTGTGTATCTTGATTAATACCTGGTACAATGGATATGTAAAGTATGAAAGTTTTACTGTTGCATACACAATTACTAAGTCAGACCTGGAAAAATCAATATTCTTTGCCAGTTCAACATTTGAGAGCACCAGATCTGTTAATATTTCCTCTTAATTTGGGTATTTTATTTTAGATAATTAAACACAACTTTTGTATAATATTGCCGATTTGGCTTCCTATTATTTTAGTAGAATTTAAAAAGTTATTATGCATGTACGGAGAATAATCGTGAAGATTATAAATATTAATATGTGCTCATAGCTTATGGCATCAAATCATGGATCACATGATCATGAGTCGTTAAGAAAGACAGTTAACAGATCATGAGTCAATACAATAAACACTAATTGACAATTATGAAGTTATTGGATCTAAAGCTTATTAACCTAACCAAATCAAAAAGAATGTTTGCAAGATAATAACCACAAGTGTTGATTTAATATTAAGTAGAAAATATATATTGTATAGATTGTAAATAATATTTGTTATTTTATAGTATTTCTTGAGTCTTACTGTATCTAATGTCTCAATCAATTTTAATTATCGATTATTATTATCAGACCGATTTAACCATAATATTTATGAATTTAAAGCTAAAAGGACAATGATCACTTGAGCTTCCAGTATTCTACAGTGACTGATCAAGATTGTTTATCTATTATAATTTAGCTTATTAAAAAAAATACATGTCTGACATAATGAATACCATGACTATATAAGTAAAAAAATGATTACTATACTTTACTCATGGCAGCATATTGTCCACTAAAATAACTGAAGTGTATGTACAATCGACTAGTATGTAGATACATTGTCCAGTGGATTTAAATTATGTAAAATAATAAAATGCTTATCTTGCTTGTCATCTGTGACTCAGAGGCCTTAGAATTGTCCACTTATTTTTCAGGCTGACATTGCTGACCACAAGTAGGCCTATCTAATAAAGTATATTGTGATTCAAACTGTACAGTATTATTTATTGTCATAATTACAGTGTTAATAATTTTATAGTGCTATTCTCCATAATCATTCAATGTGATTAAAATGCAGTTCAAATACCATATTTTTATGGTTTAAATTTCAATTAGATTTTTTTGTCTTCACTATAAACATGTTCTTTTTGATGTCTTGGTGTTGCCAATTTAATGACCTGTTTAGACTTTAGGCTAGCTTTATTTGAGCTGTGAATGGAACAGGGGAGAATAATGGTTAATTAGATATAGTTCACTCAATTCAGAGTTCACATTTGTGACCCCTGACTTTATGGGGTTGAGGCATGGACCAAAGTTTAGACTAGACAGCAATGTTCTCCCTCTTTGTTTTGTTTATTGCTTTTCATATAAATGTATTTATATTATAGGCCTATCTATGTAGGATTATTTATAAATTCAGTGTTTTAACTTTTTAACAGTGCCTTTGAAAGACGGATACAAATTGGTATGGGGGGTTGGGTGGATGAATGGTCTGCGCATGTTTACTGTATCATAAGGTTTGTCATTGAGTCAACTGGCGTGGTTTTGATTTCCCGGTTGTAGTGACAAGGAGTAGGGGCGTCTGTCCAACCTCGTGGGTTTTCTCTGGGTCCTTCGGTTTCCTCCCACTGATTAAGACCCACTCTCATGCGAATTATTGAAATAACCTAGTTTGTGTGAGTGGGCTTAAACCTCATTTCTCTCCCTCTCTCTCTCTCACAAATTGATATAAAATGGTATCTCTTAGCTTTTGATTCTTTTATTGGGGACATTACATTATATAAATTTTATTGTCCTATTTTCTTCAATTCTGCATGGTTAAGTTTAATTATTTGACATATTCAAAATATAAAGGGTTCCTGGTGAATCAATTGTCAAAATATTGAATGGGATCTTCACATTTAGGATTTCATTTGGAACTTATATAACCCACTAAAGATCTGGTATGCAAAGATATTATTTAAGGGAATTTGTGCATCCCATCCATAAACTAAATTAGTTAAAAAAATCAATTATTATCGATAGTATTTAAACCAGTTTTGTAAATATTGATATTAACATTTTTTTACGTTTATATAGTCATGATTTATGTATATAATGTAATAATGTTCACACCTATTATACTGTATCTGCTATATATATTTTTAATTTGTTAAGAATGGGGCGCGAAAAGTGTTATTGGGTTTCATTTGGTTTTTTAACCCAATCTGTAATCGGAGACAGGAGTATTCATGATATCTTCAACTTCAAGCAATCAATATTTGCCTGATAAATGTGTTCTGCAAAGCTGACAGTTTTATTTCTTTGTATGTTTCAAAAGTCCATCAATATTGTTTAGAAAACAAAGGATCTTTCTAGTAAGCTTGTATGAAAATAATGGTGCTGTGCTTTCTGTTTATGTAGATTATTTACTCTTGATTCAATGTTATAAATTTCAAAGTTATTTTATTCAAGATAAAATAATTAGGGAAATACTATAATGTCTTTTAATGCAGTTTATATTTTCTATATTTTTGAAAGATGATTATAGATATATCTGTGTATATACAAATAACTATACTTATTAGTATATTAAATTGTAATCGTCTATATATAATACATATATAAAAGTTTATATAAACATAATATGCCTTTTTTCTCTGTGTAAACTTTTTTCTTTTGGAAAAAAATAAACTAAATAATCATATTAAAATTATTTTATGTGTATATTAATCTGTTAAAATTTAGTTTTGTGTTAGAAGGCGATAGTACATGTATTGTTATTACCATATATTCCTTATGGGTCAAACATAGAATCTAATCACAGTCTAAATACATCATTTTCCTTTCTGATACCTTTAATTAAATGACACCTGGGTTGATTATTTTACACAGACAGTGGTGTCTTATCAGCTTGGAAAGTGTGATGTTTTGGCCACAATTTTTTCTAATGCTAACCAGTGGATTTTGTATTACGATGTGTGTTGTGGGAGAGGAGGGGTGGGGGGTGGGAGCCACTTTGCTCAACAAGAAACCAGAGAGAGAGAGAAATGGTGTTTAATGTCCAATTGACGACACAAACTAGTTCATTTAGGAACTAACTTATGCTTTAATTTTATTCAATAAATCGCTTGCGCGTAAGGGTCTTTAGCAGTAGGAGAAAACCGGAGTAGGAGAAAAACCCAACTCCTTAATTGCCACTTGCAACTGGGGATTCGAAACCTTGCCAGTTGACTCAATGGCAGGCCTTATGATACAGCTAGGCTAACCATTCGGCCATCTCCCCCCCCCCCCCCAACGAGAAACCAATCAAACTGAAAGGCCACTTAATCCTACATCATTTCCCCCGCCAAGCCCATTTACATTCATTTAAGGGCCTCAAAGTGGGTCTGAATTGACCATTTAAAACTATATCAACTCTCAACTTTTTATTTGCATATTACGTCCATTAAGAAGGAACATTACCAGTATATACAAAACATACACTTACATCAATATAGGCCTAGGCCTACATGTTACAATATGTATGGTATACAAAAATATACTTTACATGAAATGACAATATGAAGTATTATATAAGTATAAGCACAGAATAGGGTTCATCAATGTGATGTAGGCCTAAAATTCCCCAAATTTGACCATATTCAAATATTTCTTTAAAAAAAGAGCAGTGTTAACTGTATTTATCTTTTTCCCCAGACAATGGGCTAGGCTTACACCACCATTTAATTTTAACAGATTGTCTTAGTGGGAGTGGGTCATAGAGTTATATATAGAAACTAGAGTCCGCACTCACCACGTGACTCCCATGACTACAACGTTAAAGGTTTGTGCCGGAATGGAGCGACGGCCGCCATGTTAGTTCCGGGGAATATGATCGTAAATACCCGGATGTTCACTATGTTATCGCATCAATCCATCTGTGTCAAACTGTTTTAAAACGTGCACAAATATTACATTTTTAAATTTTCTCACCCAAATATTTATTGTTTAATAAAAAAGAATAATAAAGTTCAATGGATCGACTTATCTCCGGGCCCCTCTTTCCACGTAAAGGTTATAGAACAATTTAATTTGATATGTCGAAATCTAGACTTCAGTGTCTCGAGGCCTACTTTATTACCTTTACTTACCTTCGCTTTCTCTTTTATTAAAATATTGATCTTTTAAATTAGTAAGTATGTATTCCAATACAGTAAATTTGTTAAATTGTTTTAGAAATTTACGGAACTAATTAATAAAGAATGTAGAGAAATGAAAGTTTGGGTTTTTTAACAATAAAAGTAAACAAAAATCAATAGCTTGCAGAATTAGGCCTACCAGTATTTTTATTTATTTGTTAATTATTTTATTAAGAAATTAGGAAATGAAAAGTGAAGAAAGATTAATAGTAATAGCGTACATAAAATGTTGTATTTATATTTACCGGTATTTATTTATTTGTTAATTATTTTTAGAAATTTATTGAACTGAAAAGGGAAGAGAAACTAAAAACAAAAATAGCCTACAGAAAATGTTGTATTTTTCTTTAACTATTCATTTATTTGCTAATTTGTTTTAGAAAATTATGGAATGAAAAGTGACATGTCATTGTCAGCGATATCGTTTTTTACTTTAACTTTCAATTTAATTTCCAGGGGTCGGTTGCTCAAAACTAAGTTATTTTAACGACCCGTTAAACTCTAATACGGACATATCTTGGTAACGTGTTGTTTGTTAAGTTTCCATTAAATTTACTACAGAAAACACTATAGAATACTTTTTTTTATATTAGCATAAATCTATAGGATAAATTTGCACCACAGAATGTTCGAGGCCTTTATTACCAGCAACAATCTTTCTCTCCGTTAAAGTTAACGGATCATTAAAAGATAACGCAGCTTTGAGCAACCGGCCCCAGTATAATATATGATATTTTAAATTATGTCGCGAATGTGTATAGCCTATTCTACGGTGAATATGACTAATAAATTTACAAATTGAAATCGTCAGCTGTACACGGGACCTCGGTTTTTTGTCTCATCCGAACGAGACGCTGTCTCTGCAAGGCTCCCCGAAAACAAACACGCTCATTACTCCACCTCAAACAATTAGACGTTAAACCCCATTTCATTTCATAAATATTGTTTTCATTCTGGAAACATATTTCCTTTACTGTTGTTCTATAAATATTCATTTCTCTACAGACCATTAACTTCTCTTCCCTTTTAGTTCCATAATTTTCCAAAATAAATAAATAAATAACATTTTACGTTTAAATATATAGCTTCTTAATCAATATATAAATAGATAAATAAATAAATAAACCGTTCTAGCAGAAGTTTTCTTATCAATTTATTAGTCAAATTTACTGTAGAATACCCAGTAGTTGGCAGTAGGCCTAGAGTACGAGATCGCTGACAATGAAATGCCATTCCATAATTTTCTAAAGCACATTAGCAAATAAATAAATGGAAAAAAAATACATCATTTCTGTAAACTGTTTTTAGTTTTTCTTCCCTTTTCAGCTCAATAAATTTCTAAAAATTATTAACAATTAGATAAATACCGGTACAGATAATTCTGCGGGCTATTGATTTCTGTTCACTTTTATTGTTAAAAAAACCCAAACTTTCATTTCTCTACATTCTTTATTAATTACTTCCGTAAATTTCTAAAATAATTTAACAAATTTACTGTATATGAATACATATTGTGGATATTGTAGTCCTACTAATTTAAAAGATCAATATTTTAATAAAAACTAAAAGAGAAAGCGAAGCCGAAGGTAAAGTAAGTAGGCCTAGACGTAGAGACACTGCGGTCGTTCGCTGACATGTCAAATTAAATTGTTCTATAACCTTTACGTGGAAAGAGGAGCCCGGAAATAAGTCGGTCCGTGGAATTTTATTACTATTTTTATTAAACAATAAATGTTTGGGTGAGGAAATTTAATATTTGTGGCTTTGTGCACGTTTTAAAACAGTTAGACACAGATTGGTTGATGCGATAACATAGTAAACATCCGGGTATTTACGTTCATATTCCCCGGAACTAACATGGCGGACAAGACCCCATGTCGGCACGCTGTCACGTGATCAGTGCGGACTCTAGTGTCTATATATAACTCTATGGAGTGGGTCCACCAAGGCTATTATGAATTGAATAATCTGTCCATATCTAATCTTAGAAAAGTGGCAAAAGACTCAAATATTCTTATAAGTTATCCTTTGCAACCATTGCAAGTGTTTTTTTTTTAACATTTCATTAATTATTGGACTATAACTGGCTTTATCAGACCTTCGTCATGAATTTTGCCTAAAAAAATTTGGCTTCGAGACTCTTTATCTATTATTAATGTTTTGGTCTGTGTGACAACACCTATCATCAGTTTGCGTGAAGGCATTATTGAACTGTACACGATGTGAAGATACATGTACAGTGTGCAATGTGAATTTGTACTATTTTGAACTTCACCCTTCTGTTTGCTCAATATAGCGCCCTCTAGCGGGGAAACAAAGTATGTTGTGAAAGTTGCGACCGATGGCGTGAAGTTTGTTTATCATGTAATTAGTGTAATGAGACGGAAATAATCAAATTATGCCGGTGTGGAAACCAGATTGTTTCAGAGGCTCACTCTATGAACCATGTAAGTATCTTTAATCCCGTGGTAGAATGCACGTATCTAGAGGAGAGGCAAGGTGCTCTTTCGGATTGTTTTGTCTGCATCAGCATGCTTGCCATACTCACATTTTGATTTAGCTAAAATATGGCTGCTCAACAAAAATGACCAAAAACTTTAAAATTTTAATATTTAAAATTTTAATTAGTGTTTCAAGTGATTGTTCTTGTCACTATTGATTTATGGCTTTATTTTCTTACTATTTAGAAGGTTGTCAATGTAAAAATGTAGGCTATATTATAGGCCTATAACATTGTAGCTTGACATGGTTCTGCAAATTCATATGAATCAGATCGGAATAAGCCTAGGCCTAGACTATCACTGCCCCTACATATTTTTATTCAGTGATTCTCAATCAGTGTGCCATGGCACACTGCAAAATTTTCAACAATACAAGAAAAACCATGTGATCCCAATTGATTGAGCACTGTCAACGGTTGTATTCCAATGACTTACCATGTTTTTATTTTGCAAAATTCAAATATGTTTCATATATATTTATAACTTATAAGCCAGGTGTGCAGCTATTTTTTTCATGTGTGCCAAGGTGTGCCGTTGTCAAAGAATGGTTGAGATCCACTAGTTTAATCCAACATATAAAGTCAAGACCTGCTTTTATTTAGGACAAAATTGGGGCTTGTCTTCCGAAAATCTGAGAACATAGATTAGAAATATTTAACTCAGAGAGGGGTGGGGTGGTCGAATGGTTAGCGCATGCACCTTGTCATAAAGTCTGACATGTCCACTGGCGTTGTCCAACATGGTGGGTTTTCTCCGGGTCCTCCGGTTTTCTCCCACTGCTATTTAAAGACCCCTATACATGCATGTGCATAAAGCCACTTGATGAACGAGGCTCAACATATCCCATGTAGTAGAATACTACTGGTGTAGACTGGAATAACCAGACCCCAAAGACTACCATTCAATTCAGACTCTTTGCGTTAATTTTAGTCAAACATATATATGCATAACTGATTAGTCGAACATATCTGATTACATATACTACAGTAAAAACAGAAACAATTAATACATGATTATATGCATTTGGAACCATTTGTGTCAAATTCTAGGTGCCAAAGAATAGTGATTTAGCTCCTTTAACTGAGCAAAAACTCTAATATTTTTATTTAAAACAATTGATTCTTATTTATTACTCAGTTAATTCTCAACAGCGAACTACAATTGAAAAAAATCAAAATATGTGTTTTATTAAAGCTTACATGAATGAGTCCCTTCAGACAATCTGTCTTTTCGGGCAGACAGGTAAAGTGAAAAAAAATTATTATTTCATTTTCTTGGCAAAATAAAGTGCCTGAAATCTAATAAAACACTAATATTAATTTTCTTTTTATTGAATACTACAAACTTATACTGAATTGACTATTGACTGAAACATTTTGTTATGAGCCATTCTACTCGTGCAACATTTTTGGTGCATCAATTATTATTATTATTTATGCCAAATTGGATGGTTGGAATTCAATTTAGGTCAGCATAGAGTGGGATGTTGGTTACAAAATGATTGGAAACTTTGAAGTTGTTTAACTCAAGGGCTAGTATACCAGTAAAACGCATTTGCTGCAGTTAAATTTCAATTTTTTTGGGGGGGAGCGTGAGACCCCAATATCCTGCGACAATTGATTAGTTATTTGAGAAGCCACCTAAGGTTAAGCTATGTTGAAGTTGCTGCAGGGCCGGATTAACCTTGTGGAGGGCCCGGGATATACATTTTCCTACTGTGCAGGGCCCCATTTTAAATTGACCGTGGATCGTACCAGTATGTACTCCATCCCCTTGAGTGCCTGAGGTGTTTTCCTCCAGAGTTTATTTGTTTAAAATAAAGATTAATTTCAGTGCATCTGAGACAATTTTGGCAGCGATTTTATTGACGTTTAGAACTCGTTGACAATTTGAGTATTCTAAACCTTTCTTTTATGATGTTTTCATTTACTTTATTTTAGTGAAATTATTTTAGATGACATAAAACATTAAACTCTGTTGTCTGAACTACATACTATGATTACCTGAATTTCCCGGGACTGGTTGGGCCCCAGCAATAACATCGTGGGATGTGGTCCCCAGAACTGGTTAGGATTTATTGATTGATAGAACCTCTAAATTATGTAATTTAGTTAATTTTAGGGCCCAATCGATCTCTGACCCACAATATCCCTTACTGCCTAGGGCCCCAATCCTTGCCCCTCAGCCCAGGTACTGGTTAGCTCGGCCCGGGATAAAATATTAGCATGAGCCAGAATTGTGGGGGGCCCCTAAATGTGGGGGGCTCGGGACATTTGTCCCACTTTGCCTCCCCTAGATCCAGCACTGAGTTGCTGTATTCTCCGTGGACTTGAAACGATTGATTGGTTGATTGGAAATCGATTCAGACACCTAAGTTAGGCTATATTAGACCACTTGCTAAATTCAGGGACAGAAATAGCAAGAAAATATATTTGGGGCCATCATATTTTCTTTGGGGCGGGGGTTTCTATACATCCGTAATCCAAATATTTGTTTTAGGGCATTTCAGGTTCTGTGTGTGTGCCTATGAATTTCTGTATGTGTTTGTAAAACTTATTTGAAGAAGCAATAAGTGTAAAATTGTGGTCTGCATGAAATTCCCAATACACATCTGTAGCCGTATTAACATTTTCATATCTCTGTAATTAGTATTGTGTTAGCTTTTTGTCCTTAATGACTATCGACAGCTGGCACATCTTTAGACTTTATCTCAATATTGACTCAATGTAAGGGCATGGAATTTTGAATGTAGATTATTTATCTTTAAGGAGCTAAACAGCTTAGAATAAAACTGGGTTGATCTTGTGTGTTATATAATCAGTGATTAGGAAAGTTGTATATTAGGAAATGAAAATAAAATGAAATGGGTTTAATTTCCTACTATTCAGCTCTGCCTTGGATAATAAAGACAGGCATACGCCAAGCCATATAGTTTGCTTAGAAGGACATTTTTGCCAGGGTAGCTGGCACTATGACCTACTTTTATATCGAATTCTAACTTCCAAGGGATCTTTTACGTACTTGCCGAAAATATACTGACCCTCAGTTTTACGAACTATCCAGACGACTAGACAGCTGTCCTTGTCGGACCCCTCCCTCCGCACCACAGCAATCATATAAATAAGATCTATATTTTAAGGACATTCATTTTGGTCAAATTTTGGTCACACCTGGTTATTTAGCCCGGTACTACTACATGTATGTAGGGTTAATTCTTGAATTTTAAGTGATAACTACATAATTATATAATGTGGAATACCTTGATGCTTACGAATAAAATTAATTGCTTTTTTTGAAAAGTATACATGTAAAGATAAGACTGTGTGGACACATCACATTAATTTAATTACATGCCTGACAGATTTACAATGATATAGCTTCCAGCTAAATGTGGGAAAACAGACAAAATCTCAACAGGTAGTTGTATTCGTGGTTTATGTTCATAGGTCATCAAGCTAAATACCTAGTAACTGATAGTCAAGTCTTTTGATATGTTGATACACTTGTTTACATATATTTAGTATTTGAACTTCCCAGTGGTTTACATACATGTACATGTATATGTATGTACAGTAGTGTAGTCCTTACTAAATGTATACTGGTACAAAACATGCTCACATTTACCTGTATCAGGGTATGATCAGTCATGCTCATAGGAATTTAATGTATTGTTTTGGCTGGCTACATTCTGCTCTATTGAATTAAAATAAATCGTACATGACAACGGCTCTCTCCCAATTGGACAAATAGATCATTTTTAATCAAAAATATTCTTGTCTTATGGGGAACCTGCATGATTAATTTACCAGATAGCGGCCGATCAATAATCATTGAAATTTGCTAACAACTAAAATGATTACATTGTCTGATCTCATAGTATATTATTCATCATCACACCTACATGTAACTGATAATTATCTTATATATGCAGTTTGAGTTGCCTCACCTCACCTTGTTGTCATTAAAGTCACAGATTTCAAACATTTAATATTGCAGGATGAGACACACTCATTCCCCCCCTCCCCCACACTCCCGCCACATTATGGGCATCACAAATTGTCTAACTCTTTTGAGAGATAAAATCGAAATAGATACAAAAGATTGTTGCAGAATAAGATTATACACTATAAAATGATACAATCTATGAATTTGGAATGATTTAGTCTTTACCCTGCAAACAAGAGTAAGTCTGACGTGATTTTAACGTGGTAATCCCCTGCAAACTACAATATTGTGAAAGTAGAATCTCATACAGAAATACATGTATCATGTATGGTTCAATTCCATAAGATCTGTAAATGAGCTAGCCGCCATCTTTATTTGCCTTGAACCAAATTGATGGAACAATTTTTAATCTGATTGAATCCAAGTCAGGAAATTATCTGGCGTAGGTATGTGGATTTTGTTTTCTTAATTAAATATTAAATAATTTGAGTTGATTAAGTCGCAAAAGAGAGATATTTAAGCAAAAAATGTAAATCACACATCGTTTGGTAAAAATCCTGTTAGTTGGAATACGAGCTATGATTATCAACCAAGTACCACATCAATATAGATAAAGTAGATCAGATAAAACTGCTAAAAGTACCTATATTTTCTTGTATGTTTTCAGGTATAAAGTTCAAGTACTAATTTGTTTTCAGTAGATAAATATATAAACATATAAAAAAAATCCAGTCAAAAAATCAACCACTTCTACTGATGTATGGTAATCCACAATCTAATTAAATTACAGATCTATGACGTAGAAAATGACATTCGATTAATCAATCAGAATCGTTGTTGCAAGTGGCTATGTTTTTGATCTGTTTTTGCTTTGTTTTGATATCTGTCTGAGTTCATGTCTACCCACAGTTCCGTGCAAGAGAGGTCAAACCCCCTATTCAACAGACAATTTGATTGGCTGACCCCTCATTTAAAGCTGAACACGTGTTAAATAACAAACCTCCCAGATCCTAAAGTGTAGTGAAGACAAGTAAAACAAAATTATGAACTATAAAAAATGAAACGAAATTGGATCTGTGTTTTAATCAGATTGGGTAATCCAAAAGGAGTGCAGGTTTATGCATTCAGAGATCTGATTGTGTTCTATAATTTCTGAGTAGGCTGATTGGACCGCGATGGTGTGGTATTTTTTATTAGTTATTGGAATAGGTAACACAATTTGGGATCTTGGATTTGACCTACATATACATGAAGAATATGATAACAAGTGCTAAAATTTATAGCTCATATCCATATTTTGTCTGTTGTACAAGAATTCATACAAAGCCAGTCTTGTAATAAGGGTTACCTCAATGTACATGTATCCAGTATCAACCGAAAATAATTGCCGACATTAGGAGAATTTGTTAGAAAATTGCTCCCTGTAGAAACTCAATAATATAATTAACCATTTTTTGATAGTGCCCCTGTCTGACCAATAAAACCTCATTTAAAACATTTTTGAAGCAAATACTGCTTGACATGTATTTCAATATGGATTACATGTAACAGGGCATTTTGGAATTTATACATGTACATAGACTCTCATCACCTCCTAGCTTTGTTCCCAACATCCAACCTGGTTTTCACTTGTATGAATTTTGAAATATGTACATGTACATATATATTTGACATTTCATATTTTGTAGAAATAGGATGTTATTGTTAGTTATGGTTAATTATACTATTGAGTTTCTACAGGGAGCAATTTTCTAACAAATTCTCCTAATGTCGGCAATTATTTTCGGTTGATACTGGATACATGTACATTGAGGTAACCCTTATTACAAGACTGGCTTTGTATGAATTCTTGTACAACAGACAAAATATGGATATGAGCTATAAATTTTAGCACTTGTTATCATATTCTTCATGTATATGTAGGTCAAATCCAAGATCCCAAATTGTGTTACCTATTCCAATAACTAATAAAAAATACCACACCATCTTATCAGTGTGAAAATATTATTTATTCAATGAACATGTGTATACTTGGCTTGACATGTATGCGTATAAATGATGTTAAAATTATAGATGAACACATAATCATGAATTTTCAATATCAACATAAAAAATTAAATAAAATCTCAAATAATTGTTTGACCGCAGTAAATAATCAGGGGATGAAATAACCATGTCAGTATGAAATAACAATCTTCCATATCTGGCTCAATCATTATTTCCTATCTAGATTAAAAAAAAATCACAAATTTGTTTTACAACGATAAACCTCTCCTTTCTCTTGACATTCTAATAACAACATGGAAGAGTGAAAATTTGGCACTGACACAATTATTTGTGTAACTTTATATGAATGTGAAGAGTCTATCAGTTAACATGATCTATAAAGACAACTTGTTGCTGTTAAATTCTTGTCTTACTTATGTATGTTAATTACTAACATAATACATCTATAATTAGATGGCAGTCCTAGATTTTACATAATTACATAGAACTGTTACAGTTGACGGTTAGAATATCTGAGTAAGGTTAGAATAAATCTGAGTTACAGAAGCACTGAGTCTTCCAACAATTCTTTCTCTACATGTTGTCTTTAGAACGAAGGAAGAAACATGGTCGCCAACCCCATTTGAGTAAGTAATTCTATACACAATCTGTTTTTTGTTCATACTTCTTCTCTAGTTTCTCAGTGTGACGTCTCTCAATTTGTTTTTTTCTCTTTAAAATTTATCGTTTTTTTCTAACCTAATTTTGGTTTTAAGAGAGCTATGGAATCTGTGTTGAAGAGACATGTAACATTAGACATGTTAGAAATATTCTATTTAGTTTTCTGCAGGGTAAAATGTCTGCAATTCCACAGAATTGTTATAAATAAGCATTGAGGGAGGAACAAAGCTTGTTCAGTAATACAGGGAAATATCAAGTACTGTTTTGAGACATACACATGGATAATAGATAAAATTTCTGCAAGAATATATATATGTAGGGGGGGGGGGATGGGTGTGTGTAACACTAGCAGAATACAAATAAATTAGCCCACATTTATTTTAATTTGATTGCGCTTATAAGAGGAAACATTCTGATGAGGGCACACTCTAATTCAGCATCAGGTGATCGTTCTATCGTCCACAATTTCTTGTGAAGACTCTACAGACTACATTTATTATCCAATCTTTTAAAATTTTATACAGATATGTTGTTTGCATTAGTAATACAATGAAGTCTATTTAATTTCAACAATTGCCGGTAATTACTTTTGTGGTCCCCATTTCACTTTCTGGTACCTTGTTCAATTCAATTCAATTCTTTATTTCTTTAAGTCTACTGACTCATCAGATAACATATATACACAAACATTATATTTACATACAAACAAATACAAACATTATAGTTACATACAAACAAACACAATATATACATGGCAGTTAAATAAAAACATACAAAAAGTATGGGGATGAGTGTAAATAACTTGCATTAAATTGCTAGCCTAAAAAGGATACACAAATTTAAACAAGACGGGAAGAATAAGTAAATATTATAGCCTTCATAAAATTATCCGTTAATTTATTTTCTTTTCGATCTTTTAAAATGACTTTAAAATGGGGAAAATAAGATACATTATTACCATAATAAAAACCAGGTAACAGTCAAATCAATGGGTGGGGGGGGGACATTCTAGTTAGGACAGGTAATCTGGCAAGTTTAATTATTATTTAAAAGAGTAGTTCTTTTCTTATCTGCAGAAATGAGAAATTTAGCCAGGTTTCGTATTTCGGATGTTGAGGTCGTACCTAATAATTGAATTAGTTTAAATATACTAGGGTTTCTAAAAAAGTATGGTTTGATAAATTTGTGACGCAATTCATTATAGCAAGGGCAGCTTAAAATAAAATGAAATTCGTCTTCTATATCGTTCAGGTCGCAAAGTATGCATTTTCTTTCACTACGTTCTATTTTATTGTATCGGCCTACTTCTATGTTTAAATTATGCGCGGATATACGATATTTGCTAATAATTTTGAGGAAAATAGGGTTAACGCTTTTTTTTAAATAGCTCTGCAGCGTAAAGTTAACAGTTAAATGTTGATAAACAATACCTTTGGCGGACGATTTTATTTTTTCCATATTTTCTTGGGCGAAGATATCATATAACCTATTTTTTATAATATGGAAAGTACTGTTATTAACTTCTTTTAAAGGCAATACATATCCAAGACCAATTCTATCTAATTCAGTTTTAATAAATTTAATCCAACTGTCATTATTTAAAATCATGTCTTCATAGCATGAGTTGAGAATAACATTCAGTGTTACGTAGACGAATCCAATATTTAAAAATCCTACATTTTCTATCTAAAATTAAAGGGTATCTACCGAGTTCATTATAAATCATACTACTACAAGTTGTTTTTCGGACGCTAAGTAATTTTTTGCAAAAGAATAAATGTGAACACTCTTAATAACATCTGATCTGTATGAAATTTATGTACATTTGTACTTCTAAAGTTATGGCCCTTCTGAACCCCCTAACAATCTGTATGAATTTTATACATGTACGCATTATCTAATTTGTAAAAAAAAAAGTATATTGTATTTCAACATAATAATTCTGTTAATTACTTCTAGAGTTTTGGCCTTTATTTCACTTTGTGGAACCTTCTGAACCGCCAAACAGTCTGTATGAAATTTATATGCATTATTTAATTTGTGAAACAAAGAAGTTATTGCAATTTTGAAATGATATTTGCAATGTTGACTGTGATGTACCTGGTTGCTTCGTTTCTTCATGAACCATTTTTCGCGATTTTCCGATGTGGTTTCCCCTTGTAAGTGATGCAGAATGGAGGGCCTGACAAGGACAGCTGTCTAATCATTCGGATGGTACAAAAAAACGATTTCCTTTGTACACATTGGCGTGCACGTAAAAGATGCCCTGGCAGTTGAAATACGATATTAGACTAGACCGTAGTGTTGCTGCTCGGGCAAAATTTCCCTCATAGCAAACTTTATTGCGTATGCCCGTCTTCCATTAGCCAAAGTTAGGTGCATAACAGTAGGATGTTAAACCCTATTTCATTTCATTACATTTTAAATGGACTGATGCGTGCACTACATTAGTTGAGCATGTTACATCTATGCTTTAATATTGTTGCAACAAAAAGTGTGAACAATAACAGATATGGTGAAATTTAACTATATTCTATATTTCTATATTGATTAGCGTACTCTATGTACCAGTTATATAAAACATGTTTGACTTTTGTAGATTAGAACAGCATTGGTTTCCAGCTACATGTAGCTCTAATTTTCCGGCTTGCCGCCATGAACGGTAGCGGAGAAGAGAACACGAGTGTAGGCTATAAATATAAAGCATTATTTTAGAAATGTTGCTTTTAAACTCAATAATCTATGCAGAAAGAAAAGGAGGGGAGAATTTAAGATGTGTCAATTCTGTCGTTTGGGCGTTAACAGCAAACTTTATTTTTCTTTTAAATATATTGAATATCAGATTTGTGTATAGAATTAGAACTGTCTGGAATTCAGCAGTGTTTACAGGAAAATAGAGAATGAAATAACCATAGCTGGATATTTTTTATGTATATGTTATAATGGATGGCTATTTTGATAGCCTGGCTTCCATACTCACAGCTTCAATCAAAAATAATGTATTTGTGATGATAATTCTGTAACTGGTTACAAAAATAAATTTGTTTTTTGAATTCAGTCAGACTATTCAATTGCATTATTATAGAACTATTTTAGGACAGATAGCGACTGCTGGTATATCTTTGCTATTGATTTATTATATTAATTCTGTTAGCCTTGATTGCTTGGATCTACATGTACCACTAACACCATTCGGAATATCTGAGAAGAGATATTTTCCAATCGATCGTTAGGATCACAACTGTTAAATATATATATAAGATGAACACCAAAATATTAAAATATTTTGATTACTTGCATTTAATGGTATAACTAGGATTACATGTAAATTAAAGACAGAATATAAGATTTAAGGAGTTGAGCCCTTGAGAGGTAGGGATGGGGCGGATCAAGGATAAAACAGTGCACATGCACTCCTTAGATCTGCATTTACATGTACTAGCTGGCTTGGAATATATATTACTGTGCAGCTCTGTGTGATTTAATGTGTTATGTGAATGGTATTTAAGGAAGGAACTGTGGTTTGGATTATCTGTGTTTTTGTCATTATTTAGAATATCTGTACACTGTGTGGTTTCTGACATGTTTCACATATGGTCTATTAGGTATTGTAGTACTATAAAGATCAACTGATTATATTTATCTTGTAAGGTCTGTAACTAAAATTGTGATATTGCCACTCTAAGAGTAGTATTAATTTAGATAAATGACATATTATGACATTCTATAGACTAACTAGACGCTCTTCTAAATTATCTTAGAATCTGTTCTTGAACTGTTCCACAATTGACCTACATTATAGCATTGGATATCTGATAACCCTTACTTATATCATTGTAAACAAATTTTAGGTCGTTTCGGTACTTTTATAATTGCCCATCCTTATTAACGATAAGCTTAATCAATTATAAAAACTTAAAACAACTATACAGTACATGTGTGCACATATTCCACCAAAATTCATTGAAATTGCAACAAGTCTATAAAGGATGATTAAAGATTCCAAGGTTTGGAAACCACTCAACCCACAAATATATTACTTGTCGCACACAGATGTGGGACCAACTCATTCACTGATGTCAGATCCTGTGATATTCTAGAGCACATTTAATGTGTACATAAGAAATTGCACCCAATTGCTATTGCTCATTGGGTCAGAATTCTGAATATTCAATCCCATATCATATTCCACTGCTTACTGTACATTCAAATTCATGAAATCCTTTGAAGGTCTGAGCTCTTGATGGATATTATTTTCACCTTCATCAATGTGATTTTAGAGCCCCTGTCAATGTTTTATAACAGTGAAAGTGTTCATTAGCCTAGAATAAGAAATAATATTCATGTATGTTTATAAACAGAAGTAATTTGAAAGAGAATAAATCGATCCAGAAATGAGAAATGACTAGAGTAATGGATCTAATTTAAATTTAGTTTTCTGATGTGTACCTTTGACTATTATTATGAATGACTTGTTCCACAAGTACATTAAACAAATACTTTCTGTTATTTCAGATCCAATACCTTTGAATATTGTTGGAACTGATAGTGGTATCAATGGCAGTCAAGATATTGATGGTAAGTGCCTGAAATAGTCAGAATTTGTGTCTGACAATGTCTTTAACAGGTACCATACAATGTATATCCAACTCCGAAGGCAATTTCACATCTAAATATTTTAAATTGTTTTATTTGAGACTTAACATTATTATGCCCATTAGTATTCTAACAAGTCTTTACTTCAACCCATTTTTACAATACATCAATTATATATTAAGGATTATAAAGAAAAAGGGTTCCATATTTTTTCTGTCATATTTTACAGAAGAGAGAAAAGGAATATCGTTTGTTGAACTACAAAAGAAAGAAGGATGTGGATTAGGATTAACTGTATCAGGTACATGTTTTAATTTAAATAATGATTTACTTAAATACAACTAAATCTACATTGTAATGTTTTAATTTAAATAATGATTTACTTAAATACAACTTAATCTACATTGTAATGTTTTAATTTAAATAATGATTTACTTAAATACAACTCAATCTACATTGTAATGTTTTAATTTAAATAATGATTTACTTGAATACAACTCAATCTACATGTAGACCCTATACCTACAGAAATGTTTTCTTTAAATGTGAATTGCATTTAAATATTTAAATAGATACATTACTTCTGTTAGAATATTGTCCTATTCAGTGAACTGTGACAGTATAGGATATTTATATTGTATCTTTATACAGCTACCTTGTTTATAAAGTGTAATGTTTACTGAGGGAGGGATCTACGGTTTGTTTTTTTTATGTTCAAGGTCATACCACATGTATTGACATTTGTACGCACATGTAAATTACAACTGATTTTAGTTTGTATCTTTTCAATTTAGAAATATAAGTTTTATCAAATAGAATCTTGTACTCTTACATGTATATACATGTATACCTCTGCCTTATGAATGAAAGGAATGACACTCTCTATAGTCGCGTTTACACTTGGCCCCGATAAGCGCGCCGTACCTGGTACCGTACCTGGTACCGTACCAGGCCGCGATAGATTTCAAGAATTGACCCGTTTACATTACCGGTCTTGGAACTGTGCCAAGCGAGCCAACAGTGGAACTATTCACAGAAAAGTAAATTTCAGTCCCTAAGCACGTTACCCGGATGAAAACAATTATGGCGGTTGATTTTGGTACGTTTGTCCCTTTCTTTTTTGTTTACTTTCTGTTATTGAGACTACAAAAGAAATCAAGAAGGAATGGTCTATTTCTAACAAACTTGATGCCTACTTTGAATGAGTTAGCAGTCTCTTCGAGTTCTTCAATGATGTCACGCTACCAGAGGAGACGAAAACGAATTATCATGTCGTTTATAAAAATTTTGACAGAAGTGATGACATTTCGCGGGAGAAAAAGGTCAAGGTCCATTTGGCGCATGCGCAGTAATCCGTACTGAGACCAGTTACCGTTTACACTACGGAAATTTAAAGAGAGCCGTTCCTGGTACGGTACTCAGACCACATCACTTCAGTGGGCCAGATTGGAACCGTACCAGGCACGGCGCGCTTACGTTTGTACCGTTTACACTACAAAAAAAAGAAGAGAGCCGTACCTGGTACCGTTCCTGGCACGCTTAAAATTTGTAATGTAAACGGGGTTATAGTACCATCATGTCCAACACTACGGATCCGGTATCCTTTAAATTGGGGTTTTTGTTCTTTAATTACTAGAAAGGGGAATTTTGACTTTTGCAAATTAAGCAGAACTTTTTTACAAACTCATAGTCAAATATAGAAACATTGACTATTTCAATGGCATTTAGTTATTGAACTTGATATACACAGGACATAATTTTATAGAATAGCTGGTTTTTTAACTGAGCCACGGTTGACTAGGATTTTATAGTCTTTATCAAATAAGTGAAAACATTACTTACAGTAATAATTCTATACAAATTATTTTACAACACTTCTTTTTTCAAAATACTTAATATATAACTGAAAATATTAAATTTAGAAATATCCCATTTGATGATTTTAAATATCGTCCTAATTCCATTGTTTGAATTATTTTAGGTGGCACTGATAAAGGATGTTTAGCACAGGTTTCTAATTTACGACCAGGTGGAATAGCTCACAGGTATTGTTTCAAGATATATATTAAAGATGCTTTATGTAAGAGCTATGACAAATATAATAATAGTTATGAAAATGGCACCAAAATGAAAGTGGCCTGATAAAATCTGATGTTGGTGTAAATATTTACAGTTAATTTTGTTGTAACCTATTGATGTTATTTATTTCTAGATCTGATGCCCTAGCTTTAGGAGATTATATTATATCAGTAAATGGTATTCGTACAGCAAATCTTAAACATGATGAAATTATTAACCTTTTAAAAAATGCTGAGGAAATGCTTATATTGGAGATTGAATATGAACTGCCTGAGTCGGGTAAGTAGCATATGAAATGAAATGGGGTTTAACGTCCTACTGTTCTGCTCCAAACTGGGCTAAGGAAGACTATGGCCTACTCTCATATCAAATCCAACTGTCAAGGGATCTTTAACTGCACTCCAATTTGTACACAGGACCTCAATTTTCCGTCCCATCCAAATGGCTAGACAGCTGTCCTGACAAGGGGGGATAACACCAGAAAATCTGATTGAACTTTCTGGGCCAATGCAGAGATCGAACACCCGACTAGCGAGCTAGCGTAAACATCAATTATTGAAAAGGGTTGGGCCACATGGGCAGCCCAGTTATATAGCACTGTACTGTAGATTTTTAGTAATGAGCTGTTTAATGTTGGAATTGGGTACCAAACAGTAGCAAACCTTAAGAAAATAAAAATTACAGACAGACCAATGGACCTACAGATACAAAACCTTAAGTCCCCACTTGTTTGTCTGGTAGAAGACTAGGAAAATACAGATCTGGTTGATTTCTCCAGTCAAACAAGGACGATTTCTTAATTTTAATGTGACCTGATATCGTAATTCCTCACAAAATACATGGTAATATTCTTTGTGTGAAGTTGCTATAATTCCATATTATTACTGAGTGATTGTATTACTATTTCAGCATTAAATTCATTTTCTGTACATAGTAAATGTCAAGATGTGACTTTACCTAAAGAAGGAACAGGATTTGGATTTTTATTACGTGGTGGTATGTTTATAGATACAATGAAAGCTCATCCATTGATTGTTACTAATATTAGACCTGGTGGACCGGCTGATCGGTAAGTTATATCTCTTTTATTGGATTACTTTCATTTACAATGGAAACAAAACATATTTTCATATAGTCATAACCTAATGGTGAAACTGGAGAAACTTATGTTTATTTTTTTTTGTCGGTCATTTTGGTGCACAGCTCTGGATAAAGATTGCGTTTCATGGGGTTCTGTGAATTCTGTTTCCTAGAATTATTTTAGTTTAAACTATGGGGTATTGATTTAAATTTAGTACACTGCTTTACATACTAGAGGTACACACAAATTCAACAATGATTCATGCAAAGTATCAGCATTTTATAGATGTATGCATTGTAACATTTGTTTTTTCCGTTGGGAACATATATTGCTTTAGTAATACTGTCTAAATTTCTTGTTTAATATGTAATTACCATTAAGTTCCATTACAATATTAAAGTATGCTACAATAGTAAAGTATGTGATTATATTTAGAGAAGGGTCTATAAAAGAAGGAGATCGTATAATAGCTATGAATGGTTATAGAGTAACACATCTAAGTTTAATGGAGACAATGACATTAATACACCAAGTAGAACAAGAAGCAACATTTAGTGTGGAATATGATGTTTCTGTTATGGGTATGTAAAAATATTTTAAAAGTTTAAGGTAAAAGTCTATTTGATCAAAAAACATATTTAAAAGTAGCTTCATTTATCTACTGACAGATGTCCTGCACCAAGGAAGGTATACCGATTCCACTTGGCTTTTAAATTGAAATTAAGAACCCTGGTTAATACTGTCTGTACAATAAATGTTTGGAGGAGCAAATAATTTTCATATAAAGACAGTAATATGTCAATGTAACTAGTATGTTACTGCTCAACAGATTTAAGCAATTTATAGAAGAGTGTATAAAGGTATATATTTGAAATAACTTTTACATTAACAGAAGCTGTACAAAATGCTAATGGACCACTATTAGTAGAAATAGATAAAAGTCCTGGTTCATCATTAGGTATAAATCTATCTCAGAGTTCTCATATGGGCAGACGATGTGTTTGTGTAGATTGTATTCATTCAATGAGTGTAGCTGATAGGTTTGTATAATTAATTAGGGTTATCCCCTGCCCACTTTGTCCACAGTTTAACCACAGAGTCTATTGTATGTTTACGTCTCTTGCTGTTCTCACAACCCCTAGCCTTTCATTCAATACGTCACTTGAGGCAGACAGCAAACTAACAGTTTGTATTACCCTTACAATTTTGTCCTTGGAGCACCCCAGAGATTTCCATTATTTTTATGGTAAGATGGGGTGTCTACTGTCCACATACATAAATATACCAAAATTATCATACTTTTATTGGAATAATTACCCTTTAAATATTTCGAGGGAATCCATCTTTAATGCACATCATAAACAATTGTTCTCACTTCATGAATTTCAGAAGTGGGGCTCTTCATGAAGGTGACCATATTCTGTCAATAGATGGAGCTAGTGTTGAACATATGTCTGTAGCCGAGGCAACCCAGTTATTAAAGGCTGGTAATTCAGAACAAATCAGATTAGAAATTCTACCTGTATCACATTTACAACATCAAGCAAATCGGGAATATATGGCTAAAAATGGTGAGCTTTTAGACTAGTTTACTTTGCCTTCCTTAATTTTTATTTTGGGATAGGGTAAGCAAATGATTTTTTGGGCTTAATGGTAATATGATAATATGCATGGTAATGGATATTTATTTGAACAGAATATTTTTCAGGATGATATTTTTATGATTTTATTTTTTTGCATTAGTTTTATATTTTTGTTGCTTTGCTGGCTCATTAAAATAATTACAAAAGTGATAGCTGGTAGCTAGAAGTTCAACTCCATCGATGACTACAATTTACAGTCCGGTAGATTAATTGTTGATGTAAAAATAGGTGATTTCAAAAAGTCTAAATTACAAAAAATGTCACAAAGTTCAATATTGGTAAAAAAAAATTGTGCTGTTCAATCGAGCCTCAGAAACCTAAAGCTAAACAATTATCCAACAATAATAGACTTGTCCTCAAAGCATTTATGTTTTAGATAAGACCTCAAAATGTTACCAGAAATTGCTTTTGTTTAGGTTCATAAGTCATACATATTCATGATAAAGCTTGTTTATTATGAGGATAACTTTTTTCAGCTCTATTACCTGCTTGTTCCGCTGCCACACTTCCGTCTATATCTCCCTCTTCCTCTTCCTTTAATGGCTTTGGCTCTATGCCTGGGTTTGCCAGATCTTCTCTTAGTGTTGCCAACAACCAGTATGGCACCCTCTGTGTCAACAACAACAACCAATATGGTACCCTTAGCTCTAAAGGTTCTGGTAGAAGCAAGAGAAATTGGTTACGGCCAGCTGATAGAAAACCATCATCATGTAGTAAGTTTGTGGCATGCTGTATGTCTACGGTCTACATGTATAATCTCATTATAAACTATTGTAGTATCATAGTAATCAATTATCAGTTGTATTTTGTTCCAATTATTAGAATTCTTACATATCAGAGATGTTGCAAATTGATTTTTCTGCATTTAGATTCAGTTTTTATATGCCTACATTTTCATGTGGATGCATATTGTTGTCGCCCCTGTCCAGACGTCCATCCACAATTTGTTTGTGAACAGTACAGTCTGCAGGTCACAATTTTTATCCGATTTTGACAAAGCTTGAAATATAGGCTTATTATCTCCCAAAGATCTCGGTTCCTTTAGATACTGGCAAGTATCCGACTGTTACTTTATAGATTATAGCCCCTGATTGTACAAACAACACCTCTAGCATGTGGACACTCTAGAGGTAACATTTTATCTGATATTGATGAAACTTAAAATATATGTTGATTTCCCAAAGATCTGAGTTCATATTGATACTTGTGCATATCATACTGTAACTCAGTAACTGCCTCTGATCATTTTTCTTTTCGTCTCTTGCAAAATGTGGGCGTATCTTGCATGGCAACTGCTTGTTGGGTTATTTAAATGAATTATGACAGTCATATATTTATTGGCACTATAATAATGTTAAATATAAGAAAAAGAAAAGATAATTATAAAATCACATCCTTTTTAGCCGCAATAAAAAATATAACTGTAAGAATTGTTTTGTAATTTATGTTTACAGTGTCCATAGCATCTGCTGCTACATCTGTACTAGTCTCTAACAACCAGGTTTGTCATCCAGAATCAACAGAAATTGTATTATTTACTGATCATCATCGTGGTATTGGTCTACAGTTAGATGGTGGTATATTCTCTACAGCTGTATTAACAGATCCTCCATTAGTAGCCATGATAGAACCAAACAGTCCAGCTGAAAAGTAAGATATCTTAATAGTAATTGTACCTTCATTTGAATATTAATAAAGATGAATTCTACTGTGTTGCTGATTCATCGATTATTCGAAGAGTTATTATCCTTGACTTAGCCAAAATGCGTAAACAAATAGCTTGTGAACACAATAATCTTCATTTGTCAATCGATTTTTCATGAACTTGACATGTTGCCTTAACCCATGAAGTAACAATACAGTCTACATTTTTCTCTGATTTTTTGTGAAACATACATACACTATGCGATCTAAATGATTGAAAAGACCTCAAGATAAGCTAGTGAAGGCATTTAAATGAAACAGGCTATATATGTGGCTTTATATACATTCACAGAATTATAGACCTCAATTTTAATTCTCAAATCTTAAAGTGGATGAACATGTATGTAATTAATAGTTGATACAGTTCTTTATTATAGCACTTGCAGAGTTACAGGTCTGCTTTGCATTTCTTTTGATTCCATTTATTTTTTATTCAAAATTATTTTATGAATCCAAATTTTTAAAACAGGATATAGGTGGGAGTTTGATTTAGTAGAGTTTTGGTTAAAACTTTTCAAATTTAATCAGGGTTTTTTGATGTAATTAGATTTCAAAATTTCAATAAATATAACTAATTTCTTTGTTTTCTTAATGAAGATATGTAAAATTGTATATATTATAGATGTGGTTTAATACAAGTTGGTGATAGATTATTATCTGTTAATGGTATTCATGTAGCGGATAAAATATTAGATGAAGTCATTCAACTATTACGTGATTGTCGACCAAGATGTGTTCTAGAAATTGAATTTGATGTGACAGGTAGGTAATTCTCTATGGTCACATATTTACTTTAACCCCTTGAACTCTGTTGGCCCCCAATCAAACCGCACCCCCACCCCCACGCGATTTTCCGGAAATGGTGTTCAAGTGGTGTACTCTCAAAATTTATTCTGTCTCGAATATTTTAGGCCCTACTGCTTGGTTAGGGCTGAGAACACATTCATTAAACCCTCTTGTGTTCCCTGTCCTCTGGCATTCTTTGCAGCATCACCACGACCACCAGGAATAGCTACAGGAATATCAATATCTGTACTGTCTGTGCTAGAGTATATAGTCAGTAAGATCGCAGTCAGATTCGCTTTCAAATTCACTTTCAGAGTCATGACCACTGGCTAGAACACTCTCTACACCCACTCAAAATCTCACCGATTACGTCACCAAGAGTTTTCATCCAAGCACTCATTTTGACGCAACAATTCCGGCAAAATAACTGTCTACAAGTCACAGAAAACCGAAAAGATGGCAGTAGATCGTCGGCAAACGTTAAGATGTAAACACGGCCGCTGATTGGTCGAAAAGCAGATTGAATTATGACATGTTAAAAAGGGGATGCGTTCCGACCTGCGGAGATCTGTATCAAACACGTCCATGCCGGAAAACCGGCCTGCAGAGTTCTAAGAGTTAAATTAAAAATTCATTGGAATTATTTATTGATGGAAAAATTATTTTAAATATTAATCTCTTTTCAGAATCGGTAACAATGAGTTCTGGAACATACTGTGTCAGGATTCCGAAACCTGCTGGAGGACTTGGCATGACTATTAATGGTAAATCATTATAATTTTAATATCCTTAAAAAATTGAAATTTTTTGTTTATTCCATCCTTTAAATACTTCAGAAATAACTCTGTTGATCTGTTAGATGTACTTTAACTAATGAATGTCTTTTTCAGCTCCATTGAGAAGAAAAGTAGGAGATCCATTAATTATTACAAATGTTAAAAGGGCTAGTGTGGCATATAGGTAAGTTAGACTAAAAACGGTATAAAGGCATATTCGCCTTAAAGGTTTCTCCGGGTCTTCCGGTTTCCTCCCACTGCTAAAGTCCCTACGCACAAGCAAATTATTAAAATAAAAAAGAACAATTATATTAGTCCCGAAATGACCTAGTTTGTGTTGAATGGAAGTTAAACCTTATTTCTCTCTTTCTCTCTTTCTCTCTTTACCAGATGGTTATGCATGGTTGTGTATGATGATTTATTTTTCTGTATTTGTGCACTAAATCTTCTATGTATTAGTGGGAAATAATTTTCTTGATATGACTGTAATATATTCCACACAACAACATTGAATGACATATTACCTATATTTTATAGATATGCTTGATAAATATTTTCTAAATGAGTATGGTATGCATTGTTTTTTCTTCCCCTATATCTAAGATATATTTTCTTCATATCTATGTGTTTTGTTTTTTGTTTAGATCTGGCTCTGTACAACCAGGTGATCATTTATTGGCTATTAATGATATCAGGACAGAACATTGTTCAGTAGAAGACGCTGCCCATCTATTGCAGATGTCAGAAGATATAATCAAATTAAAAATCAAACGAGAAGATCCATATACAGGTAGTTCAACTCTAACCTTTAGCTTACATCATGCAATCGCATTCTAGTGAATATATTATTGTTACATGAAATGGAAAAGAATAGAATAGCTTGGAGTCACGGGATTATGTAGGCATATAAACATCCTTCAGAGATTTATTTGAAAGAGTTTTTACAGATTTGCAACTATATCCTTATTATATTAGCATCATCAATGATGGAAGACATTGTATTGTATCCATAGATAATTGAATACACAGACTCGTTTCTAGTCTATGGATGGTATTAGATATTTTTTTTATTTGATAGTTTTTTGTCTTTTTTTCAAAAGCGGGACTGAGATCAGATTTTCACTGAAATTTTTCAAAATGATAGATGTCACAAACCCATTGCTAACAATAGCTCACAATTAGAAACCAAGTGAATCTTTTGTCATTTATACAAAACCAACCAATAGCATAATTTGGATATTACCCCAAACTGCACAAGTGAAATGAGTTTTCATCGAAAAGAAGTATCAATGATAAATTTATGGGCTGTAGACAGTCTTCTATAATTAGATACAGATAAAATATACTTTGTATATTTGATTGAAATTGAAATTGAAGAATTTTATAGTCAAAGACAATGTTTGTGTTCTAGTTGAAGGTAGTACTGATAGTGTAACTTATACAGTAGAATTACAGAGATTTGGTGGACCATTAGGTATAACTATATCTGGTACAGAAGATCCAATGGATACAATATATATATCACATCTTATTGAAGGAGGATTAGCAGAAAGGTAAGCTGGTATACACTGTAATATCATTTCCATAACAAATTATTAAAATATACAAAGCATGACTCCATACCTACCATTCTTAGCAAATCACAGGCATTTCTGTTTTAAATGTTGGTGGCAGGGGTAAAAGTTTTTTTTAAAAGACAAACATGCTTGAATTTCAAAATTGATGAAAAAACAATTTTAATTTCTTGTGTCATCTCTGAACTAACAGGCCTGTGACCTGTGTCTTGCTAGCTACATGTAGATCTACATAAGTAGACAAAATAAAATTCTCATAAAAAGAAGTCCATATTCCCTGAAATAAGATATTAGATGAGGAACATATTCAATTTTTATGTTGGCCCAGTAAGTTAGAGTGATTGCATTTAAATTGTGGTTACATTAAGACATATAGATATTTCAATTATGAAAACAATATTATTTGAAGATATTTATGATAATAGATATATGGTAAAATTATTAATTTTTGTTTAATAGAACTGGTGCTATACGTGTAAAAGATCATTTACTGGCTATAAATGGTAAATCAACTAAATATAAGAGATTATCAGAAGCTATAGAAATGTTGCAGAATGCGGGAGATGTTGTAACACTTAAAATATCTCGCAAAATGACAGATAAAAGTAAGTGGAATATACCTAGATCTAAATTGCATCATAATTCTTTTGATGTAGGTAGGTCCCTCATTAATTGAATGTTTTTTTTTCTTATAATATTTTTTTTTTTTAATTTTCAGAAAATAATAGTAGAAACCATGATGTAAGTAAAATCCATATTTTGTCACTATATTATTTAAAGTTCCAATTTCAAATTTTTAAGTTATTTTTTTAAAATGTATTAAAATAAATCCTTGAAATAGATGGTATATATAAACAGCCCTATCTTGTTAAAGAGTAATCCTATTAATCCTATATATAATTCACTATTGCCAGCTGAGAAATCGGCAAAAATATCATTTTCAACTTCAAATTCCAATGTTTGGAGATGGCTAATGCATGAATTCAATGGTAAACAAGGGAGATAATTGTGTTATTATTTCCTGTGTCAATGATTTTTGAGGGTGGGAAATAATGCCCATGGTCTACCATAATAGTGAGTTGATAACCTATTGAGCAAAAGAAATAGAAATAATTACATTTTGACTTTCTTAGAAAATATGAAATTATCACTTTAAATATATGGACAACAGCACAAATGTTTGGTTTAAAGTATTGTGCCACAATGATAATCAAGTTCACAATGTTACCATGTTGTTTTTAGAATAAATCCCTCCCAAATTATACAATCATAGAATAGAACTCAATAATTAAGTAAGTTCTAAAGAACTTTAAAACTAATTTATGTGTTCTATTTCTATAGGGTAATAAAAGTGATTTAAGTAAACCACCTACTCCTAGTATGGATAGTGCTCTAGAATCGTGGGATAGTTCAGGACCAGAAATGGGAAGTGGCAATATTGGCAATATTAATCAACCCAAGTTAAACTCAGTATCAAGACAAAAATTAACAGAAAAACGCAGAAAGTCAGGTAGGTTTTTATGGCTCTATTTTCCCCATTTTTTCTGATTTTTGAACAACCAAGGTTTGACATCAAATGTGTACTTACAAACAGGCCCTACCATTGTTTTGTTTTGTTTTATTTTGCTGTCTAGTTTATAGGCTCTTCCTTTTTTCCAGATTATCGTCCATTTTCTGCTGAATCTAGTAATGATGCTGAAGGAAGTGGAGAGGGCTTGGCTGATTTACAGATGTCCGATGGTGAATGGGACAACCACTCGGACAGCAATCACAGTTTTTCTAGTAGTAACCAGGAAGAGGATTTGTTGGGAACATTTGAAGATTTCATGCATGGATCAGGCTCAGAAATGTTAAAACAAATAGGACTTAGTTTACGTGATCGTAGTACAGCAAGTTTAGATCGTAGATCTCGAGCTTCAGAGCCCAGCGACCGTTATTCTAGATCAAAAAGTGCTGGACGATTTGGACGTAGTGCTATATCCCATGACTCTCTAAGTCTGAGTACCCAGAACTCACGAATATCAAATCCAGTGTCTGGTGGGAAATCTATTAGTGAACATGTTCAGACAATATTTACCCCTACCCCTATACAGTTACATCGTATAACTGTGGTTAAATCCTATGCTACAGAAGATTTTGGATTTGGTTTATCAGATGGTATGTATGAGAAAGGTGTGTTTATTAGTGGTGTAAGACCTGGTAGTGCTGCTTCGAAAGCTGGTTTAAAGTCTTTTGATAGAATCTTACAGGTTAGTTTATTTTCAGTAATAATTAAAAAATCTTGTGATTTAAACAAAATTACTGAACATTATTTCATTATGGTAATGAATGAATGAATGAATGAAACAAGGGGCCACCAGGCCTTTCTCCGCCAATGCAGGATTCAACCACCCTCCCAGTCTAGCAAGCCAGTGCCTTACCCACTTAGTCAAGTGATCCCCTTCATAATCGTGCACAGAACAATTGACTTGTGGTCGTAGGAGAAGATAATCTGTGGTGTCGCGGTGTTGTTTTATTAAAGATACCTTATGCAGGTCTTTCCTTTGGTTTTAATTGTTATATAAATTATTATTTAGACATTAATTCACATTACAAAGCTATAATCATCTCTAGAGACAATTGGATTGCAGAGACTTAGTCTCCTCAGATGTCAAGTACCGTTGCTATGATAATAAACAACCTGCACAAATCTTTAAACAGTGACAACTTCCCCAAAAATAAAGCAATTTTACGCAAGAATTAAGTAAGTGCTGGCCGTTCTTGCTGTAATAGCTCAAAAATAGATGATTCAGAATAAATCGATGGTAAATTTCTGTCGAATTACTTTATTCTGTGCAAAGTTATAAGTATTTGAAGTTGTTAGTGTTTGAAGATTCGGTAATAGAGAAAAGTAAAATAGGACAAACCATGTGATTCAGATCTTATAGGTATACTGATCTTATGGGCATATGGTGATTTAATTAATGTATTACTGCTAATCTTGTTTAGGTTTGTGGTCTAAGGGGAGATAATTCAAGTATAACGAAACTATATTGACTAACTTGGTGTAACTTACTTTGCAAAATAAGAAAGGATGGATGTATTTTAAAATTAAACCAATGTTTAGATACAACAGAATTGCTGCCATTAAAACAGTTTGGCATTTTGAATAAAAAACAAAACAAAACTTAAATCAGTAGACAAACCAACTTCAGCTAACTTAATAAAGTGATAATTTAATGGTACAGAGAGCTTCCCCAACCAAACCCAAGCCAACCCAACCCCACTATTGAACAAATATTTGACTAATGCAATAAAACATATTGAACACATTATTGACTAACTCTGAGAAGGTAGATTTTCTGTTATTGTTGTATATGATAAATGGTTTACCATTGTATCTTTCAGGTTAACCGACATAAAACTAAAGATTATGACTGTAGTTTGACTGTACCTCTAATAGCAGAATCTGGTAATAAATTACACATGATTGTCTGTCGAAATCCGTTATTACGCCACCGTCCTACTGGTTGTCAAGATAAAAACTCTATCGTCAAGGATGAACGTCTTTATATGAATGTGAAGGAAGATCGTCTTTATGTGAATGCCTATGATACAACAGGAACCAGTGACACATCAAATAAAACTGTGTGATGGAAATGTGATCTGATTTTGATTTCTGACTGCCATTTTTTATTTTTTTTTATTTACTAGTTGGGTAATATAACTTTTTGTATTATTTCACAGTTTAATTTATCGCCACCATACAATATCTGCCATCATTTATTTTCACATTTAGTTGAATTAGTTGAATTTAGATTGCAATCCGCTTTGCCTTGTTTGATATTATTTTTTGTTGTTTTATACATTACATTTTGATGCTTTATTGCTAAGTGATATGATTTGCTGCTGATTAGCTTTCTATTCCATTATGCGTTTTTTTTTTTCATTTTATTTCTTCGGTGATTCAGATTTATGATTGATTTAAAAATTGTATTCATAATTCTTATATTTGTGTAAATTGAATATTTTTGATACTAGTTTAAGATAATTTTAGCTTTTGTCTTGGATAATAGTTATGTCTAGCAGACTCTAAATAATGCATTAATTAGTTATAAAACAATATGTATATATGTGAATGAACTGTTAACCATTTGTGTCTTAGAAATATTATTAAATACTCAGTCAAGCTTAGCCTCTCAAATTAAATTTTAACATAGAGGTCTTTGCTTATTACTGACAAGGAGTAAGGTCACCTGTCCAACATCGTGGTGGATTTTCTCTGCTTTTTTCCCACTGCTAAAGATCCCTATGCACAAGCAAATTATTGAAATTAAAAAAAACATGTTAGTCCCGAAATACAGTTTGTGTCATTTGGGTGGATGTTAACTCTCTACAATGCCATTAGTCTAGTAATGGTGTGTTTATTTAAATTAATCTATTTTGACAAAACAATGAATTTATTATCTTACAGTTTACAGAGGATTTTTTTAATACAACAGACAAGGAAATAGTTACAATTTCATGCAAACATGTTTAGTAATCTTCTCACATTTCGACGGAGAATATTTTATATACACTACTATTTTGTATGTAGAAAGATTTCTATAATTATTAGGAGAAGATTGCTTGTAAGATCTTACATGTACGTGCAAATAATATTTTGAGTTAAAAGTTAATTATGGAGATATAATTTTCAAGACGAATAAAATAGGGGGGTTGGGATGGCCCAGTGGCCTAGAGTGCCACGCTTCGACCTCTAGCTGGCCGGCCACCTCTGGCTTGCGGCTGTGGTTTCGAGCCTTGGTGTGAGCATATGTGGCGCCTTCTCAACCTTGTTGGTTTCCTCCGGGCACTCCGGTTTCCTCCCACTGCTTAAGACCCCTACGCGCAAGCGAATTATTGAAATAAAATTAGAACCATATGTTAGTCCTGAAATGACCTAGCTGTGTTAAGTGGACGTTAAAGCCCATTTCTCTCTCTCTCTCAAATAAAATATTTTCTGCTACATACCTAGGGTCATAGAAGATAAATGGTTTTTGAACATAAATACATGCCACATGAATCTAATTTATTGGTTAATTATTTTTAACTCATTATAGTACAGCAAATCGTTGTGATATAATCTCAGTCAGTTAATGGTGATAACTTTGCTCTGTGTTCGTCCATCATATTTTATTATAAATATTCAATTAAATATATTTAAAGTTATTAAAATACTCCTTGCATATCAATAGGTTTGTTTACATCTGTGGTGTATAGTTAATAAAATTTAATTTAGCTACCTCGTCTTGTAGATAGATATAGTAATCGAATCATGTTACACATAGCAGGCTGTGCATCCATTCTTATATTATTATTTAATACTCACTTATATGTAAATATACCTATATCAAAGAAATTTTATTTTTAAATCTTCAGCTGAAGAAAAATACTCTTTAATCAATTTAACAGTATATGTAGTAATGATTAAATCTAAAAGTGATATAGGTAACTTTATTTCAGTCTTCCGTTTTATTATCTAGGGTATTGTACAGTGTATTTACTGTTATTATTTTTATATCAATGCTTAACCGGTTTTCTGTCAAATTAACCCGTAGACAATAACTGCAGAGATTATCGGGAAATGCCACAAGAGATATAAGTTATTGATATTGATGTGTTTTTCACATGAAATTGTAGATATTTGTAAATTTTATGTAATTTATGTATTTTAAATTTGTATATTACTATATAGATGTTCTCTATTGACTAAGATTATAATATTATTTATATAGATATAAATTAACATTCATGCAATTATGTACTCTTGTTTGTCTTATTTATCATTACAACATTTGTTGGGTAGACAATACCCAGCAAAAATGCAGCACAAAACAGAGACATTACAAATTAAACAGCAATACAGCTGTAGATACAATAAAACAAATATTAAGACGTAAATGAGTAGAGAATATATATCTTGAGCAAAATTCAGAAATGGGGTATACAAATGATGTATTAAATTAGCAGTCAGGATTTACATTTCAACACATTCTCATACAAATCTCCCAGGTAAAATGTCTCAAAAGGGACGCAACTCCAAAATAATTGAACATTGCTTTACCAAAGGCAATATTATAGGGATATGCTAATTGTAGGCCGGTTGGGGAGGTTCGCGTGATTCCGGAGCTCATAATGGCAGCTTTATATAAATGAGATTTTTGGGGAATACTAACCCAAATCCTAACCCTAACCCTTTTTAGTAGACTGAACTTGGATCTAATTTACCTTTTACACCTCTTAAAAGGGTTAGGGTTCGGGTTAGTATTCCCCAAAATACTCATTTATATAAAGCGGCCATTTTGGACTCCGGAAACACGCTAATCTCCCCAACCGGCCTACAATTAGCATCTCCCAATATTATACTATACCCGTGGATAAGGGGTGAAAAGGACACACAAGGACACAGATATGAGTTGTCCATTAATTTAAGTACTTTTCAAGAAAAAGAGCCGCACAGATAATGTTCCGTCCATCACATGGCAAACTGCAGATCTACAAATTAGATTATTTATTGTGACATGATATGATTCATTATTATGGTTTACTACATCGTGTATAATAAACGTTTCCAGAGTGAGATGGGGGGGGGGTCGAATGGTTAGCGTGGGCACACTGTATCATAAGATCCGTCATTAATTCAAATGGCGTGGTTTCGTAATAATACAGGATATGATCTGTGATATTTTATCTACAATACGCAACTTGGACGTAAACATAATCAAATTGCATGTACATTGTTGTATTTATTTAACAAAATACATGTAAATACGTGTTTTCAAAATAATCAATATGTTTATGTAGCAATATTGATTGCATTTGGCTCAGATATCTGGTCCAGGTAGGACTTTTCTTTTAGCTATCAAAACACTGGAACTAACGTTTCCATATACAAACCATTAATAACCCATCTTAGCATCGTGTATGACAGTGTGTAGCCTATCAAAATAATCATTTATTTGTGGTTATAATCAAATGCATTACAGTGTGCATCAAAATAATCATTTATTTGTGGCAATATTTAAATTTGAAAAAAAAGACATATTCTTGAATATTATTTAAATAATAACTTAGTTACAACAGAAGAAACTAGCCCAGTAGGTTTGGACACATTAGTATTGCTGCATTGGGAAAAAAACTTTCATTGGTGACACTAACAACTTTTTCAACAAGCAATTGTTATACTTTCTAGCTACCGTACGTCTACACTAGCAGCATTCACCGTCTACACTAGCCTTTTAAATGTCGGCTTTTTCAATTTCTCAATCGTAAAAGCCGGCTTTTTAAAATCCGGCAATAATTGAGGGATTTTTCAGAATCAAAAAAACGGCAATTTTATGTGTGTAGACGGTAAAAACCGGGTTTTATCGGGTACCCGGATGTCATCCTTCCCAAACTTCTGTACATGCATAGCCACGAAGGATGTTAGTCGAAAGTGTCTTCGGCGAATATACGATCGTAATCGTCTTGCACGTCGTTTTCTCGCCCTCTTCCGTAAGTCTGGATATATAACTGAACCAAAGTAACCAAAGTAATCATTATTATTATATTATCTCTGCAAAATTGACTGGAGCCGATGGCGTAATAAATAAACCGGAAGTTCCACAAATAACGAAGGTCGGTGTTCATCATCTTTTACCGTTACAAAACTTAAGTCGGTGTAGACTCTAAAAAAAAAAGAAGAAGCGTGTTTTCGTACAAGAACTAGAAGGGCCCAAAATCCAGAATTTTTAAAAAGCCGGCTTTTACTAGTTGGGCGTCCAATCCCAATATTATTGTACCGTTTTGACTAGCATATGCCACTAAAGTTATGGAAAATTTGACGGCTGATATATTTATAGTTCACAAGCAGTATCATAATAAAGAAATAGGGTAAACATACCTTAACGTTCTACTCCGATCTGGGCTTAATGACGACGGGCACACGCCATACAGTGTGCAATGATGGGAATTTTGCCCCGAAAGCTGCACTACGGCCTACTCTTACATCGAATTGCAACTGTCAAGGGGTCTTTTACGTGCCATCGGAATAACTAGAGAGCTGTCCTTGTCAGTCCCTCCGTCCTGCACCAATGACAAGGGCGAACAACGCCGGAAAATCTGGATGAACTTTCTCGGCCAATGCAGAGATCGAACACCCAACCCCCAGGCTAGGGAGCCAGCGTCTTAGCCAATCTGTTTTACAGAGTTTAAGACAAGCGAATATTCACTGCGGGATCGGTTTGCGTCTTACCCACCGCGACCCCCGCTGATATAAACAGGACCGATATGTAACTTAATACCCTATATATAAGAGTTTACCATAGTTTACCATAATCGAATGAATGAAATGGGGTTTAACGTCCTACCCTTAAAGGGCTAATCCCGGTATTTGTTTTGGGAATAAAACTGCCTAATTTTGTGTTAAAATCCCTTAAAATATTCGAGTCAAGGGCCGAGCAACTACTTCAGTATTTATGATGCGTTTTCAAACGACTTAAATCTGTCAGTCTTCATCTGGAATTTGAGTCCGGTGCCCCAAGGTGTATTTTGTGGTATCTGGATTAAACCAAACATTTTTTTTTTATAAAAAAAATGTGTAGTTGAAATTTGCCTTTCTCTATCAAGTACGGCACATGGGTTATTCACTGCATAGCCCTCTCAAGTAACCGTAATCGGTTATAATGTCACCAAACGAAACAATTGACCCGAAATCTTAAAAGGGTTACGTGTCCGGATAAGCGGTTTTGGCGTTCACGTCCAAACGACTCAATATTTTGAGTTGAAATTTTGAGACAAGGTAAATACACCATTCCCCCTATATTTTGGCGTTTTATTTTCATACATTCCCAGACTTTTCTTTTTGAGCCCCTATTTAATTCGGGATTGTCCCTTTAAGCACCTAACCAGGGCTAATTGAAGACGGGCATACGCCATACAGTGTGCTATGAGGGAAATTTTGCCCGGGCAGCAACTGAATTCCAACTGCCAAGGGTTCTTTTACGTGCATGTTTTTCGTCCCTATCGAATCGAAATTAAACTGCCCGACAAAACGAGTAAAAGTATACCGTATCCACTAGAGGTTATAATAATTATCCGATTTTGCTGAAATTAAAAATATATATTTACGTCTCAAAGATCTTAGTCCCTTTCGATATTTACGCGTAATTCTGGATTTTGGTCCCTTCTTGTACGAAAACACGCTTCTTTTTTTTAATAGCTTTTTCTCTATCTATCTCTTGCAAGATGTAGGCGGGTCTTGCCTGGAAACCGTTGGTTGACATTCTCACCACTAGCCGCAATATTATATTAACATCTTGTATTGCCCACCGCTACAAAATACTTTGCCTCCTCATTTGACCCATCCACTTATTGTAGCTGGTGGCAATAATAATAATAATAATAATAATAATATCTTTATTAGGGTAAGAAATTAGGCCAGGCCTTTTTACAATTCTGCCCTTGAAATATAACAAAAACAATATAAGAACAACAAGAACAACAATGAGATCAAATAAAGAGATACAAAATTTAAAATTACAATATTAAAATATAAAATTTGCAAAAAGGTTAACTACCTTTGGAATTTATGTGTAAAAGAATATTCGCTTTAAAGTTTGATAATACAGGTGTGTTTTTTATTGAGTTAGGGAGATTATTCCAGAGACAAGGTCCAATGTATTTTAAGCTATTTTTATATATTGATTTATTAGGTTTAGGAATATTAAATCGAAGATTAATATTAGTATAAGGTGTATTTTTAAAAACGAGAATTTTAGTTAAGTAGTTTGGGCATTTTTTATGAACTAATTTGAACAGTAAGATGTATTTATTGAAGGTGAACCGATTTTGAATGGTTAAAATATTTAATGATGTAGCCAAGGTTTCATAAGTAGATAAGGTTGAGTTTTTCGGTAGCGGTTTATCACTAATTAATTTAAAAGCCAATTTTTGCACACGCTGTAAGTTATTCAAAGATGTTTTACTACAGGTATCCCATATTATTATTATTTATTATTATTATTATTAAAACATTTATATAGCGCTAATTCCACCAGCGGTGTTCAGAAGCGCTTTACAATCATATACCAGTAAAACAGAAAATATATAAAACAACTAAAAGACTACAAAAAGATGCAATATAATAAAATAATATATATCTAATTAAAAGCCTTTTTAAATAAGTAAGTTTTAAGAGCACATTTAAAAGATTGTACTGAAGGGCTAGAACGAATATCAGTATCAGAACCAGATGGTTTTAAATCATTCCACAGGTTTGGGGCTAGAAATTTACGAATTTTGCCAATATTACGGATATGAAAGTAGCAGGATTTACAAACATTGTTCACGTGATTAGACATGGTCATTTTACTATCAAAATAAGCTCCAATATTGCGAACAGGGTTACTAGGAGTAATTTCATTTCCATCAATCTTAATCGAATTGGAATCAGTTATGGTGTTGATGTTATGATTAGATCCAAGCAAAATAAATTCAGTTTTATCACCATTTAAGCATAGAAAATTTACAGACATCCATAATTTAATTTCATTGATACACTGCTCAATATTAGATTTGCTCAAAGCATGCTCATTCGCATTTAAAGGATTAAAACTTAAATACAGCTGGGTATCATCAGCATAAATATGATAGTCAAGACCATGTCTTTTAACAATTTTACCAACTGGAGCAGTATAAAGAGTAAATAAAATGGGTCCAAGGACCGATCCTTGTGGTACTCCATATAAATTCTTATGATAGTCTGACGTCACATTACCGATAACAACCCTCTGCTTTCTATCAGTAAGATAACTTTCAAGTAGCTGAAGTGCAGAGCCTTTGACACCAAAGTCTGTCTGAAGTCTTTGTAGCAGGACAGTAGAATCTATGGTGTCAAAGGCTGCGGACAAATCTAAAAGTACTAAAAGAACACAGTTTCTATTGTCTATTGACCTTAATATATCATCTTGCACTTTAATAAGCGCCGTCTCAACACTGTGAAACTTACGATATGCACTCTGTAGACTATCATGAAGGTTGTGTGTGTCAATATGTTCAATCAGTTGTTTGGCTATACATTTTTCAAAAATTTTGGAGATAAAACTTAAGTTTGATACAGGACGGTAATTTTTTAGCACATTTCTATCTAAAGTTGATTTTTTAATAACTGGAACGACATTAGCAACTTTAAAACAATCGGGTACTTTTCGTTCTTGAATACAAGAATTTATGATATCAGTAATCACAGGTAAGAATAAATTAAGGTTTTCTTTTAGTAAAGATGTGGGAAGGGGGTCAAGAGGGCAGGTCTTAGGACCTGACGATTTAATAATATCTGACACAACAGATTCGCTGACTAAATCGAAATTGTCAATGCACACTTCCGTTGGCGTCTCATATTTGGGTACAGAATCACAGGAATTGTTACATTTATCAAGTTCTGTTCGTATACGTGTTATTTTATCGGAGAAGAAGTTTGCAAACTCTTCTGCTAGCAGACATTTATCAGTGCCATCAGGTAAGACAACAGTCGAGGAGGAATGATCAATCAGTTTATTAACAACACAGAATAGTTCTTTCTGTTTGTTGGCACTATTTTGAATTTTTTCATTGTAGAAGGAAACTTTTGATTGTTCAATGATATATTTGACTTTGTTTTTCTCTTCTCTATAAAGATCTTTATGAATATGAAGGGAGGTCTCACGCCACTTTTTCTCAGCTTTTCTGCGTATTTGTTTTGCTTCAGCTATTTGATGGTTACTCCACTCATTTCCTGGTCTAACAGTAAATGTTTTAGTGGTTAGCGGAACTAGATCATCAATGATCTTTCTCAGTGTTGTATCATACAAATCAGCTTTTACATTCACATCACATAATTCACGGATATCGGAAAAGTTTGATGTACCAATTGTTTCACAAAAGGTATCGTTGCTTAGAGATTTGAATTTACGAAACGATATTGTTTTCTTGTCTAAAGGCGGCTTCTTCGTTATAATGTTAAAGGTGATAGGAAAATGGTCTGATAGTAAGGTATCTTCCACCAGTACATCATGTATATGTATCTCATCTTGGCGTGTAATGACAAAATCAAGAAGATGACCTTTATTATGTGTCTTTTTGTTGACATGCTGTTGAAGATTGTAGGTAAGCAATATTTCCCGAAAGCGATTACTCAGTGGGTCAGAACTGTTTTCAAAGTGAATATTAAAATCGCCAAATATCAACAAGTCGCCTTTTGACATTAACTTTGTTTCAAGAAGTGATGTAAATTCCTCAAAAAAGTCATTATTATTTGAATTTGGGGGCCTATAAACAATTAACAGTTGCAGAGATTTGTTCAGGTTCGATATCAAACAATCAAGGCACTCAAACGATTTGAATACCTCATTTGACTGCAAAGATATTTTTAAAGTTGACTTGTAGACAAGTCCAACGCCACCACCCCTAGACGCACGTGGGATGTGTAGAAAGCTGTAGCCTTCTGGAAGTATAGCCGAAATGGTCACTGAATCTGAGTTCTGGCTAAGCCATGTTTCAGTAATCGAGCACAGATCTAATTCTTCATCTACAATAAAATCATTTATGTCACTGGTTTTATTCCTAATAGATCTAGCATTAATTAATCCTGCTTTTAAATATGTGCTAGACTAATATGAAACTGAAGATCTGGATATTGGAACTCTAATTAAGTTGTTCAGTACAAGTTGACCTCTTGGCTGACTGCTCTGTCTGTTAGAGATGAGTGCAGGAATACCATAGATATTCTTTCGTCTGTTAGGTTTCTGTCTTAAAATTTGGGAAACAGATTGTTTAATATTACTATTATCTTCTAAAGTTGTATTCCTGAGATTAGTATACAATGGTTATCGTCACATTTCACTACCCCAAACTGCTGATCGTGTACTGTGATATTTGTCAGAATATTATGATTAACACCTCTATTGTATTTATGGAGTGAATCCTGTCTAGTAGATGTTGTTAAAGTTCTAATTGTTCTTTGTTTATTGCGTCCCGCTCTAACACCCCTCTTTGTCTTAGGTTTCACTAGTTGGTTGTCTTCGAACATATGGTGGAGCAATAATCTAGATGCGACTGAAAATGGCCAAAATAGAATAATTTTAACAAGTTTGACGGAAGAAGTGATTTTATTTTTTTTAGTTGATACAGTTTTTTATTTAGTGTTTTACACATGTGTTCAGTATGTTTATTCCAAGAAAATTTACTATCAATGATTACTCCTCAGAGTTTAAATTCAGAAACATTTTCAATTTGATTATTATTGATTTGAATGTCAAGTTTATTTAATGGATTTTTAAGTTGATAATTTGTAGCTATTAACATTGATTTAGTTTTTGGTTCATTGATAATCATAGCATTATTTTGACACCATTGTTTTATTTTATTGCTTTCCAATTGGAGTTTATTATTAAGAGATGTTATATCTGGAGAAGAGGTATAAACGGTGGTGTCATCTGCAAACAGATCGCAATTTACAGAAAGAGAAAACGGTAGATCATTTATAAAGAGATTAAAAAGTAAAGGTCCAAGGATTGATCCTTGGGGTACACCAGAAGTAATATTTTGAAATGAAGATTTATTTTGTCCAATTGATATACACTGTTTTCGATTATTAAGGTATGATTTCAATAATGAAAGTAAGTTTTCAGAAAAATTATACAGCTGAAGTTTTTGTAGAAGAAGATTATGATTTACCATGTCAAAAGCTTTTCTGAAATCAAAAAATATTAATCCTGTCAGCATATTATTATTTAGAGCGTTATAAACTTTTTTTAGTGATATTACCAAGGGCTGTATAACGGGAGCTGTTTGAGCGGAAGCCAGATTGATTTAAATATAAAAGATTATTTTTATTTAAATAATTAGTAATATTTAAATTTATATCTTTTTCAAGGGGTTTAGATAGAGTTTGCAAAATAGATATTGGCCTATAATTACCGGCTAGGCTTTTATCACCTGATTTGAAGAATGGCAGTACCTTAGCCTGTTTTAAAATGTCAGGAAATATGTTCTTTTCAATGCAAAGGTTAAATACATATGTAAGAGAGGTATTTAAAATTGATGATCCGGTTTTGAGAAAATACGAGCTAACACCATCAACACCATTATTCTTCGAATAAAAAACCCATAAAAACAAACAAAAACAAACAAAAACCAAACAACAGCGGCCTGTCGCTCGGTTAATTCAACTACATGTAAGTGCGATATACACGAAACTGGCCATGTTTAGCCTTGGACATTTGCGCATTAGTTGACGTCATAATTACAAGGTTGCTGATATGATGTCATAGCCAGTTCTAGAGTTTAACGCCCACTTCCCCAAGGGTGATATCGTTAACAACCTGGTCCATAGTATCTATTCATCTTTATTTATACTTTGTCTACGTTTAAAATATTAACCATTGATATTATAGCCATTTTTTATACATGTTTTCACGCCATTCTGATATAAAGGGGTAAAAGAGCGCAGATCAAAATAAAAGCTACTTGAATTCATTCAGCTGTTTCAGATTTTAAAAATTTATTCGTAGCTTTCATCAACTCTTGCTTTTTGCTTTCATTTTCATTCCTATTTGAAAGTGACATGTTATCTAATCAACGCAATCATACGTAAACACAAATATATTCATACATATAATATTAAGTGTTTTGGATTTTCCCTTCTATTTTGGCATTGTTTGTTTACCTCATTACTTCATTAAGTCACCGATGCATAATTTTGACACCAACTGCACTTATTTTGAGAACACCCCACCCAAGAAGCTTCTTGCCCCAATCCCACCCATAATTTTGCCCCTGAGAGAAATTGCTATGAGAGAAGTTTGGTCTAGACAGCGGCGCCGCAGCCTACTCTTGTATCGAATACCAACTGCCAAGGAATCTTTAACATGCAAGTCAGTGTGTACACGGGCCGTTGTTTTTTGGTAGCCCTATCCGAACGACTAAACGTTCTTTGTCAGTCCACCAAAAATTCGACCGCCAGAGAACGCCGGAAACCTCCATTTCCGAGTAGAAAGTGATCAGTTCAATGTAGCTCCTTCGCTTTCAGAAATTGTGACCAAACGGATCATGAACTATGAACAAAACAATCGGATAAAACTCTCCAGAAGTAAACTTTTTAATTCCAGAATTATTATCACAGTAGGCTACTTATTACACTTTTAATACCAAAGAATTGACTGACAGATGTATGAATATCCGACCGCTTGTCAGGGCATCGGATGTTCAAAGAAAAGTCCGAAGTCTATTCAAAGAATCAGTCTAGGGCCCGTATTTTCGATGCTATTTTGGAGAAATGAAGGGTCTGTTACCTCTCTTGTGATATGGATAAAACATACTGTTATATATCGCATAATGAAAATGGGCGGTAACCGCCCATTCCATAGGCGGTAACAGTACAATATGTCTTTCTCACTATCAGAAGAGGCGTTAAGACGTCTTGAGTTTTTGAAATCGCTTCAAAAATATCTTTGTTACTGTCCGTCTTAGGGTATTCAAAGAATCAGCCTTGGGTCCGTATTTTCGAAGCGATTTTCAAAAACGCAAGTCAATGCGAAGTTCAATACAACTTTATGACGGATAAACTCTGTACCAGTCTAATTAAAATACAGATCTATATTTCGTTTAGGTTTTTTATACTTTCGATGGCCTACACTACATGTAGATCTACCAAGTTATAGTGGGAGTTCACGTCAGGTGTCAAGTAAGCGACATTTTGCCCCTGAGAGAAATTGCTATGAGAGAAGTTTGGTCTGGACAGCGGCGCCGCAGCCTACTCTTGTATCGAATACCAACTGCCAAGGAATCTTTAACATGCAAGTCAGTGTGTACACGGGCCGTTGTTTTTTGGTAGCCCTATCCGAACGACTAAACGTTCTTTGTCAGTCCACCAAAAATTCGACCGCCAGAGAACGCCGGAAACCTCCATTTCCGAGTAGAAAGTGATCAGTTCAATGTAGCTCCTTCGCTTTCAGAAATTGTGACCAAACGGATCATGAACTATGAACAAAACAATCACGTCAGGTGTCAAGTAAGCGACATATTATGACCCCATAACGTCAGTCATTCGATTAACCAACCAGAATCGATGTTGCAAGTGGCTATGCTTTGCTTTGTTTTAATTTCATTCGCTGCTAATGTCTACCCACAGTTCCGCACAAAAAAGGTCAAGCACGCGATTCGACATACCATTTGACTGGCTGACCCCTCATCTGAAGCAGAACACGAGTTAAATAACAACTCTTCCAGATCCTAGTGTATTAAAGACAAGTAAAACGAAATTTTGAACTATAAAAACGAAACGAAATAGGATCCGTGTTTTAATCAGATTGACTCTGTACATTTTTAATAGTGGTTGATTCTGTAATATAATTCAGTATTAATATTTGGTTGACAACGACAGTGATGTCAACTTTTTGTGTCTTTGTTTGCTGGAGTATATGTAAAACACAAATTTATGCATTAAATGGAATGGAATTTAGTGTCTTGCCAGTTTTATCAAAGTCTTAGATATGGTTAATTTATATTTCTATGAATAAGACGGCAATGCGAGATAGAACGTTTAGCCTACCCTTTTTATATTGACGTTAATATGTATCCACTGGTCCAACTCGGTTCTTCGACCCACCCGAATAACTAGGCAACTGTTTGCAAAGCCTGCGGGTACCATCCCAGACAAGTATGTAGACTGGCCTTGAACTCAGGACTAACGACCGCCTTTAATCATTAAAATAATGTCGCAGTAACACCTCAACTTTCTCTGTGAATTTAAATTCCAATCACGGATGTAAATTTTGTTTTTAAAGCAAAGTGTCGAAAACAGGCAATTACGTTATCACCGGAATTGCGCCGTGACATTAATTTTTAGACGTTTTTACTCCCTGTTAAATGGTGTTATTAATTATATATTTTCCCAAGCAAAATGTCAAACTATTAAATTATATTGTAATACCGGTTATTGTAAGTAAAATTATATTTATACATACACGGATGTAAAATGTTGTGGACATATTTATCAGATGTTATATATCTATAAAACCATACATGATAACGATGGTGGACATTATAAATAAGAACCAGTTGGAAGTCTGCCGCAAAAGATTCATAGAGCGTCATTATGAAACTACCGATTTTCTTTTCGTCATTAATAGCCATCTCCTTGGTAAGTTATAGTATTATATTATACTGAATTATAGATTATTCGGGATTAACATATGGTTTTAATTTTATTTATTTCACTATTTTGCTTGCGCGTAGGGTATTTAGCAGTGGTAGAAAACCGGAGGACACTGAGAAAACCCACGGGGTTGGACAGGCGACCCTCCTTGTCATGTACAACCGGGGATTCGAAACAACGCCAGATGACTCAATGACAGGCTTTATGATACAGAACTCACGTGCTACCCCCCCCCTCCCTGTTTAAATAGGAAAACTAAAACACCAAAATTTAAAGAAATTGCACGTTTACTTTGTCTGTAAGCGTTAGCTAAAAATTAAATTAAATTAATGTACATTTATTTATATTTATTTACAGGCTACTTATCCTTATGACCACCTTGGTAAGTATAAATGTTAATATGGCATTAGTTTATGTTACCTTTTAACTTTGACACATTTCTAAAAACTATTTACTAACAGGAAAACGTTCCGTAACGGTAAGCTATGTCTTGGTCCGTTTTGGAACACTTTACCCGACTCTGGAAAAAAATCTTTCAAAGCCTTTCACACACCAGAACTATGTCGATTTTTAACGATTTATTTGATGTACAGTCTGCTACACGCAATGAAACATTATAATCAGCTTTGTCTGATATTTGCCTTGGAGTCAATAATCATTGTCGTCGTTTGATTTTGCCGACTAAAGATATAACCCGTATTTGATTCTCATGAAAATGTCGACATTTTATGCCTGTAGCCATCACCAATTCTTTTAAACATATTTTTCAATGTCACCGTAAGTGACGTATTTATGACAAAAACTTTTATTCAAATGAGCCTTGTTGCCTTCTCTAAATTTCAAAGTTTGATTTTTGATCCCAATCAATGACCAGATAAAGCCAATACGATTGTATTATTTTATTGTCGAAAAATAGCCAATGTTGTACGAGTTATAATTGTACGGTTTTCGAATATTAAAGAAGGTTAAGTCTTTAACTCAATATCGTCGTCCAGTGTCTTCGACATTACAAACACGACGTGTTGGTCAATTTAAATCAGCATTTAAGACGAGCTTCTGATATCTAATATTTAGGACAAAATTGGTATACGAATTTCGTGACAGGATGTCTTCCAGTGCCATTTCTAATGAAGCAACTCAATGAAATATCCAGCCGCCAAAGACTGCCATTCAATTTGGACTCTTCGCGTATTTAGCCGGACATAGCTAATTTGAAATGACAGTAAAACAGAACCGATTGAATGTAAATCAGTTGACATGTATTAATAAATGCTTTGCGGACCATTTGTGTCCATTACGTGCTAAAGAATACAGATTTAGACAAAAGAAAAGTTCAGTCTAATCTACAATATTTGTGACATTGCTGTCATTGGTCTTTTGGTCTGTTTGAGGGTTGGCGGCTACACTAGAGTTTCTCCGATTCTGAAATCTGGGTATAAAGGCAGGCCGAGAAGGTGGGTGACGGGCCTGGTTGGTGGCAAAGTCTAAATGTGAAGGCCATCTACGGTTTCGTCAAGGTCGCGAGATGTAAAAATAGTTAGGGCCGTGATTGTTGACGATATTGTTGGCTAGGGCTAGGGCTAGATCTAGTTTAGGGTTAGGGTTATCGTTAGCCCTGTTTACACCTCGTGACCTTTGACCAAATTTGAATTGGGTCTGAACTTTTAGAACTTTTCCCCACCGTTTCCGGTTTCGGAGTTGGAATACTTCTGGTCCTAGGACCTCCCAGCTAGTTTTTACTAACATTTTACCATGTAAAAGATATTCGATGTAAATATTTATGCTTCAACATTTTTATTAACTGATTTATCAAATATAATAAAGAGAATTTGGGATTTTATTAAAGTGGTTATTTAATATTTAACTATGTCACCCCAATTTAATTATTTGTTTCTAAAAATTTTTTTTTATACATCCTCTCAGTTAAGCGTTTAATGACCCTCTACTTAATGGATTATTAGCATATGAAACGAACCATTGAGATCATATAAGGAATAACGCAACACTAGAAATAAAAAAAAGAATAATAATAATACAAAACCGAACATTCCGCTGCAATCCTAAGGTGGAAACATCTATTAAATTGAAAGTAAAACGAAAAAATGCATAGCAGAAAACCAGTATTGTAACAAGTGTGCGCTTAAATTATTGAATAGTTAATTGGGCCCCATATTTATGTTACAGATTGTTATCGAGGTCCACCGGGCCCACCAGGACCACCAGGACAGCACCGCATACCAGGTATAATATAATTTACTCCTTTATATAATATATATCATTACTTACAGTGCAATAATTATATGTTAATATTTTGTAAACAGACTTTGAAGTAAAAATTAAGTAAAATGTGGCTATAATAATTGTTTGCACCAACAATGGCTAACGGAGACTGCATACGCCCTGTCGTTTGCTATGAGGACTTTTTTGCCCGAATTCTTTGATGTACATGCTAGCGTGTACAGCGCCCCCCCCCCTTTTGTCCCATCAGAATGAATAGATGTTGTTTCTTGTCCGTATCACAGGTTTTGATTGATAGGTTGGGCTGGAGTCAACCGATCGCAATCCGCGCTGTATTGAAAGATAAATAGAGATGAGGGGGGGGGGGCATATAAACAACAGAAAAATACAACGAATTTATTTAGCTTGCGGCATATGAAAATTATATGTAAACTATTTTACAGGCTCTGGGTCATGTAAATATATTGGATCAAACGGAGAATGTTACAGACCAGGCTATGTTTTAAGGGAAGAAGAATGTAAGGAAAGATTTGGAAATGACCAATACCAAATATGGGTGGAAAAACAAAGATGGCTGGACTCTATTAATTCCCATGCCCGGTTTTATAACCATAATAGAGGGGACTCCCCTGGCCCAAGAGGCCCTTCCGCTTAAATCTTTCTTGAACTGACAAAGAAAATGCACAACTTTAAATAAAATAAAATACCAAATATGGGTGGAAAAACAAAGATGGCTGGACTCTATTAATTCCCATGCCCGGTTTTATAACCATAATAGAGGGGACTCCCCTGGCCCAAGAGGCCCTTCCGCTTAAATCTTTCTTGAACTGACAAAGAAAATGCACAACTTTAAATAAAATAAAATAATTTTTTCGATAATGTCTTCGCCTTACATATTATAAAACGCAAATTGATCTGACACGACCATGTACTTTCTGTGAGAAAATTCTGTGTCACAGCTCTAAATACATAGACAACAAGAAGCGGGGGGGGGGGCGTCCCACGCCATAAATAATAGCCCATGCTCAGTTGCATAAAATAAATGATAATTAAAATAAATAGTCTGGCCACAAGAGGAAGAAGCTAAAATAATGTTGAGCATGAGTAATAGTTTTGGAGTTAGTAGCTCGAATTGGTTGGAAGTTGTCCCCTAGTTGATACCCTCTTATGACGTTTTCACCCTAATTTTCGGATGTACTGTCAAAACACCTGGCTCCGGTGGATGGAAACAAAATAAATGCTTACCGTTTAGGTTTCTGGGATACCCACAATTCGCCAAAAACTCGAGGCAGCAGACTGTTTCATAGGATAATATAATGCCTTACTCCAACCAGAACGCGGGTTATAGTAAAGATAAGTAAAACGAAATTATAACTATAAAACAAAACGAAACGTGTTTTAATCAGATACAGGTAAGTAAAACGAAATTTTGAACTATAAAACGAAACGAAATATGATCTGTGTTTTAATCAGATAGGTTACAATCTGTCTTGAATTCATTCGGATTTCGGTTGGTCCACTTTTTAGTTTTAGTTGTTGTATCACAGGCCGGAACTGCAGTCTTTGCGGCCATCTAATTTCTTATTCTGCTGGGCGAAGATCCTAGACTCACACTCTGCGAGGGGTCTAATGATTCATGTCTACATACAAGTAAAATTGTACACACGTGGCTTTAAACGTAACGCTTAGTCCCGAAATGACCTGGTTTGTGTCGAATGACTCTGACCATCACCCCCTCTGTCTGTCTCCAAAGACCACCGCACACAAGCGAGTTATTGAATTTCGTACACAAGCGAAGTATTGAATTTCGTACACAAACGAGTTATTGAATTTAAATTGAAGAAAGAATCGATCTCTCTCTCGCTGGGATTTTCAGGTGTGGGTCCATATTGTTGGTGAGCCTGGCAATGGACAGCGTATAGTCGTTCGGATAGACATTAGATTAGTAAGGAGTGTGCGTAACGCTTAAAATAAACGGGGTTTAACGTCCTACTTTTTGCTCATGGGCTAATAAATAGGGCATACGTCACGCAGTGTGCTATGAGGGAAATTTTGTCCGGAAAACTGTGGTAACACCTTCTTATAATTCGAAGTTCAACAGCCAAGGAATCTTTTACGTGCACGCCAATGTATACATGGGACTTTTTCGTCCCATCCGAACCACAAATTCTTGGCCAACACCTGGATCGTACACGGGACCTCCAAGTTAGCGAGCCAACGTCTTACTCAGGGGGGGGGGGGCTAATGGTTAGCACGTGCGCTGTATCATAAAGCCGGTCATTGAGTCAACTGGCGGGGTTTCGAATCCCCAGTTTTACGTGGAGAAGGAGAAGGGTCACCTGTCAAACCTCGTGGGTTTTCTTTGGGTTTAAAGACCCCTACGCGCAAGCGAATTATTGAAATAAAATTAAACCATAGATTAGTCCCGAAATGACCTAGTTTGTGTCGAGTGGACGTTAAACCCCAATTCTCTAAACATAATTCGGTAAGCTCCCCTGAAATGTTTTCGGGTATTTCAGGTTCTGCCCCCCCCCCCCATACACACACTTCCCTAACATTCATCGATCCCGTACGCCTTATGTTGACAAGTAATGGGGTGTGTTACTATCATACGTTATGTATGTAGAGCATGCATTTAATCGGAAAGTCCAATTCAATGATTTAGCTGGTATATGCTCTGTATTCCGAGCTGTTGTTTCAGCAGGAAAACACTTTAATACACTAAAGTAGAATTGTTGGGTTTTCCTCCCAGTCACCAATGATCGCCATCGGTTAAAGCATTGTTAAACATTTTCGCGTTTTATTTTCACTTGGTGTTGTGTTTGTTTGTTTACACCCGAAATGAAAAGCGAAGTGGTGATCGGTTTGTTTGTCATGTTAACTGTATCGTAGTTCAACTACATGATGGTTGGTTAGGACATTATAGCCGCTATGTAATACGTTATTATGTGTTGTGGTTTGTGGCCCTGTAAACTTATATTTATGCCGTTTAGCTGACTCCAAAGATTTTAAGACGTTGAAAAGGGATACAATATATAATCTGGATATATAGGAACTATATAATCTGTTTTCCAACGATATGTATTAGACACATTATGTTTTGTTTTGAAGCGGTATGTGTCGGGAAAACCAATACAAAAATATGAGGAACCTTGTTTAAATATATGAACTCCTAATTGAGAAGTGGTTTCAGATAGTCCAAAAAGAGTTGGCATAATCTACCCGGATTAAGGAACAATTACTGTTATTGCTTAGAAATTATTTTAGACGTACAACAGTTAAAAAAAAAGCTTAGATGAAAACAAGTTTGAGAGGTATGTTATAGATTGAAAGATATTTATAATTTAAGAACGCTTATACACAAATCTCTTTCTTTGATTCATTGATTTTTCAAAAGCTTTCTCGTCGCAATAAATCGAAAGGGAATGATTTTCAAACTTTAAAACATTATGTCATGATTAGTTGTCTAATTACTTAATAATATCGTGCCTTAACAGAAGTTTATAGAGTTGAAACGTCACATCATATTGTCAAAACTAGCATAGTTCATTAGACCCGGAGAAAACCCACAAGGTTGGACATGCGACCCTATGACAGCGGTAGTGATACATCGATAAAAAAATCCTTCCAGATAATGCATTATCTAACAGGCAATGTGTTTCTGCTAAACTTTAGATCGTGTCCGCAAATTGTATCAAATTCTCAACATACATTATTATTTCGTGACCAAAAACATCTGTTATTTGTCATAGAAAATTGAATAGCAGGTTCTCTGAAATTACTTCATATATAATGCATAAAACCAATTTGCTTCCTTTTGTCTGGCCGCTCCCGAACGTTCTTTTTTCTATATAAAAGTATGTCAAAACCTTGATTGTTATTTGATGAGCAGTAAACACGACCCACGCAGAACAGCGTCGTTAGCAACAGTAATTACAACTCATTAACATTTAAGATTGAAGTAAAATGTTTTTCAATTAATTATATCAGTAACGTCACGATAAGGTTGAAACTGGTAAAAAAAAACCAAGTAAATTTCCCGATGGAGTAGCGTATTTGGATCGGAGTATTAAAGTTACATTATGGGATATTTTATTTTAACGAGTTGGCTATTCTTGCTATATTAGTTAAAAAATAGATGATGAAAGACGAATATATTAAAAATTTCAGTCAAATTACTTTATTCTGAACCGAGTTATCAGCATTATAATATTTGACTCGAAATGGGAGCCAAATCCACCTTCACCCTCTCCGATAATGTCCGATCGTTTGAGTGACAGGCGTTAACCCCACCTACATAATCTCGATTATCATGCGCTGTCTGCAAAAAAACGAGAGTATCTTCGTCGAAACGTCGCTTAGTACCAAACTCAGTAATTGTGTATCCATACAAATGTACCTTTTGTTATTATGTTCAATTACTAAATGCCAATGAAAGAAGATATACGTAAACAATAAATCGTTTACAGTCCATGGAGATGGGAGCAACATGAGAAAATTTGGACAATTTAACTGCCGCAAACACGTTTACCTCTATTCCTACCAATGAATCTATAGCAATGTTAATGGGCCCCAATATATTCCTCCATAAGGGCCTCGCGCACTCCGGCAAATTTTAAAATGTCAATCAGTACAAATTTGTGGTATTCAATTAAAAGACAACTAATATTAGTGTTTTATTAGACTTCGAACTTCTAAATAGAAGGTTAAACTAGAGTATGATTAAAACCGGAATAATATTTTACCGAACAGAAAGAAAACTTTAAGTGCGGTAATGGAACATCCGCCCTTTGGACTAACAATATGTTTTAATTTCCGATGAAAAATGTTAGCCGACGGCCGTTCAGCATACGAATTAACTTAACTAGGAAATGAACAAGATATATGGAAACTATATTGCTATACTTATATTACACAAACTTAATTAACAGCTGTCGACTTTCTGAAAGTATGCGAAAGTAAGAATAACAGTTGCCCGAGCCAGTACAGGTACATGTACTTTTATTTACAGAAACCTACCCCAGAGTTCTCAGACGTAAGTTAAAATTTAAATAAGATTTATTCGCCTTCTTTTAACTAAAATATATATCTTTAAAACACTTTTGTCGTTTAGTGTATCAAATGGATGAATAAGAAACTTATATTCGAAGTTTTGTGTCTCTGGATCTAAAACAATTCTCATAAACAGTGATTGAAAGTTGAGCACTGAGTTGTCTTGTTGAAACCTACACTTTACACGGTCCATGGTAAAACCATTTTGTAAAAACTTTCGCTTACTAAAACGATTTTAATACAGATAAAAGGAAATAAAATGGATTATACCTCACAATTATAAAATGACAGAATAATGAAAATAACAATTCTAAACCAAGGACACCGGTGTCTTGGCACATCAGAACGAATGCGTCAGTGGCTCACTGAAATTAAAGCCGTATATTAACAGTTACATAATTATGATTGGTCAATAGTCCGATTACCTACCAATCGCTAACTCCGTTACAAAGGCATTACCCTTAAAACAGGGCGTCAAATTAGAACAAATATAGTCACATAACGGTACGTCATGGCTCACGATTTTAATATGCCCAAGTAACAAGTGCATAGCAGAATATCACAGTGAAACTAATTGCGTGACAAACGAGGCTATCAACATTGACATAAAGTAAACAATACTGTATGGAGACTTACGCCGTTTTTAATACCTTTAATAACTGTCTGCAGTTTTAGGGAAGACCCCAGATTAAACGAAGGACTGTCATGATGCTGTACTCGAGTGAAAGGTTTGATTGAACGGGAAGAATAGGTATCAGAAGCCAACCCAGCAATGACCAGAGAGGGATTTCGCAGGCCATTGCTCCAGGAATATGTGGTTTAGAGACTATATCCGAACTACAGGTTACATGATTCTATCCGGACTACATAATACATCATGGTTGAGATATCCTAACTGTAGCTTGTAAGAGTACTACGCCTCTATAGACAGGGAGCCCAGTGAGATTTAATCAAAATATTGCGTCCAAATGGTTTGACATTATATTTTACCCCTAGATCATTTTAAAAAAGCTAGTGCATATACCTGGGAGCGCTCCCACTAACCCTCGCAAATTTAATGGGAGTTAAAATCCAATGTTTATCCATTTTCTTGCCAACACTAAGAAACAGAATACATAACTTAAAAGCTTAATAATTAGCACTAATTAGTGACGGTAATTAAAAGTTAGAGTCTGTAACTGATACAAAGCCTAAAAGCTCATGAAACCAAAAAGAGCGACAAAAGTTGAACAAACCTTGCTTTAGAGTGGATCAAAGGTGTCAAAGGTCAAATTTTGGGTCACATACTGACGTTTGAGGGGATTTGATTAAATGGTCTTGTCTGGGATTATTTTTCTTTCTAACACCATTTCTGTGAGTTTCACTACACAAAATGTCTGCTTAATTTGGAACTTCTTGAAACCGTGAAATCAACTGGAAGCAGTGTTTAGAAATAATTGAAAGGTTCTGGAGGGCGTTAGAAAAATCGGAAGGTTCTGGAAAGTCGTGAAAATTTGAGAATAAACCAGATAGTTCTAAAATTTCCGAAAACTATATATAAGCCGGACCAGATCTGATCAGTTCGATAGCAGAACTTTCTGAGCACTTCGTACAGAACTCAACGTTTATCGTAAGTGTCTAATTGTCCCACGTGATCTGTGTTCTCGATTTTTCCATCTGTTGCACTTATTGCGCTGTTTTGAGAGAAGTTATCTCTCTGTTTTTACATTGTACTATTTTGAGAGAAAATATATCTCTGTTGTAATTTAAGTTTATGATTATTGTTGTGGGTTATTACCACGTCGGATTATACCGATTCAGGGATTATTCATCCTGTCAGTTATGGATCGTCAAGATCTTGCGTGTAATTCTACCAACTTTGGAATTACTACGGCACCGCCGAGAAGACATCAGTAAAAGACTGTCTACAAACTATTACTTCAAAGCAGTAGAAGTACGGAGAGCAAAAAAAGATTTCAACCGAGAACTGGTAAAATTGGACTAGCAATCTGGTACATTACATTGATTCTAATCAAAGTTGTTATATTTTTACCTATATTCATTTGTCCCTATATTATTTTACTATTTGTAGCTGTTATATTCGTACTTACATGTATATTCATTTATTCTAATGTCATTTCATTATTAATATATTTGTATATTATTAAATCGGTTGTTGTGTAGATTTGTCTAATCTTGGTATTGGGTGGATAGCGAATCTGTAAACCGCAATCGATACCCGGAGATTGTAACAGCCCTTCCACTTCAATAGCTTTACAACTGTTTTCAATGTTAGTTGGATGACAGTAATGTTTACGACATGTTACATGGTATGTATCACCCTGAAAAACACGACCATCATTTCTCAGCTTAGCCGCATTATTAAGGCGTCCAATAAGGCAGTGTGAAGTTAGCTCGATTTTCGTTTTTCGATATTGGCGAATAACGGAAAACAACGAGCTTGTTTTTCAATATTGGCGCCAATGTCGAAAAACGAAAATCGAGCTCACTTCACACTGCCCTCCAATAACCGCTTTTTTTAAGGATGACGAGGGACAGTTTAGAATCTAACAGTTCACTGCATATCAGTATCCATCGGTGTCTCATCGTTTAAATCATTTTGGGAAATTAATTCTCCACGTGATAAGATAAGAACATTTATTTAAATAGAGAAGACCATTATGTTGCACTATATAGATTTAATTTGAAATGCTGTGATATGAAAAATTAATGAAAATGATAAGAACAATCAATATACAGACTAATTTGAAATGATGTGATATGAAAATTGATTAAAATGACAAGAAAAATATGTTCAATATAAAAACTTATTTGAAATACAGTGAAATGAAAATTAAAAGAGCACAGAAAATGTGCAAGCAAAATTATAAGTACTTAACGCGGGTATATATAATCATCTTTACAACAGTTCCACAACAATCTGATTATTATTTTTCGCTATATGGATTGGCCGCTATTGAGGTTGGTAACCAAACCTAGAGACAACCCACCAGGTTGGACAGGCGACCCCTCTCATTGTCACATACAACCGGGCATTCGAAACCACGGCAGTTGACTCAATGATAGGCTTTATGATACAGCGGTGGCTAACCATACGGCCAAACAACCCCTCGGCTAATATTCCGCCAGGACTAATATTACGCAAAATTTGATGTGTGACAATTCTATCTGAAATTGTTCAATTCAGTAACCGTAGGTAACAACCTTATTACAAGCAATATTCACAAGTACAGGCATCGCCAGTCTGTTGTTTATACGCCCACATTTTCACGCGGACGTATATTTCCGCCCCTGATTAGAGGTCACAATTTTGAATCGATTTTGATCATACTTAATATGCATGTTTATAACCCAAAGATCTTGGTTCCTTTCAATATTTGCGCTTATCGGATGGTAACTTCCTGAATTACGACCCCTGATTGTGCGAAAGATGGCCCTTTTTTGAGCCAGTGGTCCCTCTGGAGGTCACAATTATTTTCCGATTAAAAAAACAGCAACATTTGATTATATCACCGTTACACTGTTATGAAGGTTGAGTTCGAATTTCCTGAAAATCGGACCAAAATTACCGGACAAAATGGCCGCCGGTTGTACGCGAATAGTGTAAAAATAATGGTATATCAAGGTTGTGGACAATTTTAATCCGATTTTGATGAAACTTGAAATGCATGTTTATAACCAAAAGATCTTGGTTCCTCTTAAAAATGTTGGCGTATCCTGCCTGGCAGCCGCTGTTTTTTTATATTTAAACCACCAGGACCATTCATAATTAAGAGCGTTTTGAATACAACCCAACAACCACCAAATCCACATATATACTGTACAAGTCATGCCCCAACGGGAAGAAACGACGATTAATTAAAATTCCACCATTATAGATTTCATTTGTCCGGCCATTTTGGATTTTTATCATAAATTCTCTAAATTAAATTTTTGAGATTGTCGCTGACCTTTTATTACCAAACTAATGTTGGGGAGGGGGGGCATTTTTATCTTTGCTTTTAAAATGGTATTACATTACCACATTTGGCACTTTTCGATTGCATAACCACTCTGTGTTTGAGGAATTTTAAAATAAATTATTTATCCCTCCACGACTGAAAGACACTGAAAAACGCCAACCTGATTTCTGTAATTCAAGTCATTTTGCCTTGGCCGATTTTGAGTATGATTTTGTCTGACATGTTTTGTTCAAACATGATAAATTGACAAGGTTATTCTCTACTAACGTTTTGCGTGAGTAGCGTGATGTATGCAGTGAGCACTTATTTTGATACCGACTCCTCTTAATTTGCGACCGACTGCACTGATTTTGCGACCGACTGTTTTCCTGGGGTGGGGTGTGTGTGTGTAAGTGTGTGTGTCGGGCGGGGGGGGGGGGGGATCTTACCAATTCATCCCAAACGAAGTAAATCCATGACTAAAAAGACCCACCTCCACTGCCAAAAAAGACAATTATCGCCACTCAATCTATTTCAAGGCAATATTTTCAGTGACTACAGTACATTTAGTACATCTGATTATTTTGTAAGCGCCCACCTGGAAATGTGGTCGTATATTGCTGTCGATCCGAACACTCGTCGCCCACATTTCCTTATGAACACTCTACAAATTACATTTGTAATTGATATTATGTTCTTAACATCAGTTAGGAAAACATAAAGTTGGTTTGATACTAGGTGTAGGCAGATTGGAGAACTATTTTGAGGCTGATATTCGTATTAGAGATTCAATTCTGGAGGATTTCCTATATCACACAAATTACGAGATTTTTAAAATTTGTAGAATAACAATATCTGTTGCCCAGGAAGTATCTGAAAAAATGTATAATCATTCCCTATTTGCTAGATAAAAATGCCAACCAATCATAAGCCAGGATGTTGAGTATGAAAATATTTAAACACGTGTTACAATCGATTTAAACCGAAAATAAAATGTGTTTCTTAATTTAAAATTACTGTTGCTATACCATTTATCTATCATACACGAAGATAATCGAACCATAAGCCACGTTAATCGTGAATATCCAATAAAGAGCAAGGGGGAAATATAAAATATAAAATTTTATTACCGGGACAAAAATGAAAGCAACATGTCGACGTTGATAGCTAAAACCTTTAGATCTAAAATTAACGACCACGTAAAAGTTACTTACTCCCAAACACACTTTATGCATATTATTTGGAGCGAGAAACCCCAATAATTATTTATTTTTAACTCAAGTATTTTAAAGATGGGTTCCCAGCAAAGTATTTATCGGGTGGTCATTTCCAATAAAATTATGGCAAATGTGGTATATATGGAAAGTATAGACACCCAATCTTATTCGAAAAATACTGGATCAAATGACAAAGTTTGTACCCGGGAATGTATCTTTAAAGATGGGTTCCAAGCAAAGTATTTATCGGCTGGTTATTTTCAATAAAAGTATGGCAACTTTGGTATTTATGAAAAGTATAGTCACCCAATCTTACTAGAAAAATACTAGATTACGCGAAAATCGCCCATGGGGCAAGGACTGGGCAATATTGTCAGGGAATCACTAACTGTCAACCCGACAGGATTTGCTAGCTTATTGTCTGCTAGCTTAGGTCAGGGAGCAGTTCTTATTTCTTGCTCAAATGGTTAGGCGGTTTTGGGAACATTACGGGTTGTCAACGTACAAAATACTCTGCAATTAAAAGGTTTAAAAAGAAGTTGACAGAAATAATTAAGAATTTATTTAGGCCTCAATAATATGGTAAATGTAAAATAAGTAATGATAGATACATTTTGAAATATGGACCCTTCCACAATGAAGTTAAGTTGGCAGACATTGCGTTTAACAATAGCTTACTTACAGCTATAGGTATCCCCGGCGAAAACAGAGTTTTGAAAGGGAATTGAAGCAAATTTTTGATAGATTGGTTACTTTAAATATGTGTTTAGTCCAAACATATCCTCAAATCACAAAGTTTGTACCCGGGAATGCATCTTTAAAAACATGTATTCTTTAATTTAAAAACTGACATTCTATATAAAATAAATATGTATAACGTGTTACACCAGAAGAACCCAAATTAAATTTGAAGAAGCAAAGATAAATAAATATAAAAAGATAATATTTCATGATTGTATTGAAACTGAGGTGGTTACTACAGTTTTTGTATTACTTTTCATTCTTTTTTTCGAATTGCTTTTTGTATTTTTTTGCTCATATCCGTTCTACTGCACGTCTTAAAGCGATTGTAGATCAAACATGCCTAGGCGTTTAAATGTTATTCCCCACTATGTCGTTCTAAGGTTCTTACTACATGTATAATTTAACTCAATCTAATTAAAATACAGATCTATATTTCGTTTCGTTTTTTATACTTTCGATGGCCTACACTACCATTCTCCACGCAAGTCTCGCTATCCAGCATTCGACTCTGCCATCGGCTCGCGTTCAATAAATGTTTGACCCGGGGGTCATCGATCACGTGATTTACTACTTGGTCAAAAATGGCGCCTGTCCGCGAAATGTTCTTGGCGTTAAAAACACTTTTTAATTTCATGTTTTTTTTAAGTGAATTCGAAATGTTTATCCCGCAAAGTGATTTTCTATCATATTTCAAACATATATCGAGAATTATTTGATTTTGATTAACTAGACATTTCTAAATTAATTGTTGGGCCTCTCGATCACGTAGTACTGATTTTACTGATAAGCAATCCCACGTGTATTATATTCTAAAATTAGCACGGCGACATGCGCAGTTCGGTATTCCGACGATTTTACCCGTAGTCATACGCAAAAGAGTTCCCTGTAATATCGGTATATACATTGTTACTTTGCAATTGTGACCCCCTTTCTATTTCAATATGGTAATAGTATTAAATATATTATCATTTATTTGTTTTAAATCGTATTGTTTATCATTGTCTATCTTCACCAAGAATCTTGGTGGCGTAGTCAATTGAGCCGACACCAGATTAGTGTGGACTGCAAGGGGAAGACAACTCTGTTTGGGAGATTGCTACACTACATGTAGATCTAACAAGTTATAGTGGGAGATCACGTTCTATGACGTAGAAAATGACATTTAACCCCATAAGCTCAGTCATTCAATTAACCAATCAGAATCGTTGTTGCAGGTGGCTATGTTTTTGGTCTATTTTTGCTTTGTTTTGATATCTGTCGGAGTTCATATCTACCTACAGTTCCGTGCAAGAGAGGTCAAACCCCCTTCTCAACAGACAATTTGATTGGCTGACCCCGCATTTAAAGCTGAACACGAGCTAAATAACAAACTCCCAGATCCTAAAGTGTAGTAAAGACAAGTAAAACAAAATTATGAACTATAAAAAACGAAACGAAATTGGATCTGTGTTTTAATCAGATTGAATTTAACTGTGAAATAATACAAACCCATGGTGAAATTGAATTAATAAAATAAATACACGATATAACTTTAGTTAGTAAACCATAATAATGAAGCATATCATGTCCCAAGTGAATAATAGAAGTTGTAGATTTGCAATTTGGCATGTGATGGTCGAAACATAAATTTGCGTGGCTAATAATAGTTATCTTGGAAAAAACTACGTTTAGTAGACGAGCCATTTTTACCATTCTCTATCTGAACGAAATAGCTCTTCCAAAAACATGGCAAAAAAATGCGTTTTTAAACTCCAGACAAATGTGGCATTTATTTTACCACGTTACAGTGTGCTATTAGGGGAATTTTTGCCCTGGCAGCGGCGCTACAGCCTTCTCTTATATCGAAATCCAACTGCCAAGGGGCCTTTTACGTGCACACCAATGTGTACACGGGACCTCGGGTGTTCGTCCCATCCGAACGACTAGACAGCTGTCCTTGTCAGGCCCCCAATATTATTGTGTCGCAATGGTGCGGTTTATTGTTTTCCTGCATAAAATGTATGATTTTCAAATATTTCTCGAATCTAGACCCAGTCCTCTGTCAGCTTAGGATAATCATTTATCGGGTGGTTATTTCCAATAAAAGTATGGCAATTTTGGTATATATGTAAAGTAGAAAAATCCAATCTTACGAGAAAAATACTGGATCCCCTGAAAAACACCCTTTGAGAAAGCACTTGGCAAAAATGTCAGGGTATCCCAAATTGAGAACCCGACGATAAGTGAAACACCCATGCGTGACGTTAAGGGGTGCGCGCGCAGGTTGTATGAGCTTATTGTAAGAGAGAGCGCTCAATGTAACAGTACTTGTTGATAAACTCTCTCTCTTTGGTGTTTAACCTCTGCTTCCACTTCAGTGATATCGCAGACGATACATCGTCTTTTACATATTAAACGAATTCTCCCTCGGCTTGCTTCCCTACCGTGACATTCAATCACGCCACAAACAAGGACTCTTAAAATAGATTGTTTACAGCTTCTGGTGTTTCCTGTGGACAGCAGAGTTTTGAGAGCGATTTAGAGCAAAATTGTGATTGATTAATTAGTTTGAGTATATTTTGGTCCAATTATATCACTAAACCACCTGGTTCGTACACGGGAATTTATCTTTAATAATTAATCTTAGAATGAGAGTGCTTCAAACGGGAACCATTGCCGACCGCTGTTTCGTGGAAGGGTAACTTAACAAACTGGTCTTCGAGTTCGGAGGCCCTATAATGGACCAATATTGACACCTCTTCATCGCCGTAACCGACTTGTGTGGACCATAATACACATAGGATTTACTTAAAGTGGAATTCGGCTGTCTTTATTGACGAATCTCGATTCACTTTGAGATTTGCCGATGGCAGGGTAAAGCCAGGTACGACTTTTGGCCACGATTTTGTCGTGGCAAGTCGTGCCATTTTGGGGCACGAACTTGGAGGCTCCCACACTCTTCACGACTAGTTCACGAATGCGTGCCCACCAGTGTCCACATTGATACTAACTGACACGACGAGTTCACGCATAGTTTGCGCATTGTTTACGCACTTCCCCCATTGGCACGACGAGTTTGCAACCTTACCTCAAAGAAAGACACATATGAAAGTGAGGGTCAGGGTTTGGTTGACCGGTTTATTTCCATAAAGCCGACTCACCGAGTTTTAGGGGGAAAAATTTGGTCGGTGTTAAGGGTCGACTGGCCAAGAACAATAGACCCAAGCTGGGGGATAAAACTAATTAAGCCGATAATTTTGGGAGCATCTATTTTTTGAAAAAATCATAACAAAACACAACACAAGGTATATATGGATATACCTAGTTCTCTATTATTTAATAACGACTTTTCATAACACATACAGGTCACGTTTTCAAGTTAATGATACATATTCATTTAGTCAGCCTATTTATACATCTTACACCAGCTTAATTAATAACATTTAACTTTTAGCACATAACACTACAAATAATTTTAACTTTTTGCACGGATAAAATGTCCAACATAGTCCAAAAATTCTAATAAATTCAACTCTCCTTCTTCAAATCTATGTTTTGCATCTTCGATCTTTCTGTTTATATCTGTGTATTTTTTCCTTTTAGGTGGTAGTCGCTGGCCACTCGAATACTGCAACAGCTGAATCTCGATTGTCTTTTGCTCTTCTTTCAAAAATGCCATAACTTCAAAAATATTCGGATGAGCTTTTCCAATTAATTTTTTTAGACGCCCGTGCCACCCCTCTAAAGAATTGTTGGTTCGTCGCGTTGTTTGGTTGTGGTTCCATTGAACTTGAGTAAATTGACCGTCTAACCATTGGGTAACCATATAGTCGGCCAGTTGTTCAAATTTCTCATTAGCTGGTAGCTCGGCCATTATTTGGATCCATGCGTCATCAATCTGCAAATAAAAGAAAGATACATATAAATTATGTATATTTACAATATATCTATATTAACTATAAATAAAATAAATAAATATTAACTATATATTTATATTAATTATATATTTATATTAACTTTTGCTAAATATAATGAATACTTACATCAGTCACGGGCAGTAATGGTATCCCGATACACCGTCTAACAAATTTGCATGTTTCTTCTTCTCGATACGACGTTTGTAGACCCAGTTGTTGAACTTTTCTCCAAATGCATTGACCATAGTGAAAATAACACCCTTTCCATTGTACCTCGGGAAAAACTGTCTCACTAGCATTCTTTGCGGCCAACTCAAAATCCATCTAAAAAATAAGAAACACATTTAGGTCATACTACTATGTTATGGTTATACATGTGGATTACAATGTAGAATATGATATTAATCGGTGTATTGTGTACATAGATTACAAATATTCTTACCTGAAAAATAGAAGGTTGAAGGTTGAATCCGTTTTCACTTGCCACTTGCTTCAAGAGACCAAAAGCTCTCCGGTATGTCGACTCTCTCTTGTCAGGTAAAAAGAAAAATACCAATGGAACAGGACGATCTTGGATCAGTGCGTGGATGGTGTATAATTGATAAAAAATTCGTGGGCATATATAAAATGTTCCATCGCCAAAAAGTACATCCGAGTCGCACAGAGATTCAAGATTCTGTCTTGTGGTAAATCCTAAAATTTTCTCATTGTCACCATCATTGATGAATAAAAACTGTTCTCCGCTATCTGTCTGTTGAAAAAGGTCTGGAACAACAATGTCACGTCGATGTTTGGGTAATTTGGGAAATTTCTTATTCCTGGCTCTATATAGGGTGCTCTTCTTGGAGTGAAAAGTTGGCATGTTGGCGATCGTGGTTCTATTGTCGTCTGTCCATTCACCATTCCGTTTACCGTTAATTTCTTCTTCGTAAAGCTGTGTTATCGGATTTGTCGTAGATTGGACCTTTTCCTTTAAACACTCCATCATTTCTGTGATGTATAAAAAAATAAGATTTATTTTATAATAACAATGAATAAATAGTAGAATATACAATTAGAAGCTTACGACAGAAATAAAAACAAAATGAGAATTCAAGTGTAATTTTAAAGATGCTTTTTCTAACACAGTAACTTACTTGTATATCGGAAAAGGTTGGTGGGTGGTTGTGGTCGACGTCTATTCTGCTAACTATATCGTTAATGGTAGATGCTGTAGCTATTTAATGTTATTTAATAAAAGTTAAATTTGTTAAAATCAATACAGTTTTAGTCTTAAAAAAAGATATGGACTATAGTTTGTAATACCATTGTTGTAGGATTAACTCTGGATTAGCGGCAAAATTTGACATCAAAGCCTGCCGGCTAAATGGGAACACCCCATTTCGATCACTTGCCAGCTTCATGTTGAACTGTCGTATATTATTTTATTAATTAATGAGTGAGTTAAATTTAAGTGAACTATATTAATAATCTGAACAAACTAAAGTAAACTATAGATTAAGAAATCTATAGTGAGTTGAATTTAAGTGAACTATATTAACAATGACTGGTCCCTACCTCATTAACGCCTTTAATCCGTTCTTAACCCATCAAAGAGTGCCGCGGTCGACTTTCCAAACTCTGGTGAGTCGGCTTTATGGGAATACACCGGTTGACCAGAAGGCAAGAGTTTGGACAATATGAGATTTTACTGACTGAACCCCACAAGGAAGATCAAAGGGGCTACAAAAATGACCTTAAATCACACCTGTGTATGTGTGTACTGGCTGTCAACAGCCAGTTAAACTCGCTTACATAGCCAATTTGGGGAGGGGGGGGGGAGGAGTTTTATTCTTGTTTCTTTCGTTGTTCTTTATTTTTTTAATTTTTTTTTGTTTCATATTCGTTTTCGTTTCTCTTTAACTTTATTAGCAATTTATTAAGGGAACTTAAATGCTGTCCAGTACAAGGATCAGATTTTGCAACCCGTTCTTCTCCCGTTTATGCAGAGACATGGGCCTGGACTAAGGTTTCAGCAAGACAATGCTCGACCCCGTACAACAATTGCTATCCAGAATTTTTAAAGAAATGCCGGTGTCCAAGTCCAGGATTGGCCGTCGCTTAGCCCCGACCTTAATCCTGTTGAACACATCTGGGACGAACTGGGTCGATGTGTTCGCCAGCAAGTGAAACCACCACTGACGTTGCAGGACCTTCAACATGCCCTTGCTGAGCAGTGGCGACGTCTTCCTCGGGTACTGTGACATGACGAACGTTATCAATGTCAGGGAATTTCGGCGAGACGTATTCTTGCTTTCTGTTGATGTCAAGGTCGTCTGTGCACAACATACGACTAAAATAGTTGCCTTAAACCAAATATAAAAAATCCCGAGTGTTGTGTTTTTAATTTGGCCGAGTATAGTTTACTACATCATATTTGTTATGCCATGTCCATTGAAGCACAACTTCATAAAAGGTTTATTTAATTTGCCTGCAGTATTATAAAATCTAATAATGAATCCACACGTATATGCGCCCTGTAGGCTCTACCCGGAAGTCAGTCTACATTATGTAATAAGTATAATCTGAATAAATAAGTACATTTTAATACAATCAAATTATCAGAATTATTAAATATTGTTAATACACAAGATACTAATTTGAGTAATGATGATGATAAGATGAAAGCTGGTTGTATCAATAAATTATCGTCATGTATCCTCCACTTCATTAAAGCCCCAATAACATTCTTGTTGTAACTGAATAATATGCCCTAATCATTATTCTGGTCAACAAATTGTACCACCAATTAATTGATGATACAAATTTCATCTTCACACACTGAATATAAAAAAAATAGAAAAAATCAACTACATGGTTTGAAAAGCTTTACGTAAACACTTTCAAATACAACTTGGATTTAAACATATTTTCGAACCCTCTGGACAAGTAAAATAGGATGTAATTGATAAATTACACAACAGGTAGGACACTAAAACATCTAGTAGTTAGAATAAGGCTAGTTTTTCTTCTGACCTCTCAAGACAGCAAGAGTGTTATTGTAAATTTAAAGCTCCTGAATGGTCATAATCAAAGCCCTGTGTAGCCTTACCATGGACCGAAGTGCATAGCAGTAGGACGTTAAACCCCATTTCGTTCATTCTTACCATGGACCGCATACTATTATTTTATGGTCTTAGGTATTTGTCAAGGGGTTAGTGGCTATTTGACGGGGTTGTTTTGGTCCGATTTTGTGGCAATAATTATAGTTTAATGGTGATATATTTGAACATTTTTGAAAAAAAAGACACACATTGAGACCTCTGGACGGCCCATAAGCTTAAGACGTGGTGTTTCATACAATCAGGGGTTCGCGCTCTAGAATGTTACGATCCAGTATGCGCCAAAATATATACGTTTCACCAAAGTTGGATAAAAAATTCGAACCGCTGGAGGGTCTACAAACTGGGTATGGTCAGATTTAAATATTAAAGCCACCAGCAGGCCATGAGATGTTATCAGGGCTAGGGTATGTGCTTGTTGCCGAGGGTTAGGGTTAGGATTGGCGCTATCCCTGTTTATATCTCCTGTAGGTTTCCTTGATATTTAGATCCAAAATTGGTATTACATTCATGTAGGGGGCCGACCATTTTGTCGAGCAGCTCGTACCGATTTCAGGAAATGTGAACTCAACTGATTAACGGTGATAAATTCGAACGCCTTATAAATCGGATAAAAAATGTAACCTGCACAAGCTAAAAACGTAATTTTTGTACAACCAGCAGGGGCTAAAACCGAGATCTTTAGGAGATAGACCTATATTTCAAGTTTCATCAATATCGTATAAAAACTGTGACCTGAGTAGTTGAACGGTTTCACAATCAAATGAAAACTGCTACTTCAACATGGTCCACAAACTAAAATGTGATTGTTCGTACAAACAGGGGCCATAATCGGCCCACAACCTTGGTATTGTTATGCATTGTTTTGTCAAGTTCAGCGTCAGAGGAGTGATACCACTTTTTAATTCATAATTTTGAGAATTTCTGTCAAGTTATTATTATTCTGAGCGAAGTTGTGAATGTTGGAAATTTTTTATAGTCTCAATTTCCATTTCTACCATTGATACGATAATAAACAAAGTCTCGATTATAATATTGATTATGGGGCTTGTCAGGTGAATAAAATTGCTAATGAATAATTTATATATAACATCTGAGACCAAAAGAAATAGGCATGCCTTCAGTAGGACAGATTTAGCTCTTATATAACGTATATTTAACAATAGTAATTCATAATTCATAAAGTAAAGGAAAAAAATATGAGATGCTAGTATGCACCACATTATTGGTGACATATGGGCTGTATTAAATTTCTAAAGCAGTTTAAAATGTATTTAAGCTGCCCCAATTAATGAACGGAAGTGCCACGATATTGAATTTACAGCTACCTGATGTTAAGTATATAGAGGAGATACAACACAACTAGGTCATTTCGGGACTAACATATGGTTTAATTTTATTTCAATAATTCGCCCCTATCTCCATGCCACATACGCTCACATCAGGGCTCGAAACCACAGCCGCAGGCCAGAGGTGGCCGGACAGCTAAAGGTCAAAGCGCGGCACTCTAGACCACTAGGCCATCGGCCATCCCCGATAAACAACAACCTTTTGGGGAGATGGAATTCAATGAAGAGTAGATGGCGGAAATGTTTTTTTTTTAAAAAACATATCCTACGAGACAATTTTGGATTAATTAGTAAGGTCGATTCACAAATGACAAAATAATAATTTTAAAAACGTGTAGAATGCATTAAGCAGGTGTAATCGACTGCCCTTCAATTTGAACTGTTCACATATTTTACCGAATATAATTGATTAGAAATTTCAATATTGTTTTCAAAAAATGAATATTAATCGCATTACAAACATTCATATTACATGACCATTTTGGTTTATTTTAAGGTTTCAAAAAATAGAGCCATATCACCTTTAAATATTAAGTTGCTGTTCAGTGAACTTCATTCTATTGTAGTTTGCAATATCGCTCAAACTTCTAACAACCTAATATATATCTCCATGTCTATACATCGCTGATCTTTTATCATTATGCAACATGCTGTCTAAAACATTTAACCGTAGAATTGCACTTTAACCGTAGTCCGTAGATATCGACTTTTATGATGAATGATGTTGGGTATAGATGGATATATTTTATTTATGAATTGATCAATATATCAAAACAGACTTCAATAGAAATTCTGATGATCTTATAAACAAAGCATCAGGAATGACATTTAACATATAATTTGTGTATTATATTGTTTATCATTATATCATTATGCATGTGACATACTGTTTCGTTTAGAACAATAAAAATACAGACCACTTTTCAAAATGACTGCCATATGTTGTAATAGACGGCATTGTCGTCATAAGATATGTCCTTTATATGGGTTTCGGTGTCTCTGAATTTGAAAATGAATTATGAGAATCCAACATGACAGAAATTCAAAATAGTAACCGACATAGGACCAAGATGAATTTTCAATTAATCGACATTTTTTCCGGCTGGATATGACTTGTAAAAGAATTGCGCTAAAGAAAGATATAGCCCAACAAAAATTTTAGGATTTCTTAAATTAAATTTAAACCCAAAATAAAAAATTCAATAATCCTGAAAACGTTATTAGTTTTAAAAGCAATGTCATTATGAGTTTTACTTTAATTACCATCTTCCATTTACACTATCTAATAGTAAGTGCAGGGGGACTGCACCACACATAATTTACACAAAAACAAATACATGGACAAGACATCACACTCAGTATATATATATTTTTTAAATTATTATTCAAATTACAGTAAAAGGCCTTCAGCTCAAAGTACATGTGTTATTATTAAATATGCATAGTTATAAGGGTCATATCATAGTAACATAGCATCATACAATGCTCACATGCTTATAAATGATTTAGAATAAACTATCTAAATACTTTTTCCTTGGACTCATACCCCTATCAATATTTTCAGCTAAATTACTAGATGGGTTATTTATGATTTGAATATAATATGACGCCATACAATTATAAGACTTTTGTTTAATATCATACCTTTTTCTTAGACTAGAATAAATTGGACATTCAAATATAAAGTGAATTTCATTCTCTACAATATTTTATTTTTAAAAGTGTTATTACAAAACAGAAATATTCTACAAATAAACAAATAATTAAAAAAAGTGAATGTATCCGGGGGCTAGCTGTAAGCGTCTATTGCGCTATAAAGTCCCGGGCCTCACTCAAATTTGAAAACAGTCAGGAATACAACCCAAAGAGACCATTGTGTAATGCCAGCATGAGTCATGATCTGCTATATGCTACAAGAAATACGATTGTACATGTAAGCATATTGAAGTAAAATTCAACGCGATCCTCATCTCCGCTTTTTATACTCCCACACTTTCATGTGAACGTATATTGTCGTCACCCCTGTCCATCCGACCGTCCGCCCGTCCACAGTTTGTTTGGCTCCCAAATCTCCCAAATGTAATATAAGAGGGTGTAGTGGAGCCAACCACACATTTTATTTTATGTATAGGAAAGTAATTGTGTAGAGAGATCCCTCCCCCACTTCGGGGGGTGGGGGGTGGGTGGCGGAATGGTTAGCACGTGCGTGCTTTATCATACAGCCTGTCATCGAGTCAACTGGCGAGGTTTCGAATTCACGGCTGTCCGTGACATGGAGTAGGATCGCCTGTCCAACCTCGTGGCGTTTCTCTGGGTCCTCCGGTTTCCACCCACTGCTAAAGACCCTACGCGCAAGCGAATTATTGAAATACAATTGAACCACATGTTAGTCCCGAAATGACCTGGTTTGTGTCGAGTGGACGTTGAACCCCATTTCTCTCTCTCTCTCTCTCTGCCCCCTCTCTAACTACCTCTCTCTCCCCCCTACCCCACTTCACAAATGCGTCAGACGATGTGAGAATCTGCACACAAGATAAATAATATTCATGCAATGTAAATCTCTTGAATTAATATCTGGTTAGTCAGGCCATGTTCGGTGAAAATTAACAAGGGACAAAGAAGTGGCTAGATTACTAGATTATTGATGCGGCGCCAACCAATTACATAAACATTCACATTTTGTTGATCACGGTCATACTGGCTTTATCGATCGACAGAGCATGACGCATGCGCCAACATGACCAACCATTCTACAAGAGATAAAGGAAGATCTATAAGAACAGACGATGCATGAGTTACTCGCGTCGATAATATAGTGCTTTTAACGAGATTGCATATATCAGATGTAAGATTTCTATACAAGGCTCAAAAATCTAAAGGAAATCACCTTTTTATTCTTTGTCATCTCGATCTATATGTCGTAATCGCAAACCATAAACAGTCTTGTTCGTTTCTTGTATGTACTTGGAACTGTCTTCAGATTATTGAATATCGATATCAGAAGCAAAACAGTGGAATATTAAGCTATAGTATGGCGTAAATCAAGCTGACATCAACAGTCTGATGGAAAGGTTAGTTGAGATATAAATTGTTTGGTCTTTGTAAGTTTCTTACTATCTTGAAGGTCATCTCGATTGCTATTACATGTCTACCGTTGTTTTTAGTAGATATATTCTTGATTGGTTGTCTATGGCTTTTACGTAATTCAATTTTAATTACTTAAGTAATTTTTGATTGAAAGTCTGTATACATGGCTATTATATGTTCCATAACTTGAACGAACGTCCTACCTGTGGCATCACATCAACTTATAGTAATCACTTTGTAAGCTTTTCGTTTGTTTGAATTGAATTGTTCAGTCAAAATAAATGTAATTTTGTTTATGTATTACACAAGCAAGACCATTTATTATGATTCACCGGAATAAAGGAATTTAAAAGCAATCTAATATTTGCGTTAAATCGTTTTCGTTGTCATCAGTTTTTGCGATAAAAATCAACACTCATCTTCTGTAGTTTAGATTCGTATTGATTATTTTATTGAATCAGTGTAAAATATTTGCGAAATGGTCTCCGTATGTTTATGTGAGTAAACCCGGGACGCAATGTTGCTGTCGATTATTTGATGGTCAGCCGATTAATCTTATTTGGATTAACAGCGGAAACCACGGAAACTGATGAGAAAGTACACGCTACAAAATAAATAATTATTATTGCATGAAGACATGCCATTTATAGGTGCTCAACTTAGCGATGGTATTGGTCCACGTTAAACGAAATGAAATTGGGTTTAACGTCCTGCTGTTCTACTCCTAAACTGGGATAATAAAGATATGCATACGCCATACAATATATGAGGGAATTTTGCCCGGGCGTGGCGCTACAGCTTACTCTTGTATCGAATTCCAACTGCCAAGGGGATCTTTTACGTGCACGCCAATGTGTACACGGGACTTCAGTTTTTAGTCCCACCCGCACGACTAAACAGCTGTCCTTGTCAGGCCCTCCATCCTGCATCACTGACATGGGAAAATCACGCCAGAAAATCCCGGCTAACGAGTCAGAGTCTTACCCATTTAGCCACGTGATCCCCGATTTTTAATCAAAGTTGAACATGAATTTTATTCGTAGATCAAGAGAAAGTTGAGTAAAACAATTAACAAAATTGAGAATGTCGAACGTAGTCAACTACTAGCCTCTAACTAGCTAGTTACCGATTGGACCTAATCACGTGCGTGCTGTATCAAAAACCTTGTCATTGAGTCAACTGGCGTTTATATCTGCTGGTTTTGAACATTCCATTATCTATTTGGTCAAATATGATGTAAATAATTAGAGAGATTGATTAATTGAGCCCCATGACGTAATGGTAATTTTCCGTCTCATGTTTTTCGACACAATCTATCCTTGAACTCAAACCCTCTTTCCTGTTAGGGATCACGGTGGCTAAGTGGATAAGGCGCTGGTTCGCTAGCCTGTTCGATCCCTGCATTGGCCGAGAAAGTTCATCTCGATTTTCCGGCGTGATTTCCACTTGTCAGTGATGCAGAAGGAGGGCCTGACAAGGACAGATGCCTAGTCGTTCGGATGGGACGAAAAACCGAGGTCCCGTGTACAAATTGGAGTGCACGTAAAAGATCCCTTGGCAGTTGGAATTCGATATAAGAGTAGGCCGTAGTGCCGCTGCCCGGGCAAAATTTCCCTCATAGCACACTGTTGGCGTATGCCCGTCTTCAATTGGCCCAGGTTAGGTGCTTAAGCGTAGGACGTTAAACCCCATTTCATTCATTCATTCTTTCCTGTTATTCTTACAGTATTTCAAAACAATTAATTTGCGTTTTAAATAAACTCATACCATAGCTAATATACTGACAATAGAGACTAATTTGTAAAGATAAAAATATTGTTTAAACCATCTTATTTCTCTATTAAATTTAAAAACAAATTCGCCACGACTATATTGCTAAAATTATTCTTTGAATTTCTTTATGTAAACATAAACATCGATTTGCGAGACGGGTTATTTTCACGTAAAACATTTGACGTCAGAAGATTTATCCAGTGATACTATATAAGCGATTTTGCGTGCACCAATCAACAATTTAAAGAGACAATATTTGGATGTCTTCGTCCATTGATAATAATACTTATCGTGGATTTTCAGATTGGATTTAATGCAGAGTTTGGAACCAATATTTTAACGTGTAATTTACGAGTTTACATCCGTACAAATTAATTTATTTCAAATATCACATGGTTTGTGATTAATGACATTTTCTTTCTCACAGAAGTATCTCTATGTATTAACAGATATGAAATAAACTTAAAGCCCCAATACCACTCTTGTTGTAACTGAATAATATGCCCCAATCATTATTCTGGTCAACAAATTGTACTATTTTACAATATTCCAATTAAATGATGATACAAATTTCATTTTGACACACCGAATTTAAAAAATTGGAAAAATTCAATTACATGGTAACAACATGGTTTGAAAAGCTGTACGTAAACACTTTCAAATGCGACTTGGATTTTAACATATTTTCGAACCCTCTGGACAAGTAAAATTGGATGTAATGGATAATTTATACAACAGGTAGGACACTTAAACATCTAGTCATTAGAATAGGGCTAATTTTCTGGACCTGTCAAGTCAGCAAGAGTGGTATTCTCCCTTTAAACAATATAAGAAATGTGCTATTAAAAGAATCATCCAGTAATGGTGAACGATATGGTACTTGAGTCAACCATAACGTTGCCAAGCGACTGTATAGACAAAACATAACATGAAATCGTCGAAAGGGCAAAACAGAAAATGTTGGGTATCATGAAGTAGTCTCGAATCGATTTCACCTTGCTCCTAACAATGGGATGTACGATCACCGTTTAATTATTAATAAATCAAGTGGCTAATTACTGATTATGTGATGATATTTTGTATAACTGTTTCATTCATGACGCCATTAGATCACTTGTAGAATACGGATGTCGTAGAGTACATTAAAGGGGCTTTGTCAAATTTGGTGATTTTGAGATATTACAAAAGAATAATGTGTTAGTAAAATTATCTTAATGGTCCAGAAGCTTGGGATATGCTCGCACTGAAAACTAAATTGAATTTCGAGAATGGGCTTCACTCGGAATAATAATGAAACATGAATTTTAATCCGATGTGTTGATGGGCTATTAGTTGTGTGTCGCCACCTTCAATGGCATACACTATGCAAGGTGCAATATCTAATCGAGAAGTATCCAACTAGTCATAATGTCGAAATCTGACATTCATTTGCTTTCAATTATAAAGAAAGAATTCCACTGTAGCACCACGAAAGTCGTCATCGCACACTATACATTTTCTAAGACACTTCATAATATTTAAAGATGCATTATGTAAGATGCCCTGAAAATTCTGACGTAAAGTGGATAATCAGTCTATTGCAGAGCAATAACCTAGACCAAAATGTGTGTTGTGCTACTCAAAAATCGGGTCACACTTTGAATTGGATTATCACTCGCCAGTCAGAGAATGTCATAAAAACTTTAGGAATTGTGGATATTCAAATCTCTGATCATTATTGGATATTTCTGTCTTTAAATTTCCAGAAAGCACTAAATACTTTTAAAACTGTTGTTTGTCGAAATGTTAAAAACACAGATTAAAAATCATTTGCTAAAGACTTTAACAATTCTGAAAATTTCACAAATACACCAAGTGACATTGATAATCTGACCGACTTGTTTCATGAAACTCTCACCAACCTTCTAGATAAGCATGCCCCGGCTGTCACTAAACAATTACGCCAGAAACCGTAGTGCCTGTGATATTCAACAGATATTCTTGAAGCTAAAAATAAAAGACGATTTGCTGAAAGACGATGGCGGAAGACACACCTTGAAGTCCATCGACAAATCTATAAAAGCGCACGAAATGAGGTCAATGTTCTGATTAAGAATACGAAATCTAAATATTGTAATGAAAAGATTGAACAAAATTCCAGAAACCCCAAGGCCCTGTTTTCTTATATCTATACCTTACTTGGTAAGGGTTCAGCTATTGTCCTTCCAGTTTCTACAGATGATCTAGTGCTCGCAAATGACTTTAGTAATTTCTTCATTAATAAGATTAAAGGGACAATCCCGAATTAAACAGTGGCTAAAAAATAAAAGTCTGAGAATGTATGAAAATAAAACGCCAAAATTTAGGAGAATGGTGTATTTACCTTGTCTCAAAATTTCAACTCAAAATATTAAGTCGTTTGGACGTGAACGCCAAAACTGCTTATCCGGACACGTAACCCTTTTAAGACTTCGGGTCAATTGTTTCGTTGGGTGACATTATAACCGATTACGGTTACTTGAGAAGGTTATGCAGTGAATAACCCATGTGCCGTACTTAATAAAGAAAGGTAAATTTCAACTACACATTATTTTTATTAAAAAAATGTTTGGTTTAATCCAGATACCACAAAATACACTTTTGGACACCGGTCTCAAATTCCAGAAGACTGACGGATTTAAGTCGTTTGAAAACGTATCATAAATACTGAAGTAGTTGCTCGGCCCTTGACTCGAATATTTTAAGGGATTTTTACACAAAATTAAGCAGTTTTATTCCCAAAACAAATATCGGGATTAGCCCTTTAATACCATTCACAACAGTCTCAGAACATCATCTCCTGTAGCATCACCAGAATACATAGGCCCGCAAATATTAAAATTCGGGGTTGTTACCGAAACTGAAATTCAAAATATTATTCGCGAATCTGAGTCTACGTCCCGTGAGCTTGATCCATTACCGGCCAATTTATTTTTGCAGCTTTTGCCTTTCTTATCTCCTATTATCACTGATATTATAAATTTAAGTCTGTCAACAAGATGTTTTAAGCAAGCGGCTGTAAAACCTCTCCTGAAAAAACTCTCACTGGATGCAAATACCCTTAAAAACTACCGCCATGTTTCAAATTTGTCATTTCTTTCAAATTCCTTAAAAAGGTCATTAGATATCAACTCATTCAACTGTTACAGCATTTAAACTCGAATAACCTTTTGCATAAGTATCAGTCTGCTTACAGACCAAAACACAGTACAGAGACTGCTCTGATTCGTGTTCTTAGTGATATTCGATGGGAAGTTGAGAATGGTGATGTGTCTCTGTTGCTGCTATTGGACCTTTCTGCTGCGTTTGACACAATTGATCACAAACTTCTCTTAGATCGCCTCGCCCTCGACTTTAGTGTCGCGAGTACAGTTCTCCCATGGTTCACCTCTTACTTAACCGACCGATATAAATCCGTTGTAAGCCGTGCATATTATTCCTCAGAAGCTGAATTCACATGTGGTGTACCACAGGGTTCCGTCCTTGGTGCTATCCTGTTCACTCTGTATACTACACAGTTGGGCAACCTCCTAAGTAATGAAGAAGCGAAACACCATCTATACGCTGCCGATACCCAGTTATTATATAGATTTTCACCCAATATATCTGCATAATATAATCTAACACTGTCTCAACTGAAAGAGTGTTCCCACAAGATTAAGACCTGGATGAACTCAAATATACTCAAGCTAAATGAAAACAAGACCGAAGCCATATTATTTAGAACAACAACAAAACTGTATAATTACAATTCCAGCCCCATTAAAATTGCTCACATCAGCATCTGTATTTCATCCTCAGTGAAAAATCTGGGGGTGATTCTTGATCCAGCTCTGTCTATCGATAAACAGGTTGACGATGTTCGTTCAAAGCGATGTTCCATCTCCGAATATTGGTTCTATCCGCAATCTAATTACCCCTTCTGCCACGGCAACACTAGTTCGTTCTCTTGTATATTCTGGTTCGGACTACTGCAATAGTTTACTTGCCGGAATAAATAAATATATAAACTGTAGCGCATACAAAACAAAGCAGCACGGGTCGTAACACTTACTCCTTTGAGAGACCGTATCACCCCTGTACTTCGGTCACTTCACTGGCTTCCAGTGCAAGCGAGAATCGACTTTAAATTGATGTCTCTTACATATCAATGCGTCCACTGCGAAATGTCATCTTATCTGACAGAACTGGTGGTTCCTTACATACTATCGAAAAAACTCAGTACTAAGAACAACCTTGTTGCTGCAAAATATAAACTAAGCTCACTCGGAGCTCGATCATTTAGTTTTAATGCTGCAAATTTGTTGGACTCGCTACCTGGAAATGTTCGACACAGTCAACCATTAGACACCTTTAAATCCAGATTGAAAACAGACTCATTTGAGAAATATTTGCAAGAGTGATTGTGTGTGTTTTTGTAGGGCTATGATCACGATTATATGTGAAATTAGCGCGATATAAATGGACTTATTTTTTTTTTTATTATCAAAAAAGATAATGAAAAAGGAATACATTGAAAATGTTAGTCAAATTACTTTTTTTTCTGGGTGAAGTTATGACTGTTTGAAGTTTTGATAAGAATGGCGTAATCTCGATTATATATATATATATATATATATATATATATTTTAAGATCAAATTAATAAATGTTGATCGCGTTTCAATCCATTAAACATCGCGACCATCCGATGGTCTAGAGAGTCAAGCCCATTTTTGATAAAAAAATAAAAACCGGCAATGGGCAGATTTAGCATCTTTTATAAGCTAAGTGCTATGGTATTAATGTAAAATTTGACACTAATCTTCCATGACAGCCTTTCTGGTTTTGTCAAGTAAATATTACAATTGATTGAAATAAGTGGCTAGCATTTCTACAATACTAAGATCAGGTTTATTTACTGTCTTTGTGATCTTTGTGGCTTCTTGTCGTGAAAAGAAAAATCAATTTATATTTGGCATGAATTTCGTTTAAAATCATTGACTAGACATGTTCCCGTACAGATGAATGTTACGTTGAGGGGGATTATAAATGATTTTTGACATGGGTAAAGGCAACATCGTCTGATCATGTTTTCATACAAATGATATACGATCGATAAAGACGTGTTTTACATGTTGATTCAAGAAGAATGATACACGAGTGTCTAAGTCTATTAGCTACAGACTAATTTTATTTATCAACATCCTTTACTAGGCAACAACGTTGAAATTTAAATTAAATAAGGATAGACATGTTACAATTCCTGTAACACGAACTGTGTGTGTGGGCGGGGGGGGGGCAAAGGGAGCCGCTGTGACTCTATCAATAAGGCGTTGGTTTTACTAAAGGAGCTCGATGTTAACCGACATCAGTGGTGCAGAACTGGTTATTTATATAATTACTATTACTCTGAATGGGTTGTCAATTTTTGAACATATCTGGGTCATCGGCTAGATTATCTAATCTTTATGTCATTATTTAAGAAATCTACTTTTCCAGTCAGGGAACGTAATCAGATAGCGTTAATTAAGAAATTAATTTAAGAATTGCTATTACAGACAAATATTTTTGCGTTACATGTTCAACGTCCAACACTCCTACTATTTCAAGGTTCCAAAAAAATAGAGCCACATGCCCTTTAAAACTGCCAGATTCGTTGTGAAGATATATATATATGCATAGTCTTAACTTGTTATCCGATGTTAGAATGGTTTTAGGCAAAGTCAATCGTGAAATTAAGACAACGCCGCTACTGGGCCCGAGGGAAACTAATTTCAGTTCTAATTATTCTTGAGTAAATTTTCTTGTTATTTAGCTCAATTTGATAGGACACCAATCCGACGTCTAAATTACACCAACTTCAATTTAACACAAGACACACAGTTACTTCTTTATTCGTCTATATTATATAGTTGCTGAGATTGGGAGAAAAAATTATCAAGATCGAGAACTATAAACGAATAGTAACAAGCCAGATCCCTCAATACCTCAACATATATTTATTATTTTGATGCCAAACTTTTGGCGTTCTATATTTAAGCACACCCTGGCATTAAACAAATGATCTACGAAGAATGGACTGGCTTGCATTAGAAATATATCAGAATTATTCTATGCTGCCCATATTGAAATCTATTTAGAAACCTATGTAAAATTTCGCATATTTTACAATAGGCGTACGAGCCAGGGGGCGGGGGGGGGGGGGGTGGGGGGGGTGCGTTTGTATATCGTGTATTTCAAAGGACACACATCTGAATACACACCTACTAATCATGGACCCGTGTCAACCGAGGACCTTTCTGAACTAAATACAAGTCTGTAATGATGTTCAGAATCGCAGATTTAATATCTCGTTTGATTTTAAGTTCGGTCTGAGGTGTTTCGCGTTGGGCGGTATTTCTACAGTAAGGGTGTATCTTTCGCGTGTGTGATCGGAAAAGGGAAAATAAGATTGTGTGTATCAAGTCCGCGGTTAGTTTTTATTGGACAGCGATTGTATCAAGTCCCCAGTATACCGATTTGATCACACGGGAGAAATAATTGATTATTTCTGCCATATCTAAACTTAATAAGCGTTTTCAACCCCTACGATATTAGCCATATTACTTCTGGTTGAATTTCGAAATTTTTACCTGGCGTAGTAGCATATAAGATTATTGTCGAAATGATAAGTATAAAATAATTACCAACAATTGAAATATTAGTTATAAGTAGTGACACTTGTTGGGGCGTATTAAGCTAAATAATGTGCAAGCTACCACTGATCAATTTATGCCTTGCGGATGTAGAATAGATAGAAATTGGTGAGCCTCAGGAGGTGTCTGGAACAGTGTTTCGTACACTAAAAGCCATGGCAAGTGAACCAGATGCTTATGTGGACCCAATACGTGTTGATAAAGAAAGAATATTAAATAGTTGTTTGTAATAAAATAGGAATGAGTTACTAGTAATCCATAATGTTATGCTATTGTGAGCAATACAAAATATCTTGTATAATCTTGTATACTGCTGATGAAAATGTATTTTACATCCAAAACAAAATAATCAATGTTAGTGTAATACACGACGAATCAAGCGGTGGTTCTGTATTTTGAAAAACAACTCGTATATTTTTAAAAGACACCTGAAAATTTAGATGTATACCACTAATTATTCATGTAATACTGTTCACGAGCAAAGTTTTCCCGAACATGGGCGCAAGAGCCCAATGTATTTTACATATGCGTTTTTCCAGGCCGAGTGAACAGTAACTTGAAAGTGGTCCAATGGTAGTCTCTTTTTTTGGACCATCGGATTATTTCTGCCACCCCTAAAATTAATTGAACATACATAAGGTGAATGTTACTATCATTATAATTATAATCATACCTTTGATAAAACATCCGATGACCTGAGGAGTAAGATAAGCACAATACTGGATCTTCAAATAAAAAAAAAACCAAGTACGAACAATCCAAACCATAAGACAGAATTCGAAGTCCTTAAAATAGTGTATTCAAGCAAAATAGTGTAATCAGCAAATGGACTGCTCCCCGTGTACAAAATACACGACAAGCAGTGGTAACAGGTGTCTGGAAGAGGAAGCTTACCCTGCCTGACAAAATATTTTGATATAAGAATTGTGGGTTAGGGTAAGGGTTAGGCATAGCCGTAGAAGCCGGGGGGGGGGGGCAAAATTTATTTTCGGGAAATGAAAAATTCGACGACCTTTTTTTCTATTAAAGTTTAGAGACAAAATATAACTAACTTTTTTCTATGAGATCCACTGTGCCCGAAAGGGATTTTCTCGTATTTATCTTGTCCACTGCATGCCTGAAGCTCTCATATAGATATGCCCGAAAAAACGGTATTGCCCCGTTGGGCCGGAAAACGCAGAGGAAACGAGCCAAATGGAAGACTGCTAGGAAACAGCCAGTTGCCGGGGTAGATGCGCCCGTTTTCGGTGGTGCGGCGGGGACCAAAACACTATATCAGCTTATATAGTGACACTTGCCCTTCGTTGTTCTTAGTATATTAGCTCAAGATTTTTACACTTCTTTGTTTACATCAAGCAGAGGTCTATGCCTGTACACCATACATGTCATTCTCTCAAACGACCCCCAAACTGTGGCGGTGTAAAGTTGAGTATAATCCACATTTTATATTGCAGAAGTAGAAGTACCTATATCGCATTTAAAAAATTTCGATTAAGTACCGGACTTAAAATTGTTTTCAAAAATTAAAATTACTAGCTATACGGATGAGACCAGATGAGACGATATTTTAGTGTTTTCATTGATTTAAAACTAGTACACGTACGGTGAATGTTGTTATTGCTTGCTTGGGAAAATAAAGGAAAAATTGCAATATTTTGGTATATCAAAAGTTGAGAGTCAAATTTTATTGCATTAGGTATGAATGTGTACTTTTATGCGATGTTGTGTGTTTTTTTAGGAGTTGCTCACACGGGCCACAATAGCGTTGATTAAATTTTCAAACTTTTCTCCGGGAGGGTCAGGCCCCCATACCGCGCGACGATTGTTTGGAATTCGGGTCAGCCAGGTAGGCTTTATTGGACCAAATTGAAGTTGCTGTATTCACAGGCTGGAATAGCATGAAAACGCGTTTGTGCCAGTTGAATTTTCAATTGGAATTCGAGTCAGCCACCTTGTTAGGTAGTGTTAAGCCAGTTGCAATTGATTTATATTAGTTTGTGAAATATAGTTAGTGATTTGTCATTTTCCAAATTACCAAAGAACTCAGTATGAAAGACTAGGTTTTGTTATTAACATCGGGGAGCGCGAGGCCACACAAAACCCCCTTGTACATAAAGCAGGTCCTATAACGTATGGTCATTTTTATAGTTGGATATGTTTATTTATAGTGTTTGTGTTTACACTAATAATTTGAAGAAGTATTTATTCCGCTTCCATTCTTCTATGTAATACAATTTAGATATGTTTATTTATGGTTTATATGGGTCAAATCACCTAACAACTTAGTAAACTCATTTTTCTATATGGCGGTCATTCAGGACCAATATCCAATCTCAAAAGTACATAGTACTCTGTTTGCAGAATGAACTTGCATGTATATCTCTGAACAGTGATGTGAAATTGTGAATAATTAGCCAGAGGATTATACTAAACCAAGTCATCCAATTATATTTTCACTGATTTCAATTAAGAAAATCCGCTTTTAGTGTTAATGAAATGTTGGAAGTAAGGCTAATAGTGATTACAGGAAGTTTCTAGTCCAGATCCGTACCAACGTGCCAATGATTCCTGCAATATTGGTAATCAACCTTGGTCTAAGTGATTGGCGTTATTCATGGCCGCGGTCTACTCTGATGAAAACAGAATCTCATTAGAAATTTGATCACGAGATTCGTTAAAAGTTAAATGTCGTTGGGAAGCTAGACGACCGACTAAACCGTGAGGAACAAGAACAGTAAAGAGAACTCATTTTGGTCCCGGCACGTCAATTGTATAAAGTTCATTTATCCTTGATTTGAGTGATTATTCCAAGACATGGAGCCTGTTCCATATAAATTGACGTTAATAGGCAAGTATGGTAATACACTTTTCAAAGAGTATGTTTATAGAATAATTCTGAATGCTAATTTTCACAGGGTTTTTAGGTGATAATGTTATAAAATACGGTTGTCACTCCACTGACTGTAATATAATTTGTCAGTTGATTTAATTTGTATCCCAGAAGACGTCACTCATATAATAATATGTAGATTACTCACCATGATTGACATTGTGCTGGCGACATGGTTCCTGGTTCTGAACCTAAACTCACAGCACGCGTCATAACATGGCCACTCTACTGCAGAAATATCCTTAAAAACTATTAATGCGTATAGGATAAATATTTAGGGAATTATGATTCATTTACAGATCAAAATACCGCAAGAGTTCGTTTAAGAGCAAAACATAATCTATTTACCGTGCCTGAAAGTTTCAATTAAAAATATTAAGCAGTCTGGATATAATCGTCAAACAGTATGGGTTATATGTTACTTTTTGATTGTGTGACCTGATAACCTCGCCTAGTCGATAGTTCGTAACATTTAGCATTCTTTTAATCTCTGGACAACAACAAAAAACTAATAAACTTGTATACGAAAGTACCGTGAACTGTACAATGACCTAATTTTTCGTTACCTATTTTATTATACATTATGCGCCAACCATCAACCAAGTCTACAGGTCACAATTCTATGGAATCCAATTACTGCTTATAACTGAGCGACGTTTCGATTAGTCATTACCAAATGCCATTGGAACAATTAAGCAGCCAAGTCGTCCAAATGTTAAGAGCCAACATTTGAAAAAGATCAGATCATCATTAAACGCCTTAAAGCCCCAATACCACTCTTGTTGTAACTGAATAATATGTTCCAATCTTTATTCTGGTCAACAATTTGTACTATTTTACAATATTTCAAATAAAAAATGATACACATTTCATCTTAACACACCTAATTTTAAAAATTGGAAAAATTAAACTACATGCCGTAACAAGGTTTGAAAAGCCTTACGTAAGCACTTTCAAATGCAACTTGGATTTAAACATTTTTTCGAACCCTCTGGACAAGTAAGATAGGTTGTAATGGATAATTTACACAACAGGTAGGACACTTAAACATCTTGTAGTTAGAATAAGGCTATTTTTTTTTCTGGACCTGTCAAGCCAGCAAGAGTGTTATTGTCCCTTTAAGATGGTAAGAAGAATTTGTAGCAAGAGGTAGAAGTAAATTTCGAAAATCGTTGAAAGTCCACATGATTCTTCCCTTCATTAATACCGCGTTCATCTTTATTTGTCCATAACGCTAAACCCCCATTTCATTTCATTTCATTCATTTCAATAATACACAATGACAATAACCATACAATTCAGAACGATGGTTTAATAATTGCAGCCCATAAAGTCATATTAAAATTTAGTTTTATACAGGGTCATTATTCTGGAGGTGATAATTGAAAAAAAACAAACGTTAAAAATCCATAGGATTCTTCCTGTCGCTATAGATAGGATAGACAAACCATATCAATTTAAAAGAAGACACTATGATTTTGTGTCCCCTAATGTGTGTAAATCCCAGATGAATGGACATAAGGGCATAACTACGTCAGTTACGATCGGTAACCGTTGAATAGCTATCCAGACTAACGCTACTCTAACAAAAACACAGTAGTAAACTCCCTTAAACCACCAGGAAAGGGCACCGAATGTATCACCCCCTACGGCAACTTTACCTTCAATTCTGTCTTATGCCATGCGATTTGCGAATGTCAAATTACCTATGTATGTCGTTATCGGTATACATGTAAGTTATTACTGCAAACATAATACCCAGGGCACACTTGTGTATACAGATCAGGGCTGAAAAAACCCTAGTCTGTAAACTATCGCTGACGGTCCCGTGGTTTTGTCGTAAAGTATAGGGCAACCTCTGTATGGCCCTGGAATTCGCGGGAAATATTTCGATAATTACAGAAAACCTTAGCGTAACGGCAGTCATAATAAACCAGACCAATTTCGTGATCAATCATACAGTATTAAAACATGTAATCTCGTTGATTAACGCGTTATTTGGCCACAGTCTATGATGGATGAAATGTAGTTGAAAGACTATTTTACTTAAAGCGAGGATTATATTTTTTATAAGAAAGTCAAAACATGAATATTTTTATGTCGTTTGCTCAATAGGTTATCAACTTACTATTATACGACCATGGGCATTATTTCCCACCCTCAAAAATCATTGACACAGGAAATAATAACACAATTACCCCCCTTCTTTTCCCATTGCCCCCCAATGCATTAGCCATCTCAAACGTTTGAATTTGAAGTTGAAAATTACTCAGCTGCCAATAGTGAATTACAGGATTAATAGGATTATTCTTTAACAAGGTAGGACTATATGGATACCATCTATTTCAAGGCTTTATTTTAATACATTTAAAAAAAATTGAAAATTTGAAATTGGAACTTTACTACTGCACAGTTCTAGGCCTTGCTACAACATATTTTCTTGTTTACGTTCTAAAGTATTTTCTACATTGTTTTATGCTAGAATAAAAGTTGATTCAAATAATGTGAACTCAAACTGTGGCTTCTATTTTGGATTTCTCTGCAGATGATACATCAACTTAGCTGTCGACCCTTTAACCACAAATCGCATCACCATACATTGGCAATAGACACATTTCCGTTAAAAACGATCCTAGTTCCATGTTGTTGATCACACTGTCAATTTTTGACGTCATATTATATAAAACGTTTAGTTTCCCGCGTTAGGCTTGCACGAGCCTCTCTTTACATAATTGTTATTAAAAGACGAAAATACCTCAATGACGAAATGGGTTTTTTAACATTTGAAAATAAATTGCACCTATGTATAGTATAGTCAGATTCGGGGACGTTATTGCAACGTCACATTTATTTCAATGTCTGTCTCTGTGATGTCATTACTTAAAGTTACATTATATAAGAGCTAAATCTGAATGGTGTTGGTCTTTCTCTTTGCCTCCAATGTTATATGAATTATTTATTAGACAAGAACATACACAGTTCCTGGTGGGATAAATAAAATGGAGATATTAGATAACGCGATGGTCTATACTAACGGCTGTTAAAGAGGGTATTCAAAAATGCTGTGACAAAATATACTCTCGTAGTGGTAGAAATCAAATGTGGATATTAAAAAATTCCAAAGAAAAACTTGATGGTTTGCAATATAGATCCCTTGCTTCAGTCTCATCTATTCAAACGTTTGACTTTTCAACTTTGTACACTAAAATTCCCCATAGTAAATTAAAAGCCCGGTTGATAGACATTATTCACAATGTCTTTTCGTCTAAATCGGGTACTGCTAGATATCACTATTTAGTTGTAAATTACAATTCCACATAATATTCCGTTGTATTAAGAATCACGGTGATTCTTAAAACAAATTCACTGCCATCAAGATAATTCGGATGTTGGATTTTTTAATTGATAACATTCTGTCTTATGGTTTGGATTGTTCGTACATGGTTTTATTTTTTTTTTCTAACGGATATTCTATAAAGATCCGAATAAAGAGTTTTGTTTGTGGATTGTAAGAGATCGATATGGTGTAGATCAGCGTGGCATATTCTGATGTCGTCCGTCGGGTGCTCGCGGTATTCAAAGGATTAAAACAAGATCATCATTTAATATTTCATTTAAAAACTAGATAATCAAGACTATTTTAAAACTATTATAGCGAGAACCGCCAGCTCTTTATCTAATCCCGTCTTCATTATCCCAGTCGGAGCAGGACACTAGGACGTTAACCCCATTTCATTTCATTAATCATCTAAATCTTATACAATGCATCTTTACGGTGTTATTTTAGAGAAAATTGTGGGATATTGTTTTGTTATTTTGAAACTGTAATTACTATTTAAAAATATCAATCATGAAACTGATTACCAGATTTCATTAGCGATTGGCATTTAAGATATCACTGACGATTTGTCCTCGAAAGGAATAAGTATTAAACAAAGAAATGCCAAGCCTATGTGGAAAGAACACTTACAAAGATTTTAAATATCTGACAATACGATATCGCTTTTATGAACATTAAATCCTTTTAAAATACAGATGTGACGTCATCCTTTGATGTTGGCGTATTATTATTTCAAATAATGGTACGGGCTATGTGCCAAGCGTACATTATTTATACTAGTTAATATTTTGGAACCGTGTGACGTATTTCATTGCAAAACACGTGCAAGTGTATGTTTTTTTAAGTTATGTAATGGTCTCCGCGAGCTTAAGACAGTGCTTAATATATTGAAACAACACTCGCGACTAATTTCACTCGTGTTGTTTAAATATATTACTTAATGTCTCGCTCTCGACCATTAAACCTCACAAAAAGTACAGTGTAATATTCCAGAGTGAAAGAAACATATAGACCTAAAGGCCATGCACAGTAGAAATTAGTCTCACCAAAAGCATACTGGGACTGTCCCGAATAGAACAGAGCCTCGAAAATTACGTATGAAATTTAAACGCCAAAATATAGAAGACTGGTGTATATACTCTGACTCTAAATTTCAGCTCAAAATATTGAGTCGTTTGGACATGAGCGTTAAAACAGCTTATCCGGACACGTAACCCTTTTAAGATTTCGGCTCAATTCTTTCGTTGGGTGACCCGATAATTGATTCCCGTTCCTTTAGAGGTCTACACGATGAATGATCAATGTGCTGTACTTGATAACAAAAAGTTAATTTCACCGACACATTCTTTTTATAAAAAAAACTCTGGTTTTATCAAATCACCGCATAATACAGTTTGGGACACCGAACTCCATTTCAAGATGAAGACTGTGAGTTTAAGATGTTTGAAAACGTATCACATATATTGAGTTAGTTGCTCGGACCTAAGATAGAGGATCTTAATGGATTTTAACACAAAATTAAAGAGTTTTATTCTCAAAAACATTATCGGGATTGACCCTTTAAAATTGTACAGGGCCATCTAAAATTTACATTACTTTCTAATTATTTAAGGCTCCTATCTTTATCCTCTTTGACTAGTCAGACAATGAATATAGGATAACTGTATAATACTTTGGCTTAATCGTCTAAATTACTAGTTAAAGAACCATTTCTATCATATCTTTTTATCGAATTTAAGCAAGGAAAATTGTTATTAGTTATCTGTGGCATTGCGGCTTTAAACATTCGATCCATTTGCTTGTGTAAAAAGATGTCGCTTTAAGCAGTTTTAATTTCTGTTTACTATTACCATGTTCAAACAACATCCTGGAGGCTAAGAAGGAGCTAATGCTTTATATACGGCTAGTGGTGTGTAATTGGATAGACGACATTAGAATATGCCATGTTGATTAAAATCATATCGATCTTTCACACTCTCCAAACAAGACTCGGATCTGTTTAGAATACCCGTCAACGACGGAAATAGGCCATCATCACGTTATCTGTATCAAGTTCTTATATTTCCATGTTATTTTAACCAACCAGGGATTATCCAGACCAAAAAATGATGTTTTTTAATGATTGTTATCCGTTAAGCAGACAAACTGAAACGAAGATATGAAATTGGATGTCTACAATTGACCACAGGGAATTATTAATGCATAAGTTAACGGCATTTGTATACAATAAATGATGCTCAAATTACAAAATAATCTCTAGTTTTCCACGCCTTTTAAGGGAGCGCAGAAATTATAAACCCAGAATGCAAAACCCAAAATTCAACGCTCGTTATTCCCCCAACTCCCTTCATTAACCCTTGCAACAGCTGTTAAACATACAGTTTAGACTTGATATTAAATGATTACTAGGATTTCATCGATAGTCGTTGTTGTGAATAGTTTCATTTAAAGGACCTAAGTCCGTAACTTAAAATCCTCCACAATCTTCGACATCGAAAACACGAATTATTGGTCAATTCAAATCAACATTGTTGTTGTGATCTTACCTGGAAACGGTTGGACTCTGATATCCAATATTTAAAACAAAATAAACATTTTACCATTGGTACACGAACCGTGTACATAGAGCGTTTCGGCGTCACTTGTAACAAGTGACCAGAAAGAACGAGGCTAGATTCATTCCACAACTCATGTCAACCGATGAGGCCATATTTTATCTGGTGGGCATGCGCAGTAGACTAGAATAACCAGACACTATAAATATTTAATACATTTGGGACTCATGCCGTATTTCGCTGTACATAACTGATTTGTAATGAGAGTCAAAACGAAAACAATTTAACGCAAATCAGTGTATATACAATCAGATTATATTATTATATGCGTTGCGACCCATAAGAGTCAATTTCCAGGTCAATTTCCAGCTCCTTTAACGTCACTTATAATAGACAGGTTTCGAAAGTAACGGGATATCCATAGACAGGTTTCGATAGTGACGGGATATCCATAGACAGGTTTCGAAAGAGACGGGATATCCATAAACAGGTTTCGAAAGAGACGGGATATCCATAGACAGGTTTCGAAAGAGACGGGATATCCATAGACAGGTTTCGAAAGTGACGGGATATCCATAGACATGTTTCGAAAGAGACGGGATATCCAAAGACATGTTTCGAAAGTGACGGGATATCCATAGACAGGTTTCGAAAGTGACGGGGTATCCATAGACAGGTTTCGAAAGAGACGGGATATCCAAAGACATGTTTCGAAAGTGACGGGATATCCATAGACATGTTTCGAAAGAGACGGGATATCCATAGACAGGTTTCGAAAGTGACGGGATATCCATAGACATGTTTCGAAAGAGACGGGATATCCAAAGACATGTTTCGAAAGTGACGGGATATCCATAGACAGGTTTAGAAAGTGACGGGGTATCCATAGACAGGTTTCGAAAGAGACGGGATATCCAAATACATGTTTCGAAAGTGACGGGATATCCATAGACAGGTTTCGAAAGAGACGGGATATCCATAAACAGGTTTCGAAAGAGACGGGATATCCATAGACAGGTTTCGAAAGTAACGGGATATCCATAGACAGGTTTCGATAGTGACGGGATATCCATAGACAGGTTTCGAAAGAGACGGGATATCCATAAACAGGTTTCGAAAGAGACGGGATATCCATAGACAGGTTTCGAAAGTGACGGGGTATCCATAGACAGGTTTCGAAAGAGACGGGATATCCAAAGACATGTTTCGAAAGTGACGGGATATCCATAGACATGTTTCGAAAGAGACGGGATATCCATAGACAGGTTTCGAAAGTGACGGGGTATCCATAGACAGGTTTCGAAAGAGACGGGGTATCCATAGACATGTTTCGAAAGTGACGGGATATCCATAGACAGGTTTCGAAAGAGACGGGATATCCATAGAAAGGTTTCGAAAGAGACGGGATATCCAAAGACATGTTTCGAAAGTGACGGGATATCCATAGACAGGTTTCGAAAGAGACGGGATATCCATAAACAGGTTTCGAAAGAGACGGGATATCCATAGACAGGTTTCGAAAGTAACGGGATATCCATAGACAGGTTTCGATAGTGACGGGATATCCATAGACAGGTTTCGAAAGAGACGGGATATCCATAAACAGGTTTCGAAAGAGACGGGATATCCATAGACAGGTTTCGAAAGAGACGGGATATCCATAGACATGTTTCGAAAGTGACGGGATATCCATAGACATGTTTCGACAGAGACGGGATATCCAAAGACATGTTTCGAAAGTGACGGGATATCCATAGACAGGTTTCGAAAGTGACGGGTATCCATAGACAGGTTTCGAAAGAGACGGGGTATCCATAGACAGGTTTCGAAAGTGACGGGATATCCATAGACAGGTTTCGAAAGAGACGGGATATCCATAGAAAGGTTTCGAAAGAGACGGGATATCCAAAGACATGTTTCGAAAGTGACGGGATATCCATAGACAGGTTTCGAAAGTAACGGGATATCCATAGACAGGTTTCGAAAGAGACGGGATATCCATCATTTATTTGGCCTAATGGAGATTATTCATCGATAGTAGTTTGCTAATATTTTTTATTCGTTTATATTTCGGGATATCCATAAACAGGTTTCGAAAGAGACGGGATATCCATAGACAGGTTTCGAAAGAGACGGGATATCCATAGACAGGTTTCGAAAGAGACGGGATATCCATCATTTATTTGGCCTAATGGAGATTATTCATCGATAGTAGTTTGCTAATATTTTTTATTCGTTTATATTTTCAGATCTGAAAAGTTGCCGCCTTTGGGTAAACAGGATGCTACCACGATGCAGTTTCGTACTACGATATTTATTTGTGTTTGCTATATTTGTTGCTACAATTTTGATGTTAACGCAAGTTAACACAGCGCCGCCTAGAAAATCCGATAATCTGAGATTACCAATCGAATTGGAGCTACGGAGTACTAAATCCATGACAACGACATTATCAATCAACCATGGCGTGCATAATGTGACCGAGTCTAAAGTTCTAGTTAACCAGACGCAATTTAATAATCACCCATTTCATTACATATTAAACCCAACCACCATATGCCACAGCGATAATATCTATATGCTAATATATATCCACACAGCACCGGTAAATTTTAAAAAGAGAGTAAGCATACGTGAAACGTGGGGCTCTCAACAGTTTTTAAACCAATTTAACTCAAGGATAGTGTTTCTAATGGGTCGTACAATAAAAAAAGACACAATGTTGGCCATTACCATGGAGTCCAACCAATATGGCGATATTGTTCAAGAAGATTATATAGACAGTTATAGAAATTTAACTCATAAAGCAAACTGTGCCTTAAGGTGGGTGACAAAATACTGTAGCAATGCGAAACTAATACTCAAAACTGATGATGATATAATGGTGAATATGTACCATCTGCTCAAATATATTCACGAAAAACTCGAAACGAAATCTCAACCTACAAAAAATTTACTTTTATGCAACAAATGGAAACGAATGCATGTAATTCGTGAAAAACGATCCAAATGGTATGTCTCAAAAGAGGAATTCCCCTATGATGTCTTTCCTGTGTATTGTTCAGGGTCAGCATTTGTTATGTCTGCTGACGTCGTACAAAAAATGGAACTGGCTTCACGAAAGATGCCATTTTTTTGGATCGATGACTATTACCTCACTGGAATGGTATTTAATACTTTACAAATAAAACACACGGAATTCAATAAAGCATACGTTCTTAACCAGCACGTGGAATTAAATCGTTACGCAAACGACACAGCACATGTCCTTGTATTTTATCATACTGGAAAAATGAGTACTTTTTACGCTTTATGGAAAATGATACAATTGGACCATAATAAATTATTGCATAACTCAAAAGTCAACACCAGTTCAACATAACCATATTCATTTATCAACGACTGAAATGTTTTATACGCCCACATTTTCATGAAGACGTATTATGCCCTCGTCCATGTCCGTCCGCCCGTCTGTCACTTCATGGATTATGGCCCCTGATTGTACGGAAAATCAGATTTTCTAGCTTGTGGTCACTCTAGGGGTCACAATTTTTATTTGATTTTGATGAAAATCGAAATGCAAGTTTATAACCCAACGATCTTGGTTCCTGAATAATTGCCCTTGATTGTAGGAAAAAGGTGGCCGCTCCTCGTACACAAATAGTGTAAACATGGCATATCAAGGCTGTGGACCTTTTAGAGGCCACAATTTTGATCCGATTTTCATGAAACTTTAAATTTATGTTTATACCATAAAGATCTTGGTTCCTTCCGATAATCGTGCACATCCAAACGTAACTTCCTAAATTATGGCCTCCGATTGTTCGAAAAATCGCATTTTTTGTTTGTGGACCCGCTAGGAGTCACAATTTGTATTCAATTTTAAAATAAATGTTTAAATACATCACCGTTACACATCAATAAAGGTTTGGCTCGAATTTCGTAAAAAGTATAAAAGTGTGAAATATGAAACGCGAAGTGTAGGTTTATAATCCAACGATCTCGGTTCCTTTCGATATTTGTGCATATGGGACTGTAACTTCCTGGGTTATGGTTCCTGATTGTACGAGCTTGTTCTCTGTCCATCTCTTGCAAAATGTGGGCGTGTCTTGCATAGCAACCGCTTGTTTTATAATATTTTGTAAGACCGTGAACAAAGCACACAACTTCAAGGATGTTTGTTCGTGCAGCTAAACCGTCAGCGTGATGAAGAGAACCCACTGCTAGAAAACAACGACAGAAGCCAAGAAAAAAACCCTCAGTATGTGTGTTCACGTAACAAAACTGGTGTAGGGGGTGTTTATTTACTCTTCTGATGAATTTTAATTAGATTAATGATAAATCTATGTTATTGCCGCTTTAAAATACCTATCATGTGGTTAAATTTTATTTTTCTAAACAATTAATTACGATGTGAACTACTTTTTACATATTTATTTACGATGTGTACTTCTTTTACGATGTGAACTACTTTTACGATGTGAACTACTTTTTAAAACAGCGATAGATATGTAATTACAAACAATTTCTAAAGCTAATTGTTAATATCCAGATATCTATAATTTGTCGTTCGAATACAAAACGCCAGAGTAATTTTTATTGAAACAACATTGTAACATAAAGAATAAAACTTGAACTGAGAAGGTTAACACATCCTGATTCGAATTTAGACGGGGTTTATTCTCCTTTTAATCATGCTTGAATAATTAGAACACCAGACGCAGTTAAATTTTCTGATAAAAATACTGAGAACTATATTTAAGCAGAAGAGGCACATTCAGCCATATGACACCCCACTTTTCATACACTAGATCATTTATTTCTTTTAGATTCGTTAATAAAATATTACAGTGATTAGATGTGTTTACATTCCATTTATGTTTGTGTTTATTAAAATATTTTGTTAATGGCAATGTCAAGGACCAATGATAACTTATATATTGTAAAACATGTTTGCGGGTTTGAGTGGATCGTTTTAATTTCAGTATTATACAAGTGTATGGACGCCATCTTTGATCTGGGTCGAAAATCTGGTCAATTTTATTGGATTTTATATATGTTGATTTCTTTGGTGCCACAACACTGTAACTCAAATCAAACATTTACGTTCATAGATGAAAAATAGAAATTTTATTTTTACCTTAATCAAAGAGGTCTTTATCCTTAATTTAAGGTCTTTTATAAGACAATCGGGTTTTAAATGGAAACCATTCTGATAATGATATTTGTATTCCTGCCCCTTTATTTTTATCATAACCCCTATTTCTGACAAATTCCACCAAATTGAAGTTCCTCAAATATGTAAACATTTTACCATGTTATTTTATTTTGTTATTTGTATTTGTGTGATTGTTTTATTACTGATATTCGACCTAATTTACATTATTTGTTTTTCTTTGTTTGTTTTTATCTTGGAATTCAAAATAAATCGGGACGTTTATTTTTGGCAGTATTGTTAAAGTGTCTCTTCTTTGGCCATTGGTCTTGTCCAACCTCGTGGGTTTTCTCCCGTTCCTCCGGTTTCCTCCCACTGCTAAATCCCCTACGCGCAAGCGAATTACTGAAATAAAACAAATCATATGTTAGTCTCGAAATGACCTAGTTTGTGTCGAGTGGATGTTAAACTCCATTCCCTCTGATACTTTTATGATTCTGTGGAATGAAAACCCCAGCTACATGTCAATAACATTATTGGAATATGATTCGTCAACATGTATGGTCACCAGAATGATATATATATATATTATATACTATTCAAAAAACGTAGGGGATATTTGATTTTTAAGTGTTATTAAAGTCACCTAATGAAACTGACGAAGAAACAAATGACAAAATGAAATGAAGTTCACATTCATCGATTTATTCCAAATGATCGTTAGACTAAGTATTATATAAGGGTAAGATGATACCCGGGGGTCAAACAGCAAAGTTACCACAGCATCACAACAAAGTCAGTAACGGGTAAATCCTCCTCAGTTTGCCAAACAAGCATTGATCCGACGTGGCATACTCCTAATGAGACGTCTAACGTCATTTTGGTCCAGATTGTCCCATTCCTGTTGCAACGCAGCAGCAAGTTCTTGGACATTGGCAGGCCGTTGTTGACGTTGACGTAACCTCTGATGGGGTAGAGGTCGGGACTCAGTGCTGGCCAAGGTAATGTGGTGATGTTCTGTTGTTGGAGGTAACCTGTACCGATCCTGGCCCTGTGACATCTTGCGTTGTCATCCTGGGGTCAAACATTCATCTTCCGCGCCACAACCGCCTGTGTTGTGCCGATCTGTAGCATGCCAAGGGCACGTAACCTTTCATTTTGGGTAAGCTGACGCATATACAAATTCGTTTTCTGGTCACTAAAACAATTAAACTGATGTTTCCACCCTTGAATTCAATGCCACAATGACTGTAACATTCAAAGTCGTGCAAATCTTGGTTTGGACCCCCGTGTTGATCCCAAGCATCACCTGCATTCCATGCGGTAGCTATTGGTGCGTTTGGGCGTCACATATAACTGGAAATGTTTCTTCTGTTAGGTTCTATAGTGACTTCTTATGACCCTTGCTTTAAATAAGAGCTCTTACAAACATAAATGTATTATTTATTTAATAATTCTGAGCCCGTCTTCATTAGACCAGTTTAGGAGCAGAACAGTTGGGCGTTAAACCCCATTTCATTTCACTTCATTTAATAATTCTGAGTGAGTTCATAATACTTAAGTTATTAAAACAGACAGGAAGAACAAAAAATGCATATTAACCTGCTGGCGGGGAAAATTAAATGTTTACTGAAATTCTAAAAGCATTGTAAAGTCACCCAGTTACATTCTGATTCCGACTCTTCTCTGTTAGAACCCAAATCAGTTGGGATTCAATTGAGGCTGATGTAGATAGTATGACCGAATATGTGTTCCGTGAGACCTTCCACAGAATATGACGTTTGATGTAAGTCGGGTACATGTCATTTACATTCTCATTCCGATTCTTCTCTGTTAGAATCCAAATCATTCGGGATCCAATTGAGGCTGATCTAGATAGTATGTCCGAATGGGTGTTCCGTGAGACTGTCCTCAGAATATGACGTTTGGCGGCAGTGTTAGTTGGGTGCAGGTCTGTGCTTATTTTCGTCTGTGGTTCCCAAGTTCATCCATGGTTGTGCACGTTGTCCAAGGTTTATATACATTCACAAGATACCCCCCTATCTATCCGGGGAAATTTTGACAAGGTGCACCTCACCTTCGGTATAAATGGTGTCCCAGGTGGTTCTCTATTATAATCAGATAAGAAACCCGGGGACCTTTTCATGCAAACACCCCTTGGCTCCAGGACTAACAGGGGTTGGATTCGAAATAAAAGTGGACCGTAAATGCCGTCGTTGTCAGGGGAATATTTCCCTCATAGCACACAACATGGTGCACGTCCGTCTTTACTTGTCCGGAAAGCGTAGACAAATAGGGTGCTTAACCCCATTTCATTTCATTTTCAAAACCCTCTTCGTTCAATAAGAGAGAGAGAGAGAGAGAGAGAAATGGGATTTAACGTCCACTCAACACAACTAGGTCATTTCGGGACTTACATATGGTTTAATTTTTTATTTCAAAAATTCGCTTGCGCGTAGGGTTCTTTAGCAGTGGGAGGAAACCGAAGTGCCCGGAGGAAACCCACGAGGTTGAGAAGGCGCCCCTATCTCCACGCGACATACGCTCACACTAGGGCTCGAAACCTCAGTTGCAAGCCAGAGGTAGCCGGCCAGCTAGAGGTCGAAGCGCGGCACTCTAGACCACAAGGCCATCTCAACCCTCCTCTTCGTTCAATAAGGAAACCCACGGCAAGACAATGTCGCTCATTCAATAATAAGAGAGAGAGAGAGAGAGAGAGAGAGAGAGAGAGAGAGAGAGAGAGAGAAATGGGGTTTAACGTCCACTCAACACAACTAGGTCATTTCGGGACTAACATATGGTTTAATTTTTTATTTCAAAAATTTGCTTGCGCGTAGGGTTCTTTAGCAGTGGGAGGAAACCGGAGTGCCCGGAGAAAACCCACGAGGTTGAGAAGGCGCCCCTATCTTCATGCCACATACGCTCACACTAGGGCTCGAAACCTCAGCCGCAAGCCAGCTGTAGCCGGCCAGCTAGAAGTCGAAGCGCGGCAGTCTAGATCACAAGGCCATCTCAACCCTCCTCTTCGTTCAATAAGGAAACCCACGGCAAGACAATGTCGCTCATGATCCGCATCTAAACAGACATAAGCTGCTAGATCGTGTACAACATACTAAACATTATGGAAAACATCTGAGCATAAATCAATGTCTATTCCAATAATACAGACTGTTCCTATTTATTTTACAATGCTTTGTTCTACGTTTTCTGAGTTCATATTGATTTGATCGAATAGATGCTATCAATAGATTAAGGGAAGAGTCTTTTATTAATTCGACCTGCACGATATTATATTTAGAGATGCTAGAATACATGTAGTATCTAGATCATAATATCGTTGCCTTCGACATATTTATTTCAAGGAAACAAAGGAATATTGATAACCACGGGGCGGAACAATAGCAAAACATTTATTAGAAAATGAAATGGGGTTTCACGTTCTACTGCTGTGCTCCTAAACTGGGCTAATGAGGACGCCATACAGTGTGCTATGAGGAAAATTTTGCCCGGGCAGCGGCGCTACGGCCTACTCTAATATCTAATTGCCAAGGAATATTTTACGTGCACGCCAATATGACACGGGACCACTGTATTTCTTCCAATCCGAACGACTAGACAGTTGTGCAGCATTACTGACAAGGGGAAACAATGCCGGAAAATCTGTGTGAACTTTCTCGGCTAATGTAGGGATCGAACACCCGACCTCCAGACTAGCAAGCCAGCGTATTACGCACTTGGTCACGTGATACCCCAAAATAATTAGAGTCAAAGGGATAACTGGTGGGGCTTTAGCATAGTAATTAGGTTATAGGGACGACTAGAGGGCGCTAAAGACTCCCGGCCAAAGAAACAGATGAGCAGGTAATAAGTGGTCAACATTTTACAAACGATGTGTGTTAATTCGTTCACATACAGGTACATGACATGCACCATGCAACTCATGTACCCCCGTCTACATCTGGTAAAAGTTAATTAAACATTTACAGAACGATAACATTCGATTTACCACACTTTATTATATTCTTAAAATCACAAGCATGTAATGAAATGATAATGCCCATCTGAATGTGCTCGTGCACACAATAAGTGACACCCTGTAAATCCTAATAAACTCCTGCACAATAGATAACACCATGCCCGGCCCAATACGCCCCTGCGTACAATAGATGGTCCCCTGTTCATCTAAAAACAACTCCGCATAATAGATGACCCTCTGTTTCATCTAAATACACTACTGCATAATACAATTATGGGTGATATTTGGAAGAAGAAATGTACCAGTTTTCATTATAGTTTAAAATGTTTTAGGTATAATAAACTACGTTAATCAATTCAATTTTATGAGCACATAGAAGCTGGAATTTAAATGGAATAACGTTGTTATGTGAGTTTTTAAAGATGTATTTTAAGCCTTAGCACTTTCAATTTGCATTCCCTTAAAATCATTTACAGACATTTTAACATTGACACCTAGTAGTTGAGAGGGCTCCACTACATGTTACTGGCAAATTCTTTAACGATAGACATCAATTCATTAGGTGAAGCATTACATTTCTTTTTGTGGATAACCTTTTGTTTTGACATACGAAGCATGGTCTTGTGTGGTGATGGTTGTGATGAAAGCTTGTTTAAACGCAACAGTAATTCATTTGGTGATAAATCAAGTGAAACGGACGATGGATCTATCCATGAATTAACAGTATCGGCAAACTTAGCATTATGTGCTGTGCCTGCTAGTAATAATGGAACGCTGGAATCTCCTAATTTGTCAGCCACTGTTTTACAAACTGCTGTGTGGGGATCTAATAAATAACCTGAAAATTAAAGAAAAACAAAATTGTCGCCAGAAAGTTTAATCGATTCTATAGTCTGTTCAATTCCGGACAGCCCTTTGCACAGCACAAAGAACAAAATTAGCCAGAACAAAAAACTTTCAGTTCATGAATAGAAATTATTGCTTTTATATTCAGATAGTTAGTCGCCAACGACTTTCTCACAATAAGGGGGGTTGGATGGCCGATTGGTTAGCATGTGTGTTCGGTATCATAAAGCCTGTCATTGAGTTAACTGACGTGGCAAGGAGTAGGGCCGCCTGTCCAACCTCGTGGGTTCTCCCCGTCCTCCAGTTTCCCCCCACTGCTAAAGACCCCTACGCGCAAGCGAATTATTGAAATGAAATTAATTCATATGCTTGTCAAGAAATGACCTAGTTGGTGTCGAATGGACGTTAAACAACATTTCTCTCCCCCCCCCCCCCTCTCTCTCCCTCTTCTCACAAAGTAATTAAAACGAAAACAAACATTTCGCGTAGGCGACAATTATAGACAGGGGCGTGGTGACCCATGATTTTGCATAAGGAACAATCCCGTCTGGGCCCCAAAAACAATATTTATATGTGTGTGCCACTGGATAATATCGGGTTTTGTGGAACATGCTAGAGTCGATTTCTAGCACATCTGACCGGGTAATATTGGGTTGTGTGCAACATGATAGAGACGATTTCTAGCATATCTGACCGGGTAATATTGGGCTGTTTGGAACATGCTATGATCGATGTGTAGCATATCTGACCCACGCTTGCGCATTTTGATTATGATTATAAATGTTGAAAACCGCATTGAAACCGCATGTTTTCTTTTGGCCATTGTTTGCCATTGAACACTTAAGGGGGGGGGGGCAAAAACTCTAAGCCATGACGCTAAGCTCCTCATTGCATCCCTCTCATTTAGTCCCTGTTAGTCCCTGATTAAATTTTTTTGTACTAAATTTTCTTGCTTGTCGAATGCTGCTGTTTTCCTTAATATATACGTCAAGATATCGTGACAATTAGCTTAATATGTGTAGTCCCACACACAATGACTTACCCGTTCTCTTGTATGTTTCTATTAACGTCGATTTACATTCTTGTTCTGTGCACGACCCGGCTGTAAAGATTGTCTGAAGATTGGCCAGATTCTAAATATGAATTATATTCATTAAAAATTAATAACTATTCATCACATGGCATGTCACGCTAGATATAAATAAATATAACATTGTTAATGGTATACACTAAACCTACCTGTAACAATGTAAAAAAAATCGAAATAGGTTTTAACATATTACTTTTGTGCTACGAGGATCAATGTGTTGCCAATGGTAGACTCGGATTAGATGACAACCAAGCCCTTACCATCCACTGTAAATGGCAAGTCAAAAAGTCCGAAATACAGCAGTTATTATTTCTTAAAGGAGGCAAATCTTCGACATTGCAGTCAAGGTGTGTTGGTCAATTTAAATCAATACTGATGTTGTTGTCTGATATTTAACATTTAATACAAAATTAAAATGTAAAAATTGACAGGATGGTTTCGGGCGCTATTTGTAACGAAGCGACTCGATGAACGATGCAAAACATACCCCACTGGAGAATACTGCCAATGTAGACTGCAGTAACTTGCCGATAAAGACTGCCATTCAATATGTACATTCATATTACATTTGTCGTGTATTTTTTACACGGTGAACAGTCCATATGCTGATTACACTATTTTGTCTATACCGTTTTTTAGGACTTCGAATTTTGTCTAATGGTTTGGATTGTTCGTACTTGGTTTTATTTTATTATTATATGTGTTACAAACAATGTTTGTTCCTTTCTAGGTGCCAAAGAATAGAGATGTAGCCCCTTTCATTAAGGATGCTGGAAATAAGTATGTTTCAAAGTTTACATGACTTATCGTAAAAAAAGAGGTGAAATACTCACATGCTGAGAAATCTTGAACATCCCATCTCGATCTAGATTATGGTACATATTACTGACTAGACTACCGTCGTTATCACTAACATGATGAAGAAGTCTTTCCAGATTAGATGATTTCAGAATATCAATGGCAGGCGAGGCCGTCTTCAGTAGTTGTCTTTTTCTCAAATCATACAGGCCAGTTTGAAAGAACTCTGTTAACACATCGTTGGAGTTCGAGGCACAAATGAGTTTTCTGATAGGGAAACCCATCATCTAAAATAAAAAAAGCTACGTACGATACAACTAGAACCTGTTACAGTGTTCAAAGACTTTGGATGAAAATTTGTAACATATAAAATTATTGTTTAAATTGCTGGTGCCTTCAAAATATTATATTGTTAAAGTTATAGTCTCAATATATTTTTAGTTTAAGAGGTAAAAGTAACATCTCAGATACTGCATCAAGTCTTTGCCTCCGACAAAAACAAAGACAACATTCACTGCTAATTTACATATTGATGTACCTTCACATAATATGCAGCTAAAATATTTCCAAAGTTACCGGTTGGAACACAAATGTCAATTTCTTGGCCATGGGAAATAACTCCAGATTTAACCAGATCCAAATAACCAGAGGCGTGATAAACTATTTGTGGCAGAAGACGTCCCCAGTTGAGAGAGTTGGCTGCACTGCAAACAATAATTCATTTCCATAGATTAGAAAAAAAGACAAAAATAGATAAATTCCCTGACTTCATATCATTGTATAATTCTAAAAGATAATTTAACAAACGAACAAAAAGAATGTTTTTTTTTATCTTGGTGGAAGAAGAACCGTAGGCCTAGCGACGACGGAGTTAGCTCCCATGCAATTTCAACGTCTAAAACGCAATTTTCATCGAAAGTTTGTGGAAGCAGCTATTGAACACACCTGGTGTTAATGGCCCGCCATGATGCAACCTCTTAAAAATTTAGCTGTGGATTTGATTAAATATGGACAAGGTTTATGAGAATATGACAAACACAATGTCTACTCTTAACGGACACGCCGTATGCGATACAATCTATTTTAACCGATGGAGACACAGTAGCATCCAATCAGAGGTTGTGACATCGCGACCTCCACGGAAATCTTGACATTGAACAAACCTTGAACTTTGTGACTCGATTGTCACAGGTAGTCATTTTAGCTTGAAAGCACGAGGCGATCGAAGAATATGATAGGCTCACAAGCTGGGCTTGTACCCAATCGAAATTAGTGCCGAAATATGCAGGGTACTACATGTGGGCCTTGGGAATACTTTTTTATGATTAAAGTGATCAACATTATTTCATGGTTGCCATAATGCAGGTAAATACCCCTGTTTCAGAAAATTAAACGATGTGGTCAAAACGCCCAAACGGCACACCAATACTGGTAAGACGCAGGTTTTAATCTCTAAGACGTTAAGAGTGTTAAATATTTATATTGCTACACTGCGCTTTGTTAAGAAGAATCCACATGAGTACATTGTCGCTTTGTTAATATGTCTTAAGATTTACAGATACGGATGAAATACAATCCAAGTTGTCATGTGGTTAATAAGTTTGCAAAACACACCCAAACTGGCGAGGTTTCGATTCCCCTGCTGTACGTGCTAAGGCGTATGGTCGCCTGTTCAACCTCGTTCGTTTTCTCCGGGTCCTCCGGTTTCTTCACACCGCTAAAGACCCCTACGCACAAGCGAATTGTTTAAATAACATTAACCGATGTGTTAGTCCCGAAATGAACTAGTTTGTATCGGGTAGTCGTCAAACCTCATCTCTCTCTCTCTCTCTGTAATCGAGTTTATCTTGGATTTTCAGGGCATAGGATGGAACCTCGTCTAAAGCCTCGTGATGGACTGGTAGGTTCTTTTATGACGAATGGAGAAACGTCCTACTATTGCTTGTGGCATAAGGGGCAGGCTTGGAGCAGTCATCTGCGATGACTACGGGGTTGAAGGTTACTATTTTCAGACTTCAATAGTTAACATATTATGGTAATATCTCTTCTTTCTTCGATATATTGTTTTCTTTGACGCCATGGTCATGGGACGGTTGGGCGTGGATTAATAAATACTATTTTTGTGAATTATGTGTGTGTTGTGGGACCGTCGCCAAACAATTTTCAACTTCAGAGAATAAATCATAAGAACAGACAAGCAAGCAACTATGTAAACCAACATATAACGTACATGTAGTTTAGCATACCTTAATTTAACATTATAATTTTTCTGGAGTTCTGCTGAGAAGTGATCATCTCTGAAAATATTCTTTACAGTTGATTGGCAAAAATCAAAATCACTATCGACTCCTGAAAATATTAATAAAAACAGCATTTGATAAATAGCGGATTAAATACCAAATATATCCAATACTTGTACACAATATACACCAATCGGTGACTTATATGAATAAGTTAATAAATTTAATTAACTGTATTAGTTGGCAAGGTTACGATAACATCCAGAGTAGCCAGATATATATAGAGAGAAATGGGGTTTAACGTCCACTCAACACAACTAGGTCATTTCGGGACTAACATATGGTTTAATTTTATTTCAATAATTCGCTTGCGCGTAGGGGTCTTTACCTGTTGGAGGAAACCGGAGTGCCCGGAGGAAACCCACGAGGTTGAGAAGGCGCCCCTATCTCCATGCCACATACGCTCACACCAGGGCTTGAAACCATAGCCGCAAGCCAGAGGTGGCAGGCCAGCTAGAGGTCGAAGCGCGGCACTCTAGACCACTGGGCCATCCCCCCTCCAGAGTAGCCAAGTTCAATGAATATTTATAAATACTTACCAACAACACTTATGTTATTTCCCGCCATACTTGTCATCTGATGTTTCTGCAATTCACTTATTCCATTTAATGGATAAAATACTATAACACCAGTATCACTGCCTGAAAATATAAAGACCTACCCATAATCAACAGTAACAAATTAATCACTAAGTAAAATGAATAGTATTAGAACAATGTTAATACTAAACTCATATAATACAAAAATATCACATTGTAATAGACCATCTCAGAGACTAAGCTTATCTGGAACTATAAGTAATAGACCATATCAGAGCCTAAACTAATACTCATTACTCATTCTGAACATCTGAGACGCGCTACCTGCGGAGACGTAATCTTAGAGACAGTCAATAGCCATGTTTTCATATGACGTCTTCTATACGTCACAGGTCATGAGGTCAACGCACTAACAATAACAATCACGGCTTCACTCTTCCTTGTATTTCTTTTGTAATGTCCATGGGAGAATTTGAAAAATCAGGCTCTTTCCATAACATGCCGGTAACACAGGTCTACACAGTCGTGACCTTCTTAGCAAACATGTAATGCTTCCAATTGTTTTTCGTTCAAACTTAAGTCTGTAACTTCGAATTTGAAAAGTTTATAGCGTCCCGAAACTCTTCGCTCATTGGCGCTGCCATCTTGGAACTTATATGAGCTTCGGTCGGGTCTATTTCAAATATACACAATCAATTCTGTTAATGTTTCTAGCGTGGGGATTGACTATCTAGAACTTTAAGTAATATACTATCCCAGATACTGAACTTATACCCCAACCCCAATCCCAATATCATTATCTAGAACTATACGTAATATACAATATCAGATACTAAACTAATACTACAACACAAATACTATAATACAAAAAATAAAATCTACAATAATACTATAATACCAATATTAGTGATAGACCATCCTCTGTACTAAACTAATACTATAACACCAATATCATTTATATAAAAATAGAACCTATATAATAATACTATATAACACCAATATTAATATCTAGAACTATAAGTAACAGACCATCCCAGATATAAAACTAATACTATATAACACCACTATTATCATCTGGAGACCTATAATTAATACTGTACCAAAACTATCCCTACCAAGAAATAGACTAAACTAATTCTATAACACCAATATTACGACCTAGAACTATAAATATAAACCTATAATACTACTACACCACAAATATTATATAAATAGAAGTAATAAATACGGTGGCTGATTAAGGACACACACAAAAAAAAATATCTCGAGCGCTCGAGATATTAAGTCGAGCGCTCGAGATACTTAAGTCGAGCGCTCGAGATAGTTAAGTCGAGCGCTCGGGATAATTAAGTCGAGCGCTCGAGATAATACAACCGAACACATCTCAACCGATGTTTAGGCTGTATAATTTTGTGCATTATTCAATAATAAACTTGCAGAATAAAGATCCATTTGTTCGTTTTAACAGCCCATCCAAAGCTATAGTGACGGAGCCCCCCCCCCCCCCGCCACACACACACACACACACACACTCCATCCCATGCTCATCACTACCCCTCAACATTTCCCGTTATATTTACCCCCTTCGCAATCAATAATTGAGTTTTGCTAGGAGAGATTGAAATTTCCTCTTAGTTAGAAGCTCAAGTCTGATCCAAGGTTATTTATTTCATAATAATATATGTAGGAACTGATCATTGCCTAATTTACCTTGGCACAAGTGGGGTGATCGTGTCGGGCTTCACTAGTACCCCACTCCCACTCCCACTCCACACCAGCCCCGCCCCGCCGTTCCCCACACCTTGTTCCACCATCCAGAAAACCTTTATCTTATTAAATTCGGGGTCCTTGCTGTGGCAAGAAAATAAGGTGAAAGAGTAAAACCATACGATTGATAGGGCATCTCATTAACTTGGAAGGGGATAAATATGTATTAGTGCTGATGTTTTTTGGATGGAGTGGGGGTATCCCCTTCCAAGTTAAGGTGTGTGTAATCTGGGATAGTATTGAGGAGATGTCGCGCTTCAAACTATATCTGGCCAGCTGCCTAGGGATTGTAGTTCTGAGTGTTCCTGTTGTGAGCGTATGAGACTTGATGATACATATTCCTTCTCAATCTTGTGGTTTTACCCCATGTCATTAGGTTTTCTCCCCCTGCAAGGACTCTGAATTTAATATGCATACCCAGCTAGAACAAGGTGTGGAGAGGGGCGGGCGATGGTGGATGGATGGGTAGGTGTACAAGCCCGACACGATCGCACAACTTGCGCCAGGGTATATTAGGCAATGATCAGTTCCTTCATATCATGAAATAAATAAGCTTGGGTCAAACCAGAGGAAATTCCAATCTCTCCTAGCGAAACTCCGTAACCATGATATATACAATTATTGATTCGTACAATAACAATATACGCCCAACTTGGTAAGGGGGGGGGGTAATATAACGGAAAATAGTTAGTGGTGATCATGAGCATGGGGGGGGGGGGGGTATCCGCTCCGTCCCGGCAGCTTTGGATGGGCAGTAAAGACGAACAATGAATCTTTATTCTGAAAGTTTATCATGGAATAATGCACAACATCATACAGGTTAAAATATCAGTTGAAAAGTGTTCGGTTGTATTATCTCGGGAGTTCGTGGAAGTGGAGACAGTGAATCCCCAGCTAGAACAAGTTGTGGGGAACGGAAGGTCAGGGGGAGGGGCGTAGAATCCCGACGATCGCACCACTTGCGCCATGGTAAATGCAGGCCCGATGGAGTAAGGGGAGGGGGGATTGCGTCCTAGAATGGACACCCCCCTCCCACAATCAAGAATTGCTTCCGCCGGCCCCTAATTAGGCAATGATCAGTTCCTACATATTGTGAAATAAAAAAACCCCTTGCTTCCAGACAAGAGAAATTATTGATTGCGATATACTTGGAAGGGTGTAAATATAACGGGAAATGTTTAGAGGTGGTGATGAGCATTGAGTGGAGTGTGTGTGGGGGAGGGAGGGGGCCGCTTCTTCGCTGCAGCTTTCGATGGGCAGTAAAAACGAACAAATGAATCTTTATTCTGCAAAGTTTATCATCGACTACATAAAATTATACAGCTTAATACATCGATTGAGACGTTGTCGATTGTATTATCTCGAGCGCTCGACTTAGTATCTCGAGCGCTCGACTCAATTATCTCGAGCGCTCGACTTAACTATCTCAAGCGCTCGACTAAACTATCTCGAGCGCTCGACTTAGTATCTCGAGCGCACGACTTATTATCTCGAGCGCTCGAGATATTTAATTTTTTTTGCGTGTCCTTAATCAGCCACCGTAAATATACAATATCAATAATAAAATTATCTATATATCGGATGGTTCAGAAAGAAACGAGTATACGGTGAACAGTCCATATACTGATTACACTATTTTGCCTTATTACACTACAGAGCCTCGGCTAAGGATTTGGTCGTGCGCGGCAATGTTGGGTGGAGCTTGATGCCCCCCCCCCCCCTGCCTGTAATTTTGAAAATTAGACTCGATTTCTGAGAATTTGATAAACTATTAGTTTTGGCATCTTGTTAAACCATGGATTGATTAATACCCTGTAAAATCGAGATCCAAACACTGCTGTGGCGGACCCGCAGACAGTAATATACCCATAAAACAATCAAAAAGACGATTTTGTACCTACGCACCATGAATAGTATTACGTACGGTTTCAACCATCAAATACTGACAAATTATCAGCCTGCGGCATGCTTGGCACAAGGGAAAACCATGTCAGCGATTTTGAAAACGTATGTATGTTGCCGCCCAGTCTTCAACTTTTCGGCTCAGTAGGCGGCACAGTTTGGCCAGTGCGCGGCGGCAAGACTTCGAAATTTGTCTAATGGTTTGGATTGTTGGTACTTCGTTTTATTTTAACACTATTTACAGTGAAATAAACCCATTAACGTTTCCTATGTGGTGCGACACGGATGTTTGACAACTTCGCCCTTAATTGCAGGTTCATCGCTCAAATTATGTTTTGCCGGACTGAGAAGTACCCCCCCCCCCCCCGGCCTAGTTTACATAAACATGCGCCATTTCCACCCGGAAATCGAATTTCGCATTGAGCCTTAATACTACCCATTTTGCCCGAATCGTATCATTCAGTTCATTGTTTTGTGCGTCCAGATCGCGTAATTCTGTGACTGTGGCGGACCATTTATATGAAGGATAGGGTTGATTGATTTATTAGGAGATTAAATACAGGGCCACGAGTCACATTTACAAGTAATTATGTCATAATTCGCCATTTTATTTATAGTCAAATCCTGCTGAAATGATTAGCACGTGCGCGCTGTATCATAAAGCCTGTCATTGAGTCAACTGGAATGGTTTCGAATCCCCGTTTGTACATGAGAGGGAGTAGGGTCGCCTGTCCAACCTCTTGGATTTTCTCCTAGTCCTCCGGTTTCCTCCTACTGCTAAAAACTCCTACGCGCAAGCGAATTATTGAAATAAAATTAAACCATATGATAGTCCCAAAATGACCCAGTTTGTGTCGAGTGGAAGTATAGTATACGACATGTGGAATGTGAATGATACAAGTACAATACCATAACACTAATATCAATGACCTGTTCTGTAAAAATGGATTTAATAGATTAACTCTTTTAACGATTACTACCATGACAAAGCACAAATCGACTATCTTAAAACATATCAATACTATATGACCAATATTATATAAATAGAAGTGATAGATCTTAGTTTTGGTATACTAATACCAGAACATCAATATTACAAGCTCGAAGCCCCTGTAAATAGTAAGTACAGGAGGACCGCACTATACGCAAAACAAAACCGACGAAAAGACAAACCTGTGGACAGGGCAAACTAGACAGACACTGCAAGAAAAAAAACAAGAAATAACAAATATAAACAATAATATAACCCCAAAATAGACGAGCTGATCCGAAAGTCAAGAGTTCACTTGTAACACGCAACATACAAGTGACAGACGGTATACAACACAAAAATTAAATCAATACATGGATATACACGGTATTACATAATACCAATCTATATGAATAAAATTAAAGTGTGTATCTATGTATGTTCGTCCATCACTCCTCGTCCACGCTCCCCACCTCCACAACACACGTGATATCAAATTAACCAGCATGATCCCATGAATGTTTTAGACTTCCGTCAAAAAATGAAAAAAAAGAAAAAAAAGAATACAAAATCTTTTTAGAGGTTACTACCATCTATCAAAGTTCGAACAAAATGTGATTTTTTGGCATTTTTTCAATATTTTATAATTTTATGGAAAACAGTTATGCACTAAAGGAAATGGTGTTTCCTCCTGGCTAGTTAGAATGTGAACAAGAAGAAAAAAATAGTTATTCAGCTATAGAAATAATTCTAGTGTTTTCTATAGAGCATAATCACATGTGTACAGTCATTCAACATTTGTTGAAGGTTATTCACTTTTACTCATTAATGTTGATTTTGTACAGTCTGGAAATATACGCCTGTGTTCAGTTAATATTAACATAAAATGAAAAAAATGCCCCCCCCCCCCCAATTTGTTCGAACTTTGACAGATGGTAGCACCCTCTTAACAATTTCTTTTATTCTTTTATATTTTTTCATTTTTTTACTCATCAATTCACACGTTAATTGAGGGTAGCCCGACCCCTTAACTTTTTAAAATTTTTCAAAATAAGGACCACCCTACCCCTGTTAACCCAATCCCATTCTCGTATCCTGTCTAAACATTGTTGATAAAAACAAATTAATAATAAAAAAACCAAGGAATTGTTCATCGATTTTATTTCTGTTAGTAATACTTCTGGAAATAGGTAAATAATTTGTAAGAAGGCAAATATTGACATTGCCTTTTTAATTTGTCAAACGTGTTAACACTGTGGCCTACGGCGAAATTCTATTTATTATTTAATTTGATCAATATATTTTGTATTAAATCCTTGAAATGCTATAGGCAACGATATTTCTTATTATCTTTTATTCAACTTTTATAAAGTGTATTTATAGTAATGAGTAAAGCTAGATTACCGTGAATTTAAGGACTGTGTCACGTCTTGAGCTTCGTCTACACTACACTTGAAAAAGCCGGCTTTTTCAAAAGACGATGAACACCGACCTTCGTTATTTGTTCCAATGTTATGAATGTACGGAAGTTCGAGAAGGATGACATCCGGGTACCCGATAAAACCCGGTTTTTACCGTCTACACACATAAAATTGCCGGTTATTTGAAAAAGCCGGATTTTTGATTGTGAAATTGAAAAAGCCGGCTTTTAGGAAAAAACCGGCAATTAAAAGGCTAGTGTAGACGGTGAATGCTGCTAGTGTAGACGTAGCTTTAGTGTATAAATAATCTCCCCTTTTTAGCTTTTAGCAAATTGAGATATGTGTTAGACGATAGAAGAGAGAGAGAGAGAGAGAGAAGTGGGGTTTAACGTCCACTTAACACAACAAGGTTATTTCGGGACTAACATATGGTTTTAATTTTATTTCAATAACTCGCTTGCGCGTAGGGGTCTTTAGCAGTGGGAGGAAACCGGAGTGCCCGGAGGAAACCCACGAGGTTGAGAAGACACCCCTATCTCCATGCCACATTGTAATACTATGGTCTTTGCGACCATATTGTAATCTTTAACTAATTTTTAGATTCACACTTTGTATATAAATATAAGTTAAAATGATTGATTGGTCTACACATAAAAAGATTTATAAACTTAGCCGACTCTGGTTTGGGTCAAGTCGATTCTGGGTGAATGTGTAGAAACATTGCTATTGCATCATTTGTTTTAGTAACCAATCAGTATAATTAATAACATCATATTTGACCAATTAGATAATTGAAAGCTGACACCTAAGAGTAGAAAACCACCAAAACTCTAGGCGGTCGGGAGACAGTCGCCAAATTCGGGAGAGACTGTCGAGGTTCGAAAGACACCAGCTGGGATGAGTAGACCCCACTGCTTTGTAAGAGAGCCATTATTTGTAGGCATTCCGTCAGTAAACTTGATCTGCAAATTAGGGGATGGAGAGAGAAAGACATGTTCATTTTAAATATTGTTATGTAACCGAAGCCTGTAACCTATCTAGACTTGGTATAAAATGTAGAAACGAACTGTAGAAAACGTCTTAGCGACGTAGATTAAGAGATGTACACAACGTGAATCCAAGCCAAAAGAAGAGAATTACAAATATACCCAGAGACAATACTAGATGAACTCTCGCAGGGCTATTAAAATATGTAGCAGATGAGAGAGTGCGTCACACGTTTGTTGTGTGAAGTTTTTGGCTTAGTGGTTTTCCACATCAATCTAGAAACCAGAAAAAATGTTGTAGAAATTTCTCTGGTGACTCGGGGAACCCATTTTCCCGAAAGTGACGAATCACGTGACATGTATCTATTTAACGTGCCTGTATGGCCGAATCACTTAAAAATATACCCACGTGTAGTTATTTTACGTGCCTTGATGACCGAATCACTTAAAAATATACCCACGCGTAGGAAAATAGATCTTTACAAAAACTTGAATGTGTTCGTTTAGGATCCAATTTTTGTATGTCAGCGAGTTGACTTTGACCCAGGGAACATTTTACAACAACCGAAACAACGATACGACCTCTAGTTTTCGAGAAATCGACCCAATAAAGATTGACCAATTGTAGGGGCTTAGGTGTGGAATTTGCAGAAAATGGACGGTATATGGCTCCAGAGGCCTCCGGCCCCGCGACTGACTCTGGGAACGAGATTGTTTCCACATGTTAAAAAAGAGACTCTTAGCACATCATAGTATTACATTCGAAGCGTTCATATGGTTAACAGTATGTATATGAATATAATGGGATTCGTAAAATTCTAGATACGATTAGATTTATGATTAAAGTTTAAACATCTGGCGGCACCTTTACTAAAAGGGCATATTTCAATTGATAGGAAACGTAGATATGAGGAAAGAAAATGCCCAGTTGGTATTAAGGCGATGACATCTAATGTCTAACTGCCACAGTGGCGTTATTTATAGGTCTATAGAAATACCTCTGGTCCCTCTTGAATCCACATCATTAGGCAATTCATGGAGAGAGAGAAAGAGACAGAGAGAGAGCGAGAGAGAGCGAAATTGGGTTTAACGTTCACTCGACACAAACTAGGTAATTTCGGGACTAACATATTGTTTAATTTTATTTCAATAATTTGCTTGCGCGTAGGGGTCTTTAGCAGTAGGAGGAAACCGGAGGACCCGAAGACCCCCCCCCCCCCAATTCCAGGATAGGGTTACGATTCAGATTTGACAATAATGTACGATATCATAATTATATAAATCTACGCTCTTAATATGTATACATGTATGCATCAAGTTGGGATTTTTTTTTTTACAAAAATAATTAATACAAGTTAAAAATTCTGCAAAAATAACCAGATTTTGAAAACTATCAATAAGGTATTTGCCATGAATAAAACGCTATGACCAAATAGAAATTAAGGAAAGCTATATCATACGTAAATATGTTTATATTTTTAATGGGAAAAAAACAAAAATTAACCCAAATAACAAATTTAGCTTATGTCAATATTATGTTTGTTTAACGAGCCTACACGGTTAATTGGGTAAGAATGAATCGACATTCAATAAATTCGAGCGGGAGTAATGATTTTATGGCAATTAAATAAACAGAAGTGGAGTATTTCATCAACATAAAAGCTATTATTTGTTTTAAGGGATGACAACTTTTCTATGTTAAAAATAAAAATATCTACACACATACAATAAACAACGGTAAGATGTAACCAGAGGTCAAGGCCATAAACATTATTGTTATTCTCTACCAAATAATTACTCAAAACAAAATGGAAATATTTGCATCCCTTTCAATTACAGTTTGTTTAAAATCAAAGAGCTCCAACTCCTTTATTGAAAAGACAAGAAAATCGAGTAAAGTTTTGACAACTAATTACAATAAGCCCCATACCAATAGTCGGGTAAAGATAAGCCATATGGAATGGATACCTAGAACCAACAGAATTTTTCTCGACGGAATCTGGTAAAGGGGTCCCTGAAGGTCTCCCTAACACAAATCGACCAAAATAAAAAGATATTTTTTCGAGTAATTAGCAAAAATCTAATATGGCCGCCATTGGCAACTTAAAACTCCTATATCTCGGGGATGGTTGAGTTTGGAGGGTGTAAATGTATTACGGGTAGATAGGAAAGTGGTGCAGATGGCTCAGAAGAACATAGCTATAATATCATATGGCTAGCAATTAGCATAAATCCAATATGGCCGCCATTGAAAGTTAAAACTCCGATATCTCCGAAATGGTTGAGTTTTTAGGATGGTAATAATACGAGCAGATAGGAAATTGCTACCAAAAAACTAGAACAACGATATCAGGTGCAGTCATAAGTCATACGGCCAACAATTAGCATAAATCCAAAATAAAAAGATAAGTTTTTGAGTAATAAACATAAATCCAATATGGCCGCAATTGTCACGTTAAAACTCCAATATTTCGGGAATGAACTGAGTTAATAGGGTGTAAATGTATTAGAGGTAGTTATAAAAGTGGTACCAATGAATCCATAAAAGCATAACCCATGACTTTCCACTGACGTCATAACTTCACATGTCCAACAATTGGCACAAATCCAATATGGCTGCCAGTGGATCCTTAAAACTGTAATATACCGGGAATGGTTGAGTTTTGTTTGGGAGACCTTAGGGAACCTCTCTACCAGACAAAGCAATAATTATTTTTTGACTTTCTTAGAAAATATGAAATTGTAACTTTAAAGGTATCATTCTAGTCACCCGAAAGCTATTTGCCCTGATAATATTAATAGAAAAATATTTAAAACCATTGTAAATGAAATTAGCGAACTCGTGTTGTAGAAATGTTTTAAAAAGAGTATATCCTGGTGAATGCAGAAACTACGGCATCCTATTATTAATAAAAATTGTTGTAAAAATATTCGGAAAATGAATAAAAGTCCTACTGTTCTGATCCGACACGGCTAATGAAGACCGACGTACGCCATATATTGTGGTACGAAGGAAACTGTGTCCGGACAGCGGGGCTACAGCCGGTTTACGTATCGAATTCCAACTGCGTACACAGGGGCCTGGGATTTTCGACCAAATCCGAAAGACTAGACAACTATCTTTTTCAACTCCCCCGTCCTACACCACTGACAAGAAAATGTATATACGGACGTGTCTTTTACTTCTTTTGTCAACATGATATATTCACTTCTTTCATTCAACGTGCTATTTGAAATTGTGAGAGTGCTGTCTATCAACTAATTGATTTTTACATATTATCTTTGTCAAGCGGGGTGTGGGGTGCGGTAGTGTGTCTGAATGCACGTGTGCGCTTATCATAACGCCTGTCATTGAGTCAACTTGCGTGGTTTCGATTTCTAGTTTTTACGGAAGAAGGAGTAGGGTGATTTGTCCAACCTCGTGGGTTTTCTCCGAGTTCTTCGGTTTCAGCCCACTGCTAAAGATCCCAACTCACAAGCGAATTATTGAAATAGAATTAACCACGTTAGTCCCGAAATGGCGTAACTTGTGTCGAGTGGATGTTAACCCCCGACCCCACCCCTCCAGATTTGAAATTGATTTTCTATATTACCTTAATAGAGCTCCCGTGGCCTTCGTTCAATTTAAGATATATTCAATTTACCAATTTCCAGATTATTTTAATCTTTGAAGCGATTTTCCATTATTACAATAGCTGTGTTTTCAATACCTTTTTGTACTCGCTCTGTTTTTGGATATGTTTGGCACTCGCTAGAATAGCACCCGTCTATTAAATAAATATCTAGTTTTTTATCAATATGTCCGTCTTTGGTTTCTGAATAGAAGATGTTAATCTTATTCTTTATGCAAACAGTAACCAGTAAATAAGTTGACTTTTCTGTAGGCAACAAGATTGGTTTTCAATAAACAATATAAAAACTATAAATAATAATAATATAACAAATGATATAGTGGTTAACGTCCTGCCATTGTCAAGACTGGAATGCAGTAGATAGAATAGAGATTTTCAATTTTTTTTAATTATCTGTGTTTGGTCTCTGCATAGAAAATGTTTATTTTAATAAAATATCTGTTTACTTTTCTGTAAGCTATAATTAAGCTGCGGGTAATCTTTAATCTATAAACTTCATGTACAAATATGGGAGTGAGTCCCGTCTATCTTTACTCACTCACACTGTATATACCAGCACCCGTAATAAACGTAAGCTTAAAGTATTATTTTTTCTCTAGTTTGTAGACGCCCCAGTACCACGGTCACCCCCTAACGATAACGAATCATCCTATATTTAGTATTGCTGTGGGACAAGGGTTTCCAGTTGCGCACTATCGGAAGACGCCCCTAGGCTATACAATCTTCCAGAGGCGCATTATCTCCGACGAATTATCAAGGTATCCTCGAGTAAGGACGATTAGATAATCGGAGATAAAATCCACCATTCCAAAATACAAAAACAAAATTGTTTGATTCTCTATCAACTGTTAACTGTCCTACCCTTAATACATGTACACTCATTCATTCCCGAGTTTCAATAACAGCCATATTGGATTTATACTAAATGTTGGCCGTATGACGTCACAAGGACGTCACGTGACATTGTTTTAGTCGTTGATAGGAAAGTGCTACCAAATAAAATAAAAAACAAGTACGAACAATCCAAATCATAAGACAGAATGCGAAGTCCTAAAAACGTTATAGGCAAAATAGTGTATTAAAGCAAAATAGTGTAATCAGCAAATGGACTGCTCCTCGTGTTAAAAAATACACGACAAGCAGTGGTAACAGGTGTCCGGAAGAGTAAGCTTACCCTGCCTGGCGCCACACCCGCCATAAGCTTGCCGCTGCCTGGGCAAAATTTACCTCATAGCATACTGCATGGCGTATGCCCGTCCTCTCTTAGCCCGGGTTAGATGCATAACAGTAGGAAGTTAAACCCCATTTCATTTCATTTCGTTTGTCTGCTGTATATGATCTGGCAAATGAGTATTACTGTTGAGGTCAGCCGATGGCTCGGTGTATAAGATAAGACGCTGACTCGCTAGCCTGGAGGTCTCGTGTTCAGTGGAATTTTCAGGCGTGGTTACCCCCCTTTCAATGATGCCGGGCGGAGGGCGTTGGATTTCGACTAAGAGTAGGCCGTAGTGCCGCTGTCTTAGCAAAGGTCCCCCCCACAACACACTGTATGGCGTATGCTCGTCTACATTAGGCCAAACAAGGAAAGATAAAGAGAAAGGAACCCAATTTCATTTATTTGGACGCAATCAAAGCGGGTAGGTTGGGTACCCGTATTTTGCGCCTTATTTAACTATTGTAACAACTTACCAGCATATTGTCTGAAGCCATCTAATACAGCACCCCCTGTATCACCAGATGTCGCCACTAATACCAGATATCTGAAATAGGCTTTGATTTACAATATGGTGACAATAAAGATAAAATATACTGGAATATCCTATCAAATTAATCAAATTATTTAGGATATACAAATACCCAATTCTATAACATACACCGCAGGGCCGGCGAAAGCAATTCTTGATTTGGGGGGGGGGGGCTTCCATCCTAGGTCCCTATAGGGTCAAGTGGCCGCAATAACCTGGAGAAAGAGTACTTACAGCCAAATTATTTTGGGGGCTGAAGCCCCCCCCCCAGCCCCCCTTCTTTCATTCCACGACTGCTGCCTATATTTATATTGATTAAAAATAATCGGGTAATATTTTGTTGATGATTCTAAAGTTAGAGAGTAAACATGCATTTTTTTTCGTACTGAAATAAAACCATAAAACCTTTTGTTTGTGTGTTTGGGCTTTTACGCAGACATGTTTATTTACGACTGAGTTTCGTGGTATGTCAAATGGAAATTATTATAATTAGTACTAAATAATTTTAAAACTTTGATCACGGTACCTTCTGTTCCCATGCCAAACAATCTACCACATTTTATAGATAATTTTCATGTCGCAATAATATTTTCCCCACTAAAGAAATTCGCAATAATTTCATGTCGCAATTATGTTTCACCCCCCGAACATAGGCGTACGAGGCCGAACTTGATTGGGGGGGGGGGGCATATTTTCCCGACAAATATATTTCCATCCGCCCGCGAGAGCCGGAGGCGCGAATCGCCCGACGGAGGGGGGGGGGGTCTGGGGGGCCTCCCTCCCTGGAACTTTTGACGCGATTTCCAGGCAATCGAATACTTTCTAGTAATTTAGAGTGGGTAGTAAATTATGTCAGTAGCAGCATAAAAACTGATATACTTTTGGCACATTTTTCATTTAATGAGACTTCACATTTTTTATCCAGATCAATTATAGAAGACTTGTATATACTTTATCTACTTGTAATATATGCCATATACAAGAATTCAAATTTACAATCTATATATTCCGTATTACGATTTACTTTTAACCATGTTTTTCATTATATGTTATAGTTCACATTTTTTATCCATATCAAAGATAGATCTAGAATCACGATAGAAGACTTTTTGAACTTGTAAAATACTTTTAAAATACGAATGACCAATTTAGTTCAGTGTACTATAATACCATGCGCGATGATGCAGCATCAGATTTTTCACTAGAATTTCTCACTAGAAATCAACAGTTTCTTCCAATTTGCACCCAGTGCTTAGAAGAAAAATGTGTTTCTATTACTTTTCCGAGCGATAATGTCAATTATTTTATCGATATCTTGCGCTCAATGTTAAAGATGGCGAGGTAATGAAGCAGCGCTTGTCCCATGGTGTTCCATACTATTAAAAATATTCAAAACACAACAGACGGCGCGACCCCTCCGCCGGCCGTGTTCATTCCCGGCAAGACCATAGCCTTCCACAACAAGGCCATACCCTTACCCCAGCCCATTTTCAAAAACTCTTCGGCTAATGACCGATCTCACAATTCTGAGCTATTTTCAGATTTCTATAATTTTATGTCGCAATAATATCATGTTTTACAGTATACATTTTTGTTTAATGGTATACCTGTTATTTTCGGCTTCTTCTTGAATAGCTCTGTTGAAAAACTGTGGCATCAACTGTAAGGCAAAATCTTTGAAGGATGCTGTTGGACCATGGAACAGTTCCATCATGTATTGGTTCTTTTCAAAAGCCCGAACTGGCGCTACATCTTTGGTTTGAAATATGTTTTCGTTATAAGCATTATCTATATAAACTTTTAATTCACCCCCTGCTATTTCTAATGGACTGATCCATTCTTGTAATAGCCTCAAAGCCCTTTCCCTGTAGTCCAGATCGACGAGACGCTTTTGTTTGCAACTAGAGATAATTGGAAGTTCGCCAGCTTTTACTAAAAGCCCACCATCCGGTGCCAATCCCTGAAGCACAGTTTGTAGAAACTGCTGGCGATTTGGAGGGCCAGTTTGCCTTGTTGAAATATAGCCTTGATCATTTTCTATACGATTCAGGGATGTTAAAACTCTGTTTAGAATATTTTTGGGTGTTTCTCCCGATTCACACATTACACGTGCATCGTGATGTTTTTCGTAAAAAGAACGTCTGTATTTCAGAATGTCTGGCATGCTGATTCCGGCTTCTTGTCCTACAATCCTATTTACTTTCATCTTTTCCAATCGAGATAATATGTCCGTTTCCGGAACATCGAGAAAAATCAGAAGGCCATGTTCTTTAATGTGTTTCATGGACTGTGCGTGCAGCGGATTAGACCCCGACAAACACACAACCGATCCAGAAGATTGGAATTGACAGAGTGCTTTCCCTTCTTCATCTATAAAGTTTTTACCTCCTATCTCTGATAGCTGTAAATAGGAAATAAGTTGAAGATTAAAAAAAAAAATTAAAGAAAAAACAACAACCGAAAACAAAATATTGTTTTACAATTTTATCGTTGTCAGGTGTTGTTAAGTCTGTAACCAATGATAGTTTAACCATGGACCGTAAATAGATGGACAGAGACAATTGCATGATGATATGAACAATTGTATGCGCTCTGAGCTCATTATATGTGGGAAGTCTAGCCCTATAAAAGTGGACTTATTATTATTATTATTATTATTGTGTCGATGACGATGTGTCGATGACGATTAAGTAGAAATAAGGCCTACAGTATATAACTGATGTTTACCTTTTGAGATACTGGCATTCTCCATGCTGGTTCCAGAATGTCATCGTCCACATCAATAACGGGCCTTTCTAGTTTTTCACCTAGCAGTTTTCCTACAGTTGTTTTACCACAGCCAGGGCTACCTAGTAAATATATGTTTGACTGCAATAAAAATATCATGAATATAAGTTAGAGATGAAAAACGACAATTCGGTTAACAATGGTGAACTGTTTGTCCTGCATCATATTAAGCGACATGTCATTTTACAAGAGCAGAACACCATAATATTGATATTTGATTCTATTGAGTGTCAGCCATGAAACGGGGTTGGGCCTACAGTTCGGGAAAACCCCAGAAGCTATATATAGATTTGTAAAATATGGATTTGTGAATTATTAACTTCATATAATGGACGACTATATTATGTGTCACTTTTAGGTTTTTCTGTGGAAATACCCCACCAGTGCACACGGTTTGGCAAAAGTGTAAACCCCTTTCACATGCACAGTATCTGGCCATTAGCTCCCGCACTGTGGCCTTGAGTGTAATGAAGCCATGAACCTATTCATCACGTCCCTTATACATACATAGTCACGATAACTTACCTTTTCAGTATAGTCAAACTCAAAACGACTGTTAGTTGACCTAGATGTACAAAAGGCCCGTTTATATGACCCATAATGTTTAATACACACTAAATATCGATGCAGTCTCTGGATAACGGCCATTTGTCGTAAAGACATTGTTTTCGTTGTATGCCTAACCGGTACAGCCGCGGTACAACCGTTATACCCGTCGACTTAATCCAGTGTTCATACAGACATACACTTTTGACCCTCCTAGATCAGACTGTGTCTGTACTGTTGACACTAGCATAGTATGTTTATAATGGCGAACAGCTGTGTCAAAACAAATTCGATTTTCTATATTGTATACCTAACAAATTCATTTTTACATAGATATGTGTACACTTTATTTTCATGTATATTAAAATATTATATGAAATATGGTATTCACTTAAATGTCCATGCAGAGGTTTAATCAAAATAGATTATATTCACAATCATTCTTATCAAGTTATAAAGTTACGTTAAGATAACACAACCAAACTGTTCAACATTACATCAGACAAGATAAGATTTGATTGTCCCTGAAATATTGCATTAAATGACCTACACATCATGTACAGTGTCAGTATATCATGTTAGGGGTGTTGGATAGCCGATTGGTTATTAGCACTCAGTACGCGGTATCATAAAGCCTGTCATTGAGTCAGCTGACGTGGTTTCGAATCTCCGGCTGTGCGTGACAAGGAGTAGGGTTGCCTGTTCTACCTCGTGGGTTTTCTCCGGGTACTCCAGTTCCCTCCCACTTCTAAAGACCCCTATACGCACAAGCGAATCATTGAAATAAAATTAAACTGAATGTTAGTCCTAAAATGACCTTTTTTTGTGTCTAGTGGACGTTAAACGTGTTAAACCCTCATTTCTCTCGCTCTCATGTATACGTTAGTAAATAAAGATCAATAACAAATATGACAAATAGTATGGATATAGATATATTGATAGATTGATAGATGTTTATTTCATTGAAATGTCCATTACATGTTTATTTCATTGAAATGTCCATTACATATTTATTTCATTGAAATGTTCATTACATGTTTATTTCGTAAAATACATACACCTTAATACATCAACTAAAATACATTTATACAACTATTCAGATTCAAATAAACAATAATATTTCAGATAAAACACTAAAAGTAGCAGCGGAAAGTTCTCATAAAATGACCCGTAAAATCAACAGCCAAATAATTTCTGGACGTTTTATCAAATCCGAAAACAAATGCCTTGTTATCGATTTGGTGTTTTTAAAGACTAAAATTATGGGGAAACCCGGTATTTACTGAGGAAACTGGATAGAAATGAGTTTTACTTGATTCACCCCATATGTTATAGTTTAGTACAGTTTAGTACGAAACGAACCACAAAACTTATATAAACGTAGTAACATACTTTCATTGCTGTTTGGTAAAAAATATTTTTTTCTATTATTTTTCAACTGGAAATTTGGGCTGTAGCGAAGTAAACATACATACACAATCATTTACCATACTATGGTTTCGAATAAGGAACCATTTAGTAATTTGCTTCTTCAAGTTTAAGAAGGAGATTATCCCGGATTTGTCGGTGATGACGTGGGGCACACTACCAACGCAGGGCTCGAATCCCCGACATCCAAGCTAGCGAACCCGCGTCTTACCAAATTAGCCACCGTGATCCCCACGAGTAGGCGGAAGCGCCATTATCCGCTTGGTGCAGAAAAGTAGAAGGTAAACGAAAAAAATAATTAAAATTCATTTATGGTGGAAATGGTTTAATACAATAATATATTAGCTAAAATTATTTCCGATTTACTTTTAAGAAATGAAAACTCCTTTCGAATTTAAACTATATATATTAATATATTTTTTTTTAGAAAAAGAAAAAAGCTTAAATTTCCGATCATTATAATTTTGACAACCCAACCATTTAAAGCGTGTATATGAGTCTTTAACATACACTGTATAAACATTTCTAGTTCTATAATTTTATATTTTTCCGATTTATATAGCCCGGGTAATCGAAACGTAAATATGAACATTTCTAGTATTTTTATATTCCGTTCTTTTATCCTGCTAGAGCTATAAATTTAAAAAAAAACGTTTACGTGTATAACATACAAAGCATGTCTAATAAAAATAAAATAATGGATATTCTATGAACAATTTGTGTTCTACCTGAATTAGTAGGCCTATAATGAATATTCTTTATATAACCAATTCATCAAAACTATATCAATAGAATAATTAAATGGCAGTAAACAATAGCTCACGTAAATAAAGAGACATGTCACTGATGCTTGTGATAGGTACATACATATTATTGTCTTTATAGTGTATTTTACCAATTCAGCAATGAAATTTCAGGATAAAATGAACAAACTTAATATTTAATCTTTTCGGCGTTTAATAAAATTATGTCCCTATTTAAATATACATAATAGAAGTTAAAAGACATTAAATGAAATGGGGGTTTAACTGCCAAACTGTCTGCCCCGACCAGGGTATTTTATAAGGGTAAACACCATGCATAGTGCCGTGAAGGAAATGAAATTAGAGAGAGAAATGGGGTTTAACGTCCACTCGATACAAACTAGGTCATTTCGGGACTGGTTTAATTTTTATTCCAATAATTCGGTTGTGTGTAAGGGTCGTTAGGAGGAAATCGGAGGGCCCGGAGAAAACCCACGAGGATGGACAAGCTACCCTACTCCTTGCCACGTACAACCGGGGATTCGAAACCTCCTGGAAAGGAAATGGGTTTAACGTCCTACTGTTCTGCTGCGACCGGGATAATGAAGACAGGTGATCTGAAGGAAATTTCGCCCGGTGATTATTATTAATTCTCTAAATGATAGCATAAGCAAGGCATTTTAATTAGAAAAAAATGTCTATTTGTGATTATTTTGAAGTGGAATGTCTCATTTAAATGCTTTTGTTTTAGATGATTAGAAGAACTGAGATATAACTTGATCAATAGAAGATATTTACTTTCCGTCGATAATCACCTTCTTTGTGAAGGATCAAACAATATTATGAATTATTGATATCATACACGTCCTTCAATAGACGGATTTACATTAGATATTTACATACTGGAATAATAACGGGAAACTGTGTAGCTTTAGATGACACGTTACTATGATTTCCTAAAGTTAGGCATGTCTTAAAATAATGTTATCCGGTACAAAACAATGGACAACAAATTTAAGATAATCATAAGCACGCGAACAGCGGAAGGTAAATAATCGCTCTAATTCAAACATGGGGTAACTTAATGTCTTTACCTACAAAAGATGAGCGGATCTTCGTGATTTAGTTCTTGTCGCCCGGGATAACAAATTCGTCCAGTTATTGGCCATTTTATCTCCACAATGTAACATTATTATGCCGACATTATCTGGGATGGGTGCAATGATTATTTAGCTAACAAACTAGAATCCCCACAATTAGATGTACTGCGCACTATCTGTGGGGCAGTAAGAGGTGAATGAATTCATATGAAATGGGGTTTAACATTCTACGCTTCTGCACCTAACCTGGGCTAATTGAAGACGGGCATACGCCATACAGTGTGCCAAGGGATCTTTTACGTGCACACCAATGTGTACACTGGACCTCGTTTTTTCGTCCAATCCGAACGACTAGGCAGCTGTCCTAGTCAGGCCCTCCGTCTGCATCACTGGCAAGGGGAGACCACGACGGAAAATCGCGATGAACTTTCTCGGCCAATGCACGGATCGAACACCCGACCTCAAGGCTAGCGAGTCAGCACCTCACCCATATAGCCCATTCGACAAACCTCGACAGATTCCGGTACCCTCCGTAACCTTACATCTCGACTCGGATGTATGACAGTAAGTGATATATACCTACGGCAATACATTTGCGATGCGGCTAGTAGACTACTGATTTACTTTAACAGGAAAGCGTGCCGCTTTTACAAAAAAGTCCCAAAATGGCAGCCATTTTTTTAGTTTGTTGATATAATCTCCATGGGGACAGCCATTTTTTATCCGGGCCCTTTAAAATAGTTCCAAAATGGCGGAATTCGTAGGGTACCGGAATCTGTCGCAGTAAGAGGTACCAGCCATGTCCTACTCTGGGTTTGTTCCACTCTCGGAAAGACGTCGAAGTTATAAATTAGAACTAATGTATAAAATTATAAACAACCTCGTGCCATCATATCTTTCTGTCCTATTAGAACTGTCCTCTACCCATATCAATTATAACCTTAGAAACAAAGATAAACTAAAGGAAACCAGATGCAGATGCAGTCCATCATCCCTTCCAGTGTACTTCAAGACTCTGTATAAACATCTCTATATTATCCATGAAGTATCTTATATGTACATGTACGTATGTATGTAAATATTTATAACGTGTACATGTATCTAAATCAGAGTGAGGGGCTACACATAGACATAGTCTGTTCCCCAATCCAAATTCAGATTTAATGAATAAAACATTGTTTTAAAAAAAATGTAACACACTGCCTCTATTTTAATGATCAACTATAATTTAAGGTTCTTCTCAGTGAAAAGATCGTTTATTTGTCACTGGTGACACGTATCCGACGCTGCAATAAATACCAGTTTCTGTTGGCCCACCACACCATCAGCCTATTGGTACCGGAGATTTGCCGTGTCCTCACTGAACTCTACAATTCCTAATTCATCTCGGTAGATCTGGCTTTTTAAAAATAAATAATAAATGATTGGTTAACGTATTTATTGGACTACGCGATGTAACAGTTCGTTTTGGAATCCTAGGGATCATTAGGGATCAAGGGTCACATGACTGCTTGATGGTCTTTAAAATTGACCTTTTCCATACCCAACCACCTAATTTTTTTTTATCCGTTTTCGTTTTTCCTGTAATTTACAGAAATACCTTCAATAAACATAAATTCCATTTCCAAAAAAAGAAAATAAATCTTGGTAATTTTTGTTTCCTGAGCATGAAAGTGATAAAAATTTCATTGAATTAACCATTGACTATATACGCGGTTCCAGACAACCTTTATACGCAACCGCTTTCCGTTAATACGGAATATGATAATCGAGAGTCAGGCGCAAATTATAACAAACCGCTGTTCGTCAGTGATTTGACCGGTAAGAGGCTTTCAGTGGCCAATAAGTTATACCGGGAATCCTCGTATTTCAGCCCTATCGAAAGACGAGTTTAAATTTCGAATAGAAGCCCACGGGCTTTAAAATTTGTTTTAGAGTGGTACTGATGATTGTAAGATCTGACTGGTTCAAAGAACTTTGAAATTTTTAAGTTTATGGACAGTTTCTATTTGTATTTCATAACTTTTATTGGATGGTGTATCACTATTGTGTACTAAAAACCATTTGTCTTGATGAATTTGATTCGTTCAATTTAAAATTATAAAAAAAAACCGAAATGTTTGTCGTTTTTTCCTATTATCAAATTTAAGCCCTGGGCTTACATGTATTTTCAGAAGGAATCTTCATCACTTACTACATGGTAAAATTCGAAATTAAGCCTAGGGCTATCACGAGAATTCCCGGTGCTATCCGTATTAAGTGTGTTTGATTGCCAGATAATACATCCTATACACACAGAGTTCGTTTGTTCGTTTCTGTAGATTAACGTCCACTTCTACCGGGGATGATATCGTAGACAAGAAAAACACGTATACAATCTAATTAACGTATGCTGAATAACAATACACTTTATAGATCTGGGGCCAGTTGCTCAAAGCTCCGTTATCTTTAACGATCCGTTAACTTTAACGGACATATCTTGGTAACGTGTTGTTTGTTAACTTTCCGTTAAATTTACTACAGAAAACACTGTAGAATACTTTATTTTTTATATTAGAATAAATCTGTAGTAAAAATTTGCACCACAGAATGTTCAGGGCCTTTATTTCCAGCAACATCCTTTCTCTCTGTTAAAGTTAACGGATTGTTAAAGATAACGGAGCTTTGAGCAACCGGCCCCAGATAAATAGTGGAAATTAGATATACATGTACATAACATGTATTAAAATACAGATGTGACGTCATCCTTTTATTTCAAATAATGTACTGTCAACTTGCCAATAGTACATTATTTCAATATTAGACTGGCATGCCGTTTTTCACTGTAAACGCACGTGCGGAGTGTGACCGAGTGTCTGTATTTTAAGTAGTTTAATCGTCTCTGGCTTAGACATTGCGTAATATATTGTAAAAACACTCGGACCTACGGTCCTCTTGTTGTTACAATATATTACTTAATGTCTCGCCCTCGACCATTAAACCACACATAATATACCCAAATTTACAAAATATGGTTCCTCTATATTATGGTTTATAAATTAAAATGAATACTGTTACATGATAATTATTAGGAATGATTATAATTATATGTATACGATTACTTATTGTTGCATTTGCAAACAGAAATAATCCGTAAATTTCTGGTCATTCCACCATTTATCCATTAAAAAACAGAATTAAGTCCATTATAGAGTGGAATAAAACATTTTAGAAATTTTACGGAAATTGCTGGCCATTCCCCAATTTATACCTTAAAATAACATTTTATCCCTAAATTTCACGTAAATTTCCTGTTAAATACTGAATGATCCATAGAAATACTCAAAACTCACCTAATTTGAAGAAATAATTCACACTAAGTCTCTTAACACAATTTCTCAAAGAAAGGCATCGATTAACAGATAAAACCTGTTAAACTGCAGAATTCGGTCACAAAAAAATGGATGTTTTTTTTACAGTGATGGTCGATAATTCGGAAAAAGGAATTTCTGTAAATTACACGAAAACAAATACGGATAAAATTTTCCTGGTAATTTTTGTTTCCAGGTTTTTGTATGTTTTTTCATGGATATTTTCTTACAGGAAAATTGTATCCGTATTTGTTTTCCTGTAATTTACAGGAATTCCCCCAATTAACATAAATTCCATTTCCAAATACAAAAAAAAAAAAATCTGGATAATTTTTGATCCCTTGGCATGGAATTGATATAATTTTCATTGAATTAACCATTGACTTTATACGCGTGTGTGAAATAGCTTTATTTAACGTCCGCTTCCACCGAAGTGATATCACAGATAATCTGTATACACAACCTCTTTCCGCTAATAAAATAATGCGAAATATCCTAATCGAATGTATCACCAATGATTCCCGTTAGAGGCTTTCGAATGTAAGCTCGCGGTACTATCTATTTGCAGGCATAAACTCTTACAAACCGGCTAACACGGGCCAATCAGTTATACCATCCGGATTTAAGTATGCGTGATTACCAGATAATACTACCTACACACAGGAAGCGTTAAATAATATTTTATACATTTTATGAAAATTCTTATAATCTGATTAACGTATGATGAATAACAATGCACTTTATAGATCTTAAAAATAATGGAAATTAGATGTACATGGCATGTAATATACCAAACTTTACAAAATCTGATTCTTCATATTACGGTTAATAAATTGAAATGAATACTATAACATGATAATTATTAGGAATGATTATGTGTTTACGATTACTTATGGTTGCATTTGTAAACAGAAATAATTCGTAAATTCCTGGTCATTCCATTGTTTATCTCGTAAAATAACATAATTCAGTCCATTAAAGAATGGGATAAAACATTGTATCCCTAAATTTCACGTGAATTCCTGGTCATTCCACCGTTTATTCCGTAAAATAAAATAATTAAGTTCATTATAAAACAGAATAAAAAATTCCTAAACTTAAAGGAAATTTTCAGTTTAGTACTGAAACTATGGAATTCGGCCACATAAAGAATGTATATATTAACAGTGTACGCCAAGTATGGTGCGTTAACGCTGGATATGGTGAATCAGTGAGTAAAGCTGTGGTTCACTAACGGGGGTTTCCCTTTGGCCGAAAAAGGTCCTGGGGATTTTTTTCAGCGGTACAGTGGAACTACATCACACATAATTGTCTTAGACTGAACGCACTAAACTTGCTTTCAATTAAGCATAATAGTCTTTAACCATATGATTAGATTAGCGTTTATGTTTTAATATACGGTTAACGAGTTTAATCCGAGCTGGAAAGCTGAAGCCGACCGACTTTGTGATATTAGCAATAGGTAGCGGTCCCCGAGAATTATGGAAGACCAAATGGGACAATATTCATGATTCTTGTTTCTACATTCCAGTTTGAACATTTTAGACACGAACGCAACATTCTTAACTAATGATTCTTGTTTCCAAATTCTTATGTCAACATTTCATGCTTAAAATCAACATTTTAAACAACACATTGACTTTATGTTTCATTTTCGGCGTTTTATCGGTAAATTTTATATATCATTAAATATTAAAATTAAAAAATAATTTCTTAATTTTACACGAAAAAGAAATCAATTCATTTGTTTCTGAAAGTATCTAAAAAAAAATCTGGAATTTGAACTCTTATGAAAATATTTTCTACGTTTCAAAAAGTCTTGAATTTAAAATCTTGAAATAAAAATGTCTAGAAAAATATAATGAGTTATCTACATTATTACACCAGAGGGCGTTAGCGTATGTGTACAACTTTGATACAGACTATAGTTAGAAATCAAGAGTAGACGTCATATACGCTGCGCCTGTTCCTCAATCCCTTTCAATATCTGAATAAAATATTGTTTTTAAAAAAAGTAGACTTCTCCACGAGTGGAAGTGGGCAACAGAAATTAAGCTTGAGATATAATAACATTTATAACACAGCATTATCATCGAAATACGCGTAAACATATGAAAAAGTAAACAAACAGCAGCAAATATCTAAGAAAGGCCTTTGTCCTAATTTTTCTAGATGTTTAAATTATAGAAGTTATTTGTATTGTTATTATACATGTATATCAAGCTTAATTTATGTTTCATGCAACTAATTACTGTAAACACAACAGGGCCCCACTTTCACTCGTGGAAAAGTCAACCTTTGATTTCTAACTATAGTCTGTATCAAAGTTATACACATGCGCGAACGCCCTCTGGTGTAATAATGATGATAATTCATTGTATTTTTCTGGACATTTTTATTTCAAGATTTTAACTTCAAGACTTTTTGAAACGAAGAAAATATTTTCATAAGAGTTCAAATTCCAGATTTGTTTTTATATACTTTCAGAAACCAATAAATTGATTTCTTTGTTTGTGGTGTTAATTTAATAAATTATTTTTTAATTTTAATATTTAATGATATATAAAAGTTACCGATAAAACGCCGAAAATGAAACATAAAGTCATTTTTTTGTTTAAAATGTTGATTTTGTGCATGAAATGTTGACATAAGAATGTAGAACCAAGAATCATTAGTTTAGAATGTTGCGTTCGTGTCTAAAATGTTCAAACTGGAATGTAGAAACAATAATCGTAAATATTGTCCCATTTGGTCTTCCATAGAGAATAACACGCACATTATTTTTATTCTGAGTTAAAGATATCTTTTGACCCAGAAACCCAGACGTGAAAGTTAAAATGGTGACGAAAAACAAAGCAAAATACAGAAATCAAAGAGGCGAATGATCGCCACACTGGCTAATAAAAAAATTATTGTAGCCGAAGGTTATGTTTTAGATAGAATAGATCTGTTTCAGAAAGCGGCTCATATCTTCACAATAACAGTAGGTAAATATGTGTTTTCATTTTATTGGTAAATACGTCATACAGAATGATTGATCCCGTTATTGATATCTTACATTAAAAGAACATCGCCATGACCACCTTTACTGAAATCCGAACTTTCTTGTAGGTAAGCTGTCTTTTGTGATTTCTTATTTCTCAAGATAAGTGTTATTATGTATTGATATTTCGAAATATTTTCATTTTGAGTAGTTTTTAGAGTTTTCTCCACCACTTCTACCGGTTTGACATTCAAATTTATGTTTTCCATATTTTTTTATATTTAAATTTGATCTTATTTGGTTGAAATTTTGGTACACTACTGTAAATAGCAGAGTTACATAACAAGTTTGTGTTTTGTGGGATTCCGTAAATTATGTCCATTTGTTGACTTAACATCAATAAAAGATCGTGTTACGCGGAATTCCGTAAACTTTGATTACAATTTAGTACACTTATTACACAATAGAGTTACATACCAATTCACATTAAATTCAGTTTTACAGTATTTGTACTATCTATACGTATTTTGATTATATATTCACAAAAATGTATTTGTAAAAGATGCATGCATTGTAACCCCCCCCCCCCTCATTAATGTTTGATGAGCCCAAAGCGGATTGAGCTTTTTCATTGAGCATAATATATTTAAAAAGAACTCGAGTGAATGAGCTCCGTCATTAATCATTATGTTCTATTACAGCGATATACAGAATGTCTTTTATCATCAAATTGGTTCAGCTTATCGTCGTCTTCGTATTATTAAGAGGATCTCACACAGACCAAAGGGATTCTTTTTGGAGAAAAACGGGAATAACTGACGTACTGCTATCATTGTCTTCGACTAATGTCACTACAACGAGTGCATCCCGATGTGCAGCTGCATGCCTGTCCTCTCTTGATATCTGTCTGTCCTTTGCTTTTCATAAAGCCGACAAGCAATGCTTTTCTTATGGCACTAGACCATATTCTACTGACATACCTGATGGAACGACGTACACTGGTATTATATATTATTGGACTTACGTTGGTAAGTTATTAGTGTATTGTGTTTGGGATATACAAAGGGTTCTGTAGTTGTGCTTGTCTAGGAAACATATCTGCCATACAGGTGGTTTAAAAATTATTAAAATAAAATTATTAGCTCCACTGTACCTATAGAGTTACGGAAGAGGGATATACGCAACGCAGTATGTTTCGCGGAAAATGTGATAGTAGCGTTACAACCTATACTCTTCCGTCAAATTCCGCCAAAGATTTTATCCTTCCAGAACGAATCGACTATGATATTTGCCAGGTTTGACCCCCCTGCATCATTGCCAAAAGGAAACCACGACAATCATTGAGGTCCCCTGGACCTTTCCTTAGAAATGTTTCATCAACAAAACGAAATGTTCACTCACAGGCCAAGATTACTGTAGTTAGTCTGAAGCTTGTTTTTTACAATCATTTGGCCTATGTTACGTCAAATAGTTTGCCAACATCGTTTGGTTAGCCATCTCCCAAATATTTTATGGGGTGTACATTGCTTTAAATACAAGAGCGTGTTAGAATTCAGTCACTTTAAAGAATACCAGGCACCATTTCCTAGTTACACCCATAATGTAGAACTTCCGACGTACGGGGTTATACAAGTAGGTGTGGTTAATGTTTCACAAACCGATTGTAGTTTTCTTTTTTTTGTAAGACACCACGAGACCCACATAGGCAGTCTTGGAGTCGTCGAATATGTTTCGGTTCGTGCGCTCAAAAAAAAAAAAAAAAAAAAAATAGTATGCAAGATATTTATCACCATGCAGGTTCGTACACATTAAAGAAAAATTATTGGGCACCAAATAAATTAATTAAGAAATTTCAATTAGTTTTTCGTTGGTATTCTCTTTGCATACTGTTACCCGTTTCGTCGCAATATATACTGACATTTATAAATTCCCAGAAAAACTCTGGCGGTGGTTTGTGGTTTATTATTGTTAATATTTTTAATTACATACTTACCTTTATGGTGAAACCAATATCGTTTAAATGTTTTGGTCCGCCCTCGAAACAATTGAGCTCTGTAATGACACTGTTAACAGATTTATAGTTAATAGTTAATCCTAATGCCTTCCCATGACTCGTTTAAATTGAAATGCCAAAGTTGAGTCGGGGGTCGTGCATGCGACATGATAAGCTTACAATGACCAAACTATACCTAGCCCCCGTTTTTAAACTGGATTTGTAATTCAATTTTGGAGACATATAATACAAATCAATTTCAAATTAATCCAATCAATTTCAGATTGTTCAAATGGATATACGTACATTCAGGATCTCCATATATGCGTACAAATATATACTAGTATATTGGCAATTCACAACCAAATAAAAGCACAGGGAACATGTTCTGGATATGGTGCTCATTTATTTTTAATGGATTCATCTGAGAAAGCACTGATAATGCATGACTTCGTTGAAGCTGCAGGTAAGAAACATTATTTCTAGAGGGGCATTTTAAGGTCAAAAATGACATTTTGCTAAACCTATAAGCTGAACTGGATTCGTAAACGACCCTTCTCCGGCATGTTTATTTACATACGTTCGTTAGTAATTGTCACAAGGAAATAAATGTCGTTTGCATGCACCCACTGTTGTTGGTTGTATCTCGCCTTTCGAAGAAAGCATGAGACTGTTAAAATGGGTCCGTCCGCCCTTTCGTCCACCAGTCTGGACTCTCCGCCTAATAAAATTATGTTCAAACTTGGCGTAAGTTGTATTAGATGAATGTCTGGATGAAGTTCAAAGATGAAACTTGGTGTGAATAGTTTCGTTATATCAGTACATCGATCAAGTTTGATAATGCGAATTTTCTGCTCAGCGAAAGTAGGGTGATAAGCAATATCGATATCTTTGATTATAATTGAGTGAAAGTGGTAAAACTTGATAATTTTATACTTTGACTAAGTTGTTAAAACATATTTTATTTGACAAACATCGAAATGATGCAGCGCAAGTTTCAGAAATTTAGAGTAGCCCTTTCCATACATATTGTGACAATCATTACAATTTTAAGCAAGATAGTAAATCAAAATATAGAATATAATTTAAATAAGTAGATAGAGAATGGGTAATACATGAACTATAAATCGTATTAAGATCGACAACACCACTTTCATACATTATGTTCAATATGATATTGATTAGTAAATTTTCTAATTTTAGTGGAATATGATTGAACTGTGTTACGTATAAAATGACTTGCGATCCGAGCATTGAGGATTGGATGGCTGAATGGTTAGCGTGCGCGCGCTATATTATAATGCCTGCCATTGAGTCAACTGGCGTGGTTTCGAATCTACGGTTGTACGTGACAAGGAGTAGGGTCGCATGCCCAATCTCGTGGGTTTTCTCCGGGCTGCTAAAGACCCCTACGCGCAAGCGAGTTATTGAAAAAAAATGACCTAGTTTGTGTCGAGTGGACGTTAAACCCCTTCTCCCTCTCTCTCTCTCTCACTCGATCCGAGCATTAGGTATAAGGTTATATAGTGGACTCCCTAACTCTGAAAGACTTGGTATAAAAGAAAGAAGAAGGGAATGTTACCAACTAAAATATTATATAACATGTTATATTTTCATATAAACCTTTTAGAAACTTTTAGAAATTTATGAAAAGGTGTGCATTCATTCCATAGTATAGATTATTTTGTAATAATAAACTACACCCATGGCGTGGTCTTATAACCTTTTCAGTAATAATCTGGGACCTTGGTTTTGTTTTTATTGATATTTGAAAGATTAGACGCTGGTTGAGTTTCCTAATAATTCCCAATCCCGAAGAGTTGATGGGGAGTGAGACGGGTTTCTTTTGTAATGTAGTTCTGCAATACGGAGACCTACATGTAACTTCGCTAAAGTTTCTCAAATTATACTGTGACGTTGTGTGTCGGTATGTTTAAGGAATGTCATATAAATAAGGGGTTGGGTGATTTTTAATTCGGAAAGACTCCACCATGTTTCAAAATATAGTTATTCGCGAGGGCACGTTTTTGCTGTAAACCAGTAACGATCACGACAGCTTCTAAAACAATAGTAATGAGATAAATATGCCTATTGCCAGTATTTCCAAAAACTTCTAATATTATAGAAATTCTTTATTAGACCTTTAAGACAACCCCAAAATCAACTCTGCACACAACTTTGTATATTTAAATCCTTAAATGGGTGACTAATTAAACATTTACCGTTAATCACTGGCGTCACTACCATAGACTGCCGTTGAAAGGACTGAAATTCGAGAGTACCGTAGCATTGAGAATGTTACTTGATAATCGAGAATATGTGGGCGGACTTATCTTCTGCCAATCAATCGATCGGCAATTCTCGGAGACGGTGCGGAGACAGTTGATACCTATTTCTAGTCTAAACTTCCAATAGTGATAGTTTCGTTCAGGATATAAAGTGATTGGACTGATATGTCCGATATTATACCTTTTTTATCATTTTTGATTAAAATCTTAACTAATATATCTTTAATTATAGGAGAAGGAGGACATAATTATTACGTTGGTGGTGATGATAATGCAGTGCCAGGAATATATACGTGGTTTGACGGACGACCTGTAAACAGTTCTCTGTGGCATGATTCAGAACCTGACACATCCAAGCATTGCATAGTTGCCTTGTCATCTTCCAATTATGCACTGATGACCGTGAGTTGTAGTAGTACATGGCACTATCTGTGTGAGATGCCAGTATCTTAAACTTTCATAAATTCTTTAATTCTTAATAACAGACAATGATGGAAAACATGCATGAGGGTTGTTACTGTTCAATAATAAAGTTTGGTAGTTTGAAAAGGCGGGGATAACCTATAACTTATATAAAGCGTATTTAACATGTTATTTTGGGCAGGGATAGGTCTCCTCTACAGATTTTCTCAAAGGAGAACCATTATTACCGTAAAGCAGTTTTAACCACTGGATAATAGCAAAATCAATCGCCATGTTCACTGAATACACGCAGGCAGGGGCGCACAGCAGTGGGTTCTTCACTGTTGGGGTTATGGGGGGCGGGACCTCCCTGAGCTGAGTCCAGATAGGCCGATTTTTTTTGCCGAGTGGGCCGGTTATTTAGGCAAAAAAGGCAGATTTGCCGTAATCTCTTGGACTCTCAATCAATCAAAATGGGGCCAACAAGTCATTTAAAAATTACATAATTATTATACGCAGTCCCTCTGACGCCTGCATCTAGTGAGCATTCCTATTCGAAGTCGAAGTTTGTAAAATCCGCCCTTCGATCTGTGATATAGGAGGGCCGATTGGATAATTTGCTAATATTCTTTCCTTAGAAAATGACCTCGCTGATGCAATTGACCGTAATATATATGGAAGACCAAATGGGACAATATTCATGATTCTTGTTTCTACATTCAAGTTTGAACATTTTAGACACGAACGTAACATTCTAATCTAATGATTCTTGTTTTTAATTTCTCATGTCAACATTTCATGCTCAAACTTTAAATAAAAAAATGACTTTATGTTTCATTTTCGGCGTTTAATCGGTAACTTTTATATCATTAAATGTTAAAATTAAACATGCATTATTCAAGAGGAAGGAAACCCACGAGGTTAAGAAGGCGCCCCATATCTCCATGCCACATACGCTAACACCAGGGCTCGAAACCACAGCCGCAAGCCAGAGGTGGCCGGCCAGGTAGAGGTCGAACTCTAGACTACAAAGTTCTGAGCATCTAGCTATGTATATTCTTAAAGGTAATTGAATAAGCTTTCTACATAATATTAGTTAACGTTGGTAGACTCATATTAAAGGGGTGTGCCCTCATCCTAAATTTTGACTTCGAAAAAAATACCGGCCTATCTTTACATTTAGAATATTGAAAAACTGGCTATGTTCAGGTTGAGAGCGCACCTCTTTAATATGATTGCGCCCACTGTTACTTATAATATTTGGAAAGCTTATTCAATTACCTCTCAGGATATATATAGCCGGATGATCCGAATTTTGACTCGGAATTACCGTTCTTTCACTGCCAGGCAGGATACGCCCACATTTTCGAGAGATGGATAGAGAACAAGCAATACCGAAAGTGATTTTTCCCTCAATCAAAGGCCATAATTCATTAAATTACAATTTTATATACACAAATATCGAAAAGAATTAAGATCTTTTAATATACATTTCAAGTTTCATCAAAATTGTAGGGATCACGGTGGCTAAGTGGATAAGGCGCTGGTTCGCTAGCCTGGAGGTTGAGTGTTCGATCCCTGCATTGGCCGAGAAAGTTCATCTCGATTTTCCGGCGTGATTTCCCCTTGTCAGTGATGCAGAAGGAGGGCCTGACAAGGACAGCTGCCTAGTCGTTCGGATGCGACGAAAAACCGAGGTCCCGTGTACAAATTGGAGTGCACGTAAAAGATCCCTTGGCAGTTGGAATTCGATATAAGAGTAGGCCGTAGCGCCGCTGCCCGGGCAAAATTTCCCTCATTGCACACTGTGGCGTATGCCCGTCTTCAATTAGCCCAGGTACGGTGCTTAAGCGTAGGACGTTAAACCCCATTTCATTCATTCATCAAAATTGAATTTAACATTGTGAACTATACAGGGTCCACAACCTTGATATACCACATTTTTACACTATTCGCCTACTAACGGCGGCCATTTTGTCTGGCAATTATGGTCCGATTTTCTGAAAATTCAAACTCAACCTTCCGCAGGGTATAAAGGTGATAGAGTCAAACGTTTTTTTTAATCGGATAATAATAGTGACCCCCAGAGGGACCATTGGAGAATTTTCGGACAGAGGCCACAATTCAGAAAGTTATGATCCGATATGTGCAAATAACGAAAGGGACCAAGATCTTTGGGTTATAACCATGAATGTCAAGTTATATCAAAATCGAATCAAAATTGTGACCTTTACAGGGTCCACAACAATGATATACCATTTTTAACAGTATTCGCGTACAATCGGCGGCCATTTTGTCTGTCAATTTTGGTCCGATTTTCCCGAAATTTAAACTCAACCTTTTTTTAAAGGTGTAACGGTGATATTATCAAACGATTTTTTAAATCGAAAAATAATTGTGACCTCCAAAGGGACCACAAGCTAAAAAAGACGATTTCGTGTACAATCAGAACCACAATTCAGGAAGTAACGATCCAATATGCGCAAATATCGAAAGGAACCAAGACCGTTGGGTTATAACCATGCATTTCAAGTTTCATCAAAATCAAATTAAAATTGTAACCTCTACAGGGTCCACAACCTTGATATACCAATTGTTAACAGTTTTCGCGTACAAACGGCGGTCATTTTGTATGGCAATTTTGGTCCGATTTTCCCGAAATTCGAACTCAACCTTCCTTAGGGTTCAACGGTGATATAATTAAACGGTTTGTTAAATCGGATAATACTTGTGACCCCCAGAGGGACCACAAGCGAAATAAGGTGATTTTTCGGACAATCAGGGGCTATAATTCAGAAAATTACGTTCCGTTAGGCGCAAATATCAAAAAGAACCAAGATCTGTGGGTTATAAACATGCATGTCAAGTTTCATCAAAATCGGTTAAAAATTGTGACCTCTTTTTCGAACAATCAGTGTCAAGCTAAAAACGTGATTCTATGTACACTCATGGGCCATAATCCATGAAATTTTGATCCGATACATGCCAATATCGAAAGCAGCCGAGATCTTTTGGAGATAAAGCTATATTTCAAGTTTCGTCAAAATCGGGTAAGAATTGTGACCTGTATAGAGTCCACAAACAATGTGGACGGACGGACGGAATAATACGACCACATGAAAATGTGAGCGTATAAAAAGGTGATTTTTAGGACCATCAGGGGCAATAATTCATAGAATTACGTTCAGATGTGCGCAAATATCGAAAGGAACCAAGATCTATGGGTTATAACCATGAATTTCAAGTTTCATCAAAATCTGTTCAAAATTGTGACCTCTTTTTCGAACAATCAGGGTCCATAATCCATGAAGTATCGATCCGTTACATGCATATATCGAAAGCAGTCGAGATCTTTTGGGGATAAACCTATATTTAAAGTTTCGTCAAAATCGGATAAGAATTGTGACTTCTTCTAATTATTCAATTATTATTAATAAGCTACATATGAACACAAGATAATATAACTTCAAAGAGAATGGGTTGGTGTATACATTGACCCGACAATGACTTTCAGAGAAATATGCAGTGCAATTACAAACACCATAATTTAATAATAAACAATATCATATATAATTATTATCTGAGCTAATTGTTGAAGGCTTTATAAGCAGGCGTTCACTGAGACTAAAGCAGTCTTGGAATAGAGCTCCCAGCCGACGTATGTCTATTTCATGTACTTAAAGTTACATTATTCAAGAGCTAAATCTGCCTATCGCAGGTCTTAGTTTAGGCTTCAGATGTTATAGAAATTATAAATTAGATCTTCATTTAGACAACAAGACCAAAATCAACTCTGTAGACCCACGGATGGCTAGGCTACAGCTTGGATTTTAATAGAAATTCACTGACTAATTTAATCAAATATGGCGCTCCAAGCTCCGTAAGTTCACCGTTACGTTGACGTCATTATCCGGAAACTGTCCATAAAAAGCAGTGCTGATCGAGGCTATTTCCGCGTCATTAGATACCGTTTTAACATGGCAGACAGCGCTTGATTATCGAGGTTATGTAGGTGGCGTTAACGCCTGTCACTCGAACGATCGGGAATAGTCGCAGAGGGTGAAGATGCATTTTGCCCCCATTTCTAGTCAAATATTATAACGCTGATAACTCGGTTCAGAATAAAGTAATGTGACTGAAATTTTTTAATATAATCGCTTTTCGTCATCTATTTTTGAACTGTCATAGCAAGAATGACCAGGTCTTTAGAAATATATCCCATAATGTAACTTTAATAAAGGTTTTATACATTATGCCGATATTCTGTTATCTGTAAGACTGCTTTAGTCTCAGTGAACGCCTGCTTATAAAGCCTTCAACAATTAGCTGAGATTATAATCATATGATATTGTTTATTATTAAAGCATTCACCCGTTTGCCTTATGTCGTGATGAATTGGGGTGATATTCCATGACTGTTATTATAAAAGTTAGTATTGTCAAGCTCCGTAAGTTCACCGTTACGTTGACGTCATTATCCGGAAACTGTCCATAAAAAGCAGTGCTGATCGAGGCTATTTCCGCGTCATTAGATACCGTTTTAACATGGCAGACAGCGCTTGATTATCGAGGTTATGTAGGTGGCGTTAACGCCTGTCACTCGAACGATCGGGAATAGTCGCAGAGGGTGAAGATGCATTTTGCCCCCATTTCTAGTCAAATATTATAACGCTGATAACTCGGTTCAGAATAAAGTAATGTGACTGAAATTTTTTAATATAATCGCTTTTCGTCATCTATTTTTGAACTGTCATAGCAAGAATGACCAGGTCTTTAGAAATATATCCCATAATGTAACTTTAATAAAGGTTTTATACATTATGCCGATATTCTGTTATCTGTAAGACTGCTTTAGTCTCAGTGAACGCCTGCTTATAAAGCCTTCAACAATTAGCTGAGATTATAATCATATGATATTGTTTATTATTAAAGCATTCACCCGTTTGCCTTATGTCGTGATGAATTGGGGTGATATTCCATGACTGTTATTATAAAAGTTAGTATTGTCAAGTATTGTCAGTCGCTTGTGACGTGGAAAATAGTTCAATAATAACATTAAGTTATGACTAAGTATATGTCTAAAGTCTGTTACGTCTATGTCCGTAAGCGAGATTATCAAACAACTGGTCTGATTGTTATTTCTAACTCCGGGGCAAATAACTCTGTAACCGATTCTCTTTAAGTGGATATGATAATACCAAGGTGAGACACGGATTGGATTTTAATAATTGGGATCAAAGTTCCGTCAACCACTGCCGCATTGGCAATACTCGCTGCATTTCTAATTATCCATGTGAACAAGTTTTAATAAATGATACTGTACTAAGAGGGGCGGGGGTTTATTGATATAGTGGATCGATTTCATTTTCTAGTCCTGAGTATGAGCCCAATTTTTGACGGCGCGCTCCTACCCTGAGGAAAATATGTTTGTGTGTCCTCCCCTTCACACAGGATGTTTCGAGCTTTGTTTTTTTGTAATTGTATAACAGTTTACGCTTTTTTGGGCTTGTATTGTTTTTTTTAAATAAATGCAGTTAATTAATATTTTATGAGCCCCAACCCCGTTGCTAATGATTTAGTACCACAACTTCATATAACAACCTTAAATCTATTGACCCAAACACTCTTTCCGTTGAAAATATCTGATCAATTTAGAATCGATTTATATCAGATTAATATATATACATATATTAAAAGAAGATTTGATGTTTGGGTGGTCGGGCGTATTACCTGAAATGTAACTATACACCCATCGTGGATATTTAATCCACTATGTTTACATTGTTTCATCAAACAATAATATATTTAATGTATTACATATAATATCAATAAAATGAATCACAAACATTGTTTTGTGTATTTAAAAAAAAAAAAAAAAACACACATTGAAAATTGCTCTATTTCATCTTTAAAGAGAAACAACATAGATCGATATTTGTGTATAGTGCAACCACAGGATATGTCATAGAAAATCAATGTTGAAAGGTACTTTATTATTGATATTGTTATAAATGTTTTGTTAATGATGTATGAGAAATCCCGAAATGGATTCTCAGACTGGGCCCATAAATAGCAGACTCGTGGCTTCGAGTTACGATGGGTGAAAACAAAAGAACAAACACGATGTTGATGGTACGAACGCTCTAGTGCATCTACAATTATATTAATAGCATGCTTGTATTTTTCGTCAATAGACGTCATTAACCAGTCTCTGTAACAAAATGAAGGAGGTTTGCTTCCCCCCCCCTCCAGGATGTAACATACAATGGCACATCCTATAACAGAATTCGAAATACCATTAACTAATAATTATCTTTATTCATGTGTTGAAGCCTTACGGCTATAGTACAAATTTAGTATATTGAAGTAAACACTTATTTCAATTTTAACCAATAAATAATACTTAAGAGATTTATGAAAAACATATAGATACAATAAATGGAGTGGTGCACAAAGTTGAGAAGAAAAGGAACAGTTAGGTGTAGAAAATAACCACTATTTACAATGTTAAAATAGAGTATAAATAACTATACCTATGCCAGACAATGTGATTAGTAAAATAAGGAATAATTTCTCCAATTTTGAATATAAATACTTCTTGTGATAATTGACAAACTGATTACAAGATTTATGCAGGATTTGATAATGTTTTACGTATTTCAATTGCAAAATATATACCGACAGTTTGTTCATTATTTGACATTTATTGAATAAACCGGTACTTTGTATAATACTTGTTATCTACTTGGATATTTTTTGATCTAAGGCTATCGTATGCCGAGCATCTTAATAGAAAGTGACACTCATCTTTGCACTCATGCAGATCACATAAACGACATATTTTGTAATCCGCTAGCAACCTACGCCATTTACACAAAGTGTTCATAACCAGGTATGATCCACAACGAAATTTAATAAGCGCGCGCTTAAAGTTACATTATTTAAGATATAGATAAGAACTAGCCATTCTTGCTATAATAGTTCGAAAGTAGGTGATGTAAAATTTGAAAATTTCATTAAAATTACTCTATTGCAAGCGAATATATTAGCATTTAAAGATTTGGCCGACGTGTGCAATAATTTCAACCACGGTCCCGGTTGATCAAAGCTAAGACTCGAAGCGTCTTGGCGCGCCATATTTGATTTATCGCTGAAACGTTTTAATCTGTTTAATATCGGAGCAATCCGATGCCATCCAAAGTTGATTAAGGCCTGGATCAGTTAATTAATGTCTAATTAATACTTTAGAAAACATTTCATGCCCAAATAAAGACCTGCACTAGGCAGATTTAGCTCTTGAATAATGCATGTTTAAATTTCTTGTCATATTAGACCAAGCATACTTTTCAATTGGCTATAATAAACAAGTCTTGCGTTTTCATATAAGAAATAGTGCCATTCTTGGGCACAACATTCACGGATTTTCAGCGTGAAAAGGTAAATAAATTTAGCACAATTCCCTATTGTTTGGGAAATCCATACTATACAAAAGATATACCTAAAAAAACAGATTTGTAACATCGCTACCATTCATATCCAAGTTATGTAGCATTACATACGTCTGTTAAGGAAGTGGATGGTCTGGTTTAACCTCTTATATGATACATCTATTTGCAGAGTTAACAAAAAAGAAGGATCTTCCGAATTCACCCCAAAACAGCAGAGTTACTAGTATGAGGAGGCAGTTTTAATACATATTTGAAGAATTTTAAATGGACATTTTCTATTTTTGTTCAAAACGAATTCCCCTATATCTCGGAGCCATACAATAAAATTGGAAGGATCATTTGATCAAATATTTGTACATCACAACTAAGATTGATACCTTGACACTTTTTGTCTAATCATTTCATCATATTAATAACTTTCTCGGATTGTAGAATTTGAACTCCTTTTGTTTTCGACCATTTAAGTGTTGTTGAGAACACGGTTCCTAGATATTTATAGAAAGAAACGGTATCTATCGTGAATTTTTGTTTTAATTCCATATTTCATCAGTGGACCACCGTTTCTAAAGCTACGTCTACACTAGCAGCATTCACCGTCTACACTAGCCTTTTTAAAGCCGGTTTTTTCCTAAAAGCTGGCTTTTTCAATTTCTCAATCGTAAAAGCCGGCTTTTTAAAATCCGCAATAATTGAGGGATTTTTCAGAATCAAAAAGCCGGCTTTTTTATGTGTGTAGACGGTAAAACCCGGGTTTTATCGGGTACCCGGATGTCATCCTTCCCGAAATTCCGTACATTCATAACATTGGCATTGCTTCCGGTTCTAAGATCATGGCCACGAAGGATGTTAGTCGAAAGTGTCTTCGGCGGATATACGTCGTTTTCTCGCCCTCTTCCGTAGGTCTGTCAGCGATCTGCTATATTCCATAAGCTGGGTATATAACTGAACCAAAGTAACCAAAGTAATCATTATTATTATATTATCTCTGCAAAATTGACTGAAGCCGATGGCGTAATAAATAAACCGGAAGTTCCACAATTAACGAAGGTCGGTGTTCATCGTCTTTTACCGTTACAAAACTTCAGTCAGTGTAGACGCTTCATTTGAAAAAGCCGCGTTTTTAAAAAGCCGGCTTTTACTAGCCGGTGCGCGGAAAAAAAGTCACAGTAAAATAAATCACAAATTTGCCTAGGTAAAAAAGTCACAGGAAAAAAAGTCACAGTAAAAAAGTCACAAATTTGCTTAGGTAAAAAAAAAACACAGGAAAAATGGGATGGATTTGGCACCGCTGACACGATCTCTGCACAGATTTCGTAGCTGTGTCTGCATCTTTACAAATTTCTTTTTGACCTTTCTGACGGGTCGATTGCCGACGGCATCCTGGGCGACGACAGTCTGGACTGTGGCTGATTCCTTCTGGAACCACTCCACTACTTTCCAGGAGGACCATCAGGTTTGATGGAATAGAAATGTTCCAAACATTCTTGCACATCAGCTACGGGTAGAAACGCCAGGCCGTCAAGTTTTCCACAGAACAGTCGGAACTCGCTGTCTTCCTTGTAGTGGGGTACTAGTCCTAGTGTCTGGACATGTCGCCAGGTTGACTGTGTCAGGTGGTAGAAGCATTATTTGGCTGCCACGTCTCTAGCAAACACGACACGCAAATAGCGCAAAATACTGTCTTTGAAATCAGTCACGATCGTTTCTACAAACATCTCATGGCCAAGTTCTTCATACTTATCAACAATATAAAGTGTAGACGAAGCTTTGATGTTACAGTACTGGGTCTTCTGTCTATCAGGTTCTTATATGACACGACTAGTTTAACATCTTTTAATACTTATATTCTTCCTCTAGTATATTATGTACAGACATAATAATATTGAAGACACCCAGACCTAACTTGTATTAAGGGAGCCTTGTCCTCGCTTGGCTAGGAGACACTCTCGCTCGTTCCGTCTCGTCCACAGGCCCAGACCTGTCTCTTCTAGTCTGGAGTTTTAAACCTTTCACAGACAAAGGACTCTCATTAGGCATCTGTATAGTATAACAGACAGAGAAGTAAGATAAGACATGCCATCAACAAGTTAAAGATTACATCATGACATAATTCACGTGTCAAGATGGCATCTGCAATTTTGTAACATACCTTCCTTTTTTTCAATAAAGTTATGAATAATATAATTCAATATAACTTTTTTTTAAAGATAGATACAAAATTAAATATAAATTGAGTCGATAATAACTACCCCAATTAAAATATACATACAATACGAAAAATGACAATATACTGATTAAAATTTATATACACAAAACGGGGGATCACGGTGGCTAAGTGGATAAGGCGCTGGTTCGCTAGCCTGGAGGTCGGGTGTTCGATCCCTGCATTGGTCGAGAAAGTTCATCTCGATTTCCGATGTGATTTCCCCTTGTCAGTGATGCAGAAGGAGGGCCTGACAAGGACAGCTGCCTAGTCGTTCGGATGGGACGAAACCGAGGTCCCGTGTACACATTGAAGTGCACGTAAAAGATCCACTGACAGTTGGAATTCGATATAAGAGTAGACCGTAGCGCCGCTGTCCGGGCAACATTTTCCTCATAGCACACTGGCATATGCCCGTCCTTAATTAGCCCAGGTTTAGTGCATAACAGTAGGACGTTAACCCCATTTCATTCATTCATTATACACAAAACAAATGTAAATGGCAAAAGAATGAAACCCTGGTTTAAAATATGCTAGAATGTTCATACATTATGTCGCAGATATGTAGAGCTATTCTAATGTTCGCACACACAATTGAGTCAATAAAATTACATATATACATATATGCCACAGACTATTTTAACGTCCACAAACGCGAGTTGTCTAAATTACAAATAATTATATAAAAAAAACCTGTTAACTATTTTAATGTTCACGCACACTCGAGAAGCGCGAAATACCATCATTGAAGCCATCTCTAGGGAGAGGTACGAATTGTTGCCCTCTCCTTTATCTTCTACCCTATTCTTGTGGCTAACTGTAGGGAGGGGTACAAATGATTTCCTTCTTTTTCTTTTAATTTCTCTTCCTCTGTTCGAGGTTCTAGTAATGGTGAGGGGGTCATAAATGTGCATGTCAAGCCTCATCAAAATCGGTTCAAAATTGTAACCTCTGTAGGGTACACACAAAACCTACAAACGTGATTTTTCGTACAATCAGGGGCCATAATCCATGATGTTTCGATCCGATACATGCCAATATCGAAAGCAGCCGATATCTTTTTGGGGGATAAATTCGATAAGAATTGTGACTTGTAGAGATTCCACAACACTTTGCGATGAAACACTGTCGATGAACTTCCCGATGGACACTAAGACGAAACACTTTAATACTCACGTCCGCATTTCCACATGGATAATACGCACACCATTTAACGATAGACACGATCAACGAATTCCGAACGATAAAGATATTATAACTAAGCACATTATCGATAGCCACTTCTTCACACACTTCACTTAGGTATCTAAGCTTCCAAAGGACAGAGACGATGTATTAGTCTTTTAAGTATTTTATCGCCAACTAATAGGTCACCTGATTGGCCAGAAAGAAAGTGATTTAGAATGAGAACCGGTTCATCCTTCGGGTCATCACCTTGATAACAGAGGGGGTCGACTTTACAAGAGCCTCGTAAACGTCCCAAAAATAAGGAGCCGCTCACTTGGAAAACAATCATTCTGTGCGACTTTATGTTAATAAGTCTTTGAGGCTGATAACCCGTCTGTTGTCAGATATTCTTGAAAACATCTGTCTTGAGGCGAAACACGAATGTTCTTAATGAAGCGAAAAATCCAACCAGTTATTCGCAATAACTTAAACCCGCTTGAATATCTAGAATGTCCTAATCTACTAAGATCGCGTGGGGTACTCCCGACAAGGAACGACTTCTGAACTGAACGAAGCTCAAAAAAAGCATCTCCGGACGCATTAGAGCTTGTATCACCTTTAAATTTTGAAGATGATATAGATTGTTCTGAAACATGTTTATTGACTGGCGAAATAACAGCGGAAAGAATGTACAAAGAATGTTCGAACAAAGTGACCTTTACATGTACATTCTAACGGCGTAAGTCTAGCAATGGGCACTCCATGTCTACCACGAACTTCAGTGAGCGCACGATGTACACCATTTACATTAAGGCCTAGTAATAAATCGACGAAAGTCAATATCACGCAAGTGGGGCCAGTTATGTGCATTATTGTATTCCTGTCTATCATTTACATCGGTAACATTTGCAACTGTAACTTTACAACTTTTTAAACCATCGCGTTTACCACCTAACACAAACATTCAAATAGAACACTGGCACTTTAAGTCCCATTTCTAATGCAACAGGTTTACTAACATAAGACTCGGTTGAACACTCGTCCAACAAAGCGTGGAGCGTGCGATATGACCATATTTGTTCGCGGCAATCAACGATTACCTTCCGAATCGACAAACCGTGGCTCAACTGGATATCCACCTCCGCGCACAAAGGATGTGGTGAGACTGGGGAGATAATATGACTATTCCACAGCGACGAGAGTTTTTACAATAGCGCCCTTCGTGACTTGGACTTAGACATCGAAAACATAATGACTTATCTTTTGCATAAGTCTCATTTTGGCCTGCTGTTGTTAGTTGTATATGTGCGATTCTTTTTGTAAGCAGTACCGGTACCACCTTGACTGGGACTGGTCTTAAGAGCGTAAATACCATCAACCTCTTCCTGGGCTGCAATCCTAAACTTGACCTCCAAACTCTAACATCTGATTTGTATTTGTACATTTTCCAATTTCTTATTCTAATCAATAAGTCTGATTTATCTTTTTTTTTTTGTAAGTTCTTTATCACGTCATCATTAGTCCAGTCGCAGTTGAACAGTAGGACGTTAAACCCCATTTAATTTCATTTAGTATATTATCGTTAACACATTACAAAGAATTTGGTTTCGTGTATGCTGCGAAATGACAAGCGATCTTATTTTCCGTGTCATAAGAAATATATCGATATTTCGACTTAATTAGATACTCTACAAGAATGCTAGTACATATCCGTGGTCGTATTTCTCGTGCTTTAATTATCATATTTTATTATACCTATTGCACACGAAATAAAACATTGTTTTATCACTTGGGAAACAACTGCCTCCAGTAGCAAAATAGAACATTATATATGTATCGTATTTCTAAAATCGCGACTGATTGGTTAATTCAGTAAAATTGATCCAAGACAGATATTTAGATACAGCGACTTGATAGACATCGTTAGTTTCTGCGTGACTAATGTACACAAAGAAATGCTCTGTTATTTAACTAAAATAAGTTAGTAATCTAAAGACGGTAATTCGCGAAGCTTAACATGCTCCTGGATAACTGGACAATTAAAGGAATTTTCTTTACGTGATATGGATTAACGAATATAATAATATTGTAAATATTAGAACTTCTAGTTTCTTTGTAAAGTATTTTATTTTGTTACCTATGAAATCAAAATGAGATTTGCGTGCTCTCTTGTCATATGTTTTATATTTTTTTGCGGCTGTATCCTCAGTGTTTTGGCTGATTATGGTAACAAACGATGGAAAAAGATACCGCTTTCCGACGTCGTATTGGTCGTCCCAGCAGTTAGTACATTTATGCGATCTGTATCACACTGTGCTGCAATCTGCTTTAGATCGACGCCAATTTGCGAAACATTTGCCTTTAATAAAATTACAAAGGGATGTTTATTATTTACCAAACGAGTATTTGCAATGGGAACAATACTCTCAAGTGATACAGGCCTGCAATATTATTGGACTTATGAAGGTAGGTTGCCAGAAATCCAGGAAATAAAAATCAGAATTGTTTGTTTAACAGGGTCAATACAAATTATATCATGTCCATGAAATTTATAAATGTATAATTGAACTGGGTCAGTGGTGCATTCATGCGGCTGAAGCGCCACCGTGTTGAGCATTGTTGAAGGAAATATTAACAAATGAATATGGTTACGACTTTGACATCCGGTAGAAAAAGTACCCTGTTATGATTTTGCCCAGATATTCATATTGGGGGATCTTAAAGTAATGCTAGCTCTACGTTAAACATTCATTTTTCAAGCGCTAAAGCTGCCTATTGCAGGTCTTTCCTTTGGCCTTGGATATTATATGAACTATTAACGAGACATTTATTAAAGTGAAACGACCATAATCAACTCTCGATGCCATCGCATGTGACTGATTTGAATCCGATTAAACGCAAAATGGATAATCGAGACGTTGTTTTTATCGTGCCTACTTCAGTAATGATGATCGAGGCTAGGCATAAAATTCAATCGCTAATATCTAAGTTTAAATTTGACTAAAATATTTAGCATAATCCCCCATTTACATCGTCTAGTTTAAACTATTATAGTAAGAACTGACAGCTATTTATCAAATCTTCCATAATGCTCCTTAAAGAGGTCGCATCAAGTCTTTTTTTTTGTAAATCATTTTTTTTCTTTTTGATGGAATCCTGTACAATTACAGGCCCAGGACTGTACTGCGCAGTGGACGCTTACGGTTGGCTTCGTATCCATTCACTTGATTTGATATTTGTTTATTTTTTGAAATGTCTATATTCTGTCTTGTCCGCAGGTTTATCCTCCTGTACTTACTTTTAGAAATGGGATCTTATTATGTATTTGCCCTGATATCCATATTGGAAGATCTTGCAGTATTGGTTGCGCCACTTTTACGAATCGCATGAAATCCATATAAACGGAGATCTCGAATCTATGACTGGTTCCTATTTCACGAAATTTTAACTAAGTTACTATCCAAATTTTAGAAATTTGATTGGATAATATAAGATTGATTTTAGTGCTTACCCAATCAAAATTGAAATATCTACTATACTTTGGATTTTATCTTTAGTTAAAATTTCACGAAACAGGGCTCTAATCAGGGGCGGATTGGGGCCGGGAACCGGTCCGGGTTCCCATGTCGGAGCGGCCCCTTTTACTGACTGCGGAACCCAGTAAAGTTTGAAAAATGAACCCAAATGCGATTTGGTGGCAAATCTGATTATAATCTCTTTCAAATAATATATGTCATAAATCGATTAATTTAGCCCAAAACCCCGACCTGCAAGTAATTTACAACCATCAACCTGTGAAATGATCATATCATCATATTATTATTTAACGTATTATCATTATATCGCCAAGTCAAGAGTCAAAACAATTTAACTGGTTAAAAAATGGGACTAGTTGGAAAATTTTGACCATTTGATTAACCAGTAGGAATATTGAATAAGTGGGAATATTTTCATTGAAAAATGTCCAATATGTGTTGCCGGGAGCGCTAGTTGATTCCTACTGTGACGGAAGGCCACGAGACGCATTGGTAAAGAGCGACGAAAGGGAAATTCATGAAAGCTGCTTTTTGAATTTTGGATTTGTTGTTCCAGATAAATTATTTCACCTTTACTCCGAGCTTGAACATTTGACACACTACATATTGATTAATGAACATAACATTAGTTCAGATAAATAAGGCCACACAAATTTAATTATGGGAATTGCGTTACCCTCGACATTTTTGTCAAGAGCGGTGGGCGGAAATAAAAATATTAAAAAAAAATGATCTTGGACGCAAAATATACCTACCACGACATCACAGCATAGATTTTGGTACCCACATCAAGTGAAAACATGATTACATTGTAACTATCATTCATGTTCCTACTTTAGAGTCCGATGTTGAATTAGAATGGTCACCAGCCCCAGGAAATCGTCTCAAACTCATATTCAGCCAGCATTTTGCTGAGGCCTTAAAATTTAATTGTTTTTGGAGTTGAGAACCATTGGCAGACATTTCTGGCGTATCTCCATAAACAGGGTGAAGGCGACTTTACAACTAGTAAATTTTCGGGCAACAGTGAATCCAATGAAATTTTGGGATGAAATTGCAGGATTCCGATTCCGGCCCACACCCAGCCCAGAAAGTCTATTATACAAGCTTATTCCAGACTCCAGTGATGGCGTGGCGGCCCGTTAAAGCTCCATGGCCGGTCCAATACCCCCCCCCCATATAATGTTCATCAGAAAAGTTTTTTTTTAGACGAATTGGACAAAATAATATCTGTACTTGTAACAACCAGTTTTGCATAGAGTCGGGTCTTACTCATCCCACGCCAGTCATCAAATTCGAGATATTTTAGTCTTGGAAAGTAATATAATAATATTAATAACCTGCTGTGGAGAACAAATTTATTGTATTTATCTTGAAAATAAATATACAATTATCAAGATTCTGCTGCAAAGTACAAATTTATTGTAGCGTGGGATTGATGCTAAATAGTGACAAATTAAATCCATAACTAAACTATCACACCATTGGAACTTTATTCGGTAAGTCATTAATGTACCCAAATATTACTAAGGTGTTAATACGAGATAAAGCTTTCGCAATTTTAAATGGACATGGCATTGATAATGTTATCGGCACATTCGGCACATTCGGCACTTCTTATAACATATGCCGACACTTTCAGACAAAAGAAAATAATCATATAAGGCTAGAATTTGTGTCGTTTTAATATTTTTTAGATAATTGTCCATCCAGTTTTAACTACGATGCTGTAGCAGGAACGTGCATAAAGGTTAAAAGTAGCTTTATCCCTACAACGTCATGGACAGCCAATCAAGGTATATGTGAACAAGATGGTGGATATCTGTATATTATGGATACAGTTCTAAAACAAAGTTACATAAAAACTGTAATACAAGCTCAAGGTGAGTGTTTTCTTTTGAAATTCAATGTGGTCTTAAAATCATAGGTCTCTAATTATTTCTGCTTATTTTAAAGCGTACGTTAAATGTATGTCACCCCCGACACCGCCAGTGTTCTAATTCCGTTCTACTCCACTAAACCCTGGGTTAATTTATATGGTTCCACAATTTCAAATTATGTGCCCTTGCCTGGACTGTAGCTAAAGTCTACGAACCAATCAAAAAAACTGTTTAAAAACCAGTTGTTTCACCTTTGTTTTTATAAGGGCAGATAACCATAATCATTTCCGTTTTACTGAATGCTTTATGTAAGCAATGCATATACTTATAATTTATTTATATTTAATTGTATTATCAAAACCTGTAGTAGGTTTCGCTGATTTCAAAAATATATAACATCTATATGTTTGGCCTTTGTTATTATTATTACTTTTGTATTGTTTTATTCACCGTTTTTCGAGTATGATTTGAAAAACGGAATATTCTGAAAGCAACCACAATTATTTGTATAGTATTCCGTCAACACTATATACCGGAAACCACAAAAAAGCACAACAAACAAACGAAGATTCCGGAAAACATCATTTTATACTGTATACCGGAAATCACCGTAAAAAAACTAAAAACCGGAAAACACACTAAATACCGGGGATATCCTAAATGCGGTGTGTTTTCCGGTATTTAGTGTTTTCCGGTATTCAGTGTTTTCCGGTGTTTTCTGGTGTTCAGTATAAAATAGTGTGTTCCGGTAGTTTTCCGGTATATAGTATAGCCCTTGTATGCTTAGGGCCGGAATAAATATGTTTTCCGGGCTATCTGAATTCAATAGTTTAATGTGACATTGAGATATCGTAATGTGACATTACAATCCGTTATAATTAGATGCACTGGATGTGGTTACAAACTAAATGTTTTTATGGTGGTATAATCTGGTCTATCGTCTGTAATGTCTAGCCTCTTCCAGTCTCCGCTGTGGCAATATTGTGGAAATTTGAAATTCGTATCCGTATTTTAGGAGAAAGAACAGTCATTCTGAACAGAATTGGTTGATGTTGTTTTCAAAAGAAGTTGTATTGTGTCATTCCTAACAATCTAAATCAAAATTCCCTGCATTGCAGCCTATGTCCAAGTTTCATAAAGTTCTTTGATGATTTGATGAGTTTAAAAATCTCTGAGTTCTCTTGGTAAAATAGAAGCCCAAAACACCAGGCCATTTGTTAGGTCAATTAAAACCACTGTCAAAACGCACAAGAGAATTATTGTAATAAAATTGAACCATATTATATTATGTTAGTCCCGAAATGTTATTCAAAAACATTAAATTCGAAAGGACATCGAAGACTTCATAATATTCTACAGACATTTAATGAAGTGTTTGACTGTCAAAGTATCATAAAGCCCCCCTACGCGCAAGCGAATTATTGAAATAAAATTGAACTATATTATATTATGTACGTGCTATATCTCGCGTTCAAAGAAATAAATCCATTAGATTGAAAGATTCTTAGAACAACAACTTCAATCGAAACATTTGCATCAAAATAGTTTTTTATTTTTTTTATTTTGCAAAAAGCCTGAAAGTGAGATTTTTCCCTGGAGTACAAAAAAGTCGTTTGATTATTGATTTTTTGGGTTTCAAAATGAGTATATTATATATTTTATTTTTATTTTGCCGGGAAACTCATTATCGCTCAGATTACTTAGCACTTAACACGAAGTTTAATGGTGATATATTTTGTTAGCATTAGTCGATATTAATGTATTTTTACGTACTTAATGTTCAAATCCTCTCTAAATAATAATGTATTCCATTATGATTTATAATTTCCTTTACCGGATGTGTTACAGCTACAGGGCTCTCGCTAATGTGGTCCACTTTTCCGTAACTTGTAACGAAACCTCCGAAATAATTTAGCAATGCGTGCCATTCAACACGATCAAAGTTGATATTGGATACAAAACAGAATCTAGTAGATGGTATTGAATGTTTTGCTTCTATATTTACCACGAAATCTTAAAGTTGTTTGGCGCTTGAATTTCTTGTGTTATCATTTCTACAATTTAAATATTACATGTGGGCATCTTATAGGTTTATGTTTACGAAGGATAAATTTCAACTGACAAACGCCCGGGGCTAAAATTAGATCGCACCTTGTATTTGGGGTTATGTTGTGTGGTCTAGTGGATGTGCGCGTTATATTACAAGGTCTGTCATTCAAATTCCCGTTTGAACATGAGAAGGGATAGGGTCTTCTGTCCAACCACGTGGGTTTTCTCCAGATTCCTCCCACTGCTAAAGACCCACGCACAAGCGAACTTTTGAAATAAAATTGAACCAAATGTTTGTACCGAAATGACTTATTTTGTGTTGAGTTGATGTTACCCCCTCCCTCCCTCTCTGCCCCCCCCCCTCATCGTTGTTAAATCCCATCTCTCCCTCTCTCTCCCTCTCTCTCTCTCTCGTATTTGAAAATATGTATATAAGTGTATATATGTTTGATATTTTAGTTGGAAATGTAAAGAACTATGGTGCTGGTGGTGGCGATAGTTTGGTTGAAGGACAACATTTGTGGTTACATGGAGGCCCTGTTGATGATTCGATGTGGGCTCCACTACAACCAGACGATTATGGAGGCGAAGATTGTCTACTCATTACGCACGATTCAAATATTTATAAAACAAGTGATATTAATTGTAACAACTGGATAAGATATATATGTGAGGTTCTCGTCCTGTAAGAATACGAAATAACAAAATTCATAAAATTGTATACATTGGGTACATTTGTCACCTCTCTTGACGCCACATTATACGACGTCATTATGATATACATAGTCTATGTTGATTGAGTGTTGATTGGATAAAGTAAGCTGTTAACGATTTTTAGTAAAAAAAACAACCTTATATACAGATCTATATTTCGTTTCGTTTATTATACTTTTGATGGCCTAAACTAAATGAAGATCTGACAAGTTGTACTCGGAGGTCGTCTCAGGGGTCGTACGACCGGCTTTTGACCCTTTGGCGTCAGATATTGTTAATCAATCAGCGTTGACTCTAGTGGTTTACCAACGGTTCCGTTCACCAGGAGGCCAAGAACTCGCCGCGACAGACCGTTTCATTGACTAATCCATGTCATCATCCAGAACACGTCAATAATAATAAATCTTCCAGATCTTAGTGTAGTAAAGACAAGTAAAACAAAATTTTGAAATATAAAAACGAAACGAAATAGGATCCGTGTCTTAATGAGATTGTCTAAAAAAACAAGCCACCTCACTGCTCAATTAAATTTCCTGTCAATCAATCTAAGTTTCAATGGTAGATGCAGAACGGTAATAGATATTTCTCGAATGTTTTCAACAAACGTTTACTAGTTACACATTGGAAGCTCGCGATCGAAACTCTGAATATATCGCCGTATGTCGCAGGGACAACACGAATTTAATATTCAACACCCCGTTGTGTATTTATGTTATTTATTGATTATTAAAAAATGAAATAAAAGAAATTGTAGGCTTAATATTTGCATCTTTAAACATGCTTTTACTTGATGAACCCACAGCAATAAATGAGCATATAGGTAAACCTCTTCACTATTTCGCATGGTTTCAAAGACTTTATCTAGTTTGTTTGACAACCCCAGTCGACCCGATTCCATCATTTGATCTAGATCTGTTACAAACTAAACAAAAATAATGAATAAATAATACATCATATGGCGCAATCCTTTATCCAGTTCTTTTTGCACTGTCCCGTAATGAAGACTTTTCTGCTAAGATATACATATATATATATATATATATACATATAAAAATAAAAAAATACGTCCAGGTAAAAAATTCTCCACTTTACCTCATTCTGACATACATTAAGTCATATAAGCTAGCTACCTGCCCTCTATAGGCGTCTTCAGATATTAATAATGCATATAAAATATTCAAATACGATACATATATATATACATTCTTAGAACAATAGATTTCCATGACAATGGATTATAAATAATATTAAGTAACATACAACAAAGGTTTAAAAGTATATAGTACATAACGTGACATTAATCTACATAGTCTTCCTGGTATAGTCAATATAAGAATAATTAGATCAATCAATGTTCATAGACCAATTAAGTAATCTGGCTATAATAATTTACATATTCTTCCAGGCGTAATTAGACAATAGAACCATACAAAAGTGAAGAGATTAATTAGATGTCAATAGATCACTTATGTAATTTGGTTGTAAATTAGTTTATAACCACTTTATTCTCTAATAAACCGATTATAGAGAAATGAATGAATGAATGAATGAAAATGGGGTTTAACGTCCTACGCTTAAGCACCTAACCTGTTATAGAGAAATAAAGTAATATAGGGTTTAAAATACCCTTAAATGGTATTAGAAGTAAAAAGTGTAAAATTATAGTTTAAGATTCTATTTAAAATTTAGAATATTAATACGGTAGGAAGGGGACAAATAAAATTATGCATTTAACTCCGGTTTGAACCGGTCAATAAAGTGTGATTCCATATTCCTTCTCTTAATAGTATTGTCAATATTGACTTTATAAAAAGGAAAAATACTGAATTTAATATTTAAATTCTTAGCACACATATTTAAATGTTTAGAGACTTTCAAGACAGGATTAGTTTGTAAACTCTGTTGCCTATGAACTCGGATGCGTGCACGTAATTCAGTTGAACATTCCCCTATGTACTTTTTCGAACACATATTGCAGATAAGAACATAAATTACATTTTTAGTATTACAATTCATATTATGATTAATTTTAAATGTATATTTAGTATTAGAAAACGTGAATTTACTATCAATTATCATATGTTGGCAACGTTTACAAAGTGGGCCACGGCACTTCGAAGTAGTAAAAGTTCCATAAAAAGAAGTTTGAAACTCAGCTTTAGTGAGTAACTTTTTAAGGTTGGGGGGCTGACGTTTACTATTAATTAATTCTATACCATGAAATTGATTATAAAGATTATCATTAGAAAGGAGAACATTCTTAGTATCATAAATATATTGAAAAAAAATTTATTATGTCGAGGATTATAAGTCGAAATAAAGGTAATGCAAGAAGAAATATTCTTTTCTTTAGGAGTTCTTAATGCTTCAGTAGTAAGGCTCCTAGCTTTATCAATACCTATAATAATAACCTCAAGTGGATAATCCTTCTTCAATAAATTGGATCTCAATTCATTAAGTCGTTGAATTCTAAGATCTTCGTTTAAAATTACAGTGCATAGTTTTCTAGCAAAAGAAAACGGTATATTATTTTTAACATGACGGGGATGTAATTTCCTTATAACTAGTTTCAATAGTGAATTTAATGTTAATATCTAAGTCATTTAAAATTTGGTGCAAATCTGCTATATGGCCGAGATTCGTTTTCCAAATGAGGAAGACGTCGTCTAAATATCTTTTGAATTTTTCTTCGATGTAGTTTCTATAAATAATACCAAATTTATTTTCAGTTATTGTATATATATATATTCAGGATATTGTTTTGTAAACCTTAGTTGAAAGGATTTGGCAAGGAGATTCACGTAAACAAAAGATCACATGACCACAATTCCATACCGAGGGAACGCTAAAATACACCACTCCAAAAATCTTCTTACACCAATAACTAACATTTATGTCAAGGTATGGGCGGCATTTGGGTCTAACTTTTCACTACAAGATTTTTGACTAAGAATAATTTTGATCAAAGCACATAAAACGGCCAGAAAAAATATCACGGATCCAAAACCCAAAGCATTCTATTAAAATGATTTGAAACTCTTGTGGAAGGTGGTACCATATGAGAATATAGGGGGTACGCGGAGAAAGGGTTGGTTTATTCTATGTCCAATATCTTGTGGTGAAAAACACCACAGGACAAAACATTCTATCAAAATATTTACTATGTCTAACATCGTGTGGAATTCGTGTGTTAAAGACACTAGAGAATAAAATCTGCTGGATTACACTTACAAGATGATAGGCTAAACTATCAATATTACAGGAATAAGTATAACAAAGTATTCAAGACCAACGAATAAGAATTATGGGCTATAAGTGACACACAAACACACCCCAAAAAATGGGTGTGGCTTTTCCTCTGGGGGATGGGCATTCACCACAAACAATAGCAAACGCCCCAAGCCTTGCTAAACCTGGAAACAAACTAATGCGGCGTTTCAATATTTCGACGATAGGAATACTAAGGAAATAAATATATTGTTTCGATTATTGCAATAGGAAGTATCGAATTTTATGTTTGCTATCCCTCGAGTTCGATTGCCATTAAATCCTTAAGATGATTGGTAATATATTTAAATATGTTATTCGATAAAATATCTTTACAATTATTTAATGAACCTATTCAACTATTTAAAAATAAAACTGTAAACAACTCATACTCTATTAAGCTTGTTTACCGTAGACACTCTTCACAACCATTTATTGAAGGTCGTCGGTTTAAGTATTGTTTAATGGCCGACAGTAAGACATTAATAGGTATTATAAACAAGAGGACCGTGAGGTTCGAGTTATTTTACAATATATTACGAAATGTCTTAAGCTCGAGACCCTTAAACAACTTAAAATACAGACACGTGTGTTTACATTGAATACGTCACGCGAGTATAATATTTCACAGGGTACGATTGACAAGTTGTCCGTACGATTACATGTACTATTTAATATAGCCGCCTGTTATAACTATACTGGGCAGTAAAAGAAACGTCAGGCTGGTATCTTACTCTGAATACACACATTGCATAAAACCTGTCAAATGTTTTATTGTTTATTTGTTTATCACATCTCCAACAGGCCCCTTCCCAAACACATAATTAAACGCAGGGAGTGTTCTCAAAAACGCAATGGTAATATGTTCTCCATGATTTTCATGTAAATCATGCAGCATCTGCTGTTCACCGTGACTTATCCTATAAAATTCATCCCATACACGTTTGAATCATTTACACTACAAAGTCGGCACCATGACCCGACTCACACGACAGCTCAGACGAACTAGGCACATGGAAGATTCGACTATGGCTACACTGTTCGGACGATCTATAGGCTACAGCAACGCTTTCGGGCCACCAACACAACGGCTAATCGCCCCCGAACTGGTAGACCAAGGGTACCACAAGGCAACAATACCGCCATGTTGTGCGACACCTCGTGCATAATTATTTTACACAGGCATCTGAGACAGCACGTCAGACAGCGGGGACACCGGAAGAGCCATCTGTACCAATACAGTGCGAAATGTGGTATGACGTGGGTGTAGAGAGAAAATCCATGCCATAGACCTTACCATTGACGTCATATATAGATAGACCGCTCACGCCTTATAATTGGCCAGGGCCGCCATGACACACAGCGCGAGAATTCCCTTCAGGGCAGAAGCCGCGAAAACCAATGTAAACAAACGGCAAACTGACGGTGAACGTACATCAATTTTTGGAGGAATTAAGGTTATATCGACAATCCCAAAAGATTAATTTATTTAATTGAAACCTTAGCTTCATTTTTGTATAGTTTTTTAGGAATTATAAAGCGTTAAACATTTTTTTCATAGGGAAATACAGACCGATACAGTGACGATCGCGCTTGTAAAAAGTATTTTTAGAATAAAATAAACCAATAATGTAATATTGAAAAATAAAATTCATTGCCTTAAAAACTTACGCTCTAAAAGGCTGTGCCCTGCGATTTACAAAAATCTTTAGTTTGAAATTTTAGAGTTGGTAGTTTTTGTTTAAATAGAATTTTGAAACTGCCACGCCCATATTTTTATGTTGAAAATTTGGTACCGATATTCTTTTAGTAGCCTAATACTAATGACTAATGTAGTAATTGAGATAGCTATTGAAACTTCTGCAACAACTTTCATAAGTATATGTTATAATTATAAACATGAAGATCGTATTTTTTACTTCATTATTTATATTTTTAAAAAGCATGTCAAAACAGAAAAAACTTGGAATTTTTAGAGTCCAGTTATGGAATTTTATTTTTTTGTTAAAATTATAATTTAGATAGCTACTGGAAATTGTGTCACAACTTTCCTAAGTATATGAAATAATTAAAAACGAAGGTCAAATTTTTTTAACTTCAATCTTGACATAATTTTTAAAAGAACGTAAACTGGCAGGCATTGTGGGGGTGGGGGTATTTTTAAATTTCCACGCCCATTTTTTTATGTTTGAAATTTTGAGTACCAATATTTTATTCTATTGCATATAAAAAAAATTATAAACATGTAGGTCATTTTATTTACTTCCATTAAAAATTTCTCGTTTGCTCCTAAACTAGGCTAATGAAGACGGGCATATACGCCATACAGTGCGCTTTGAGGGAAATTTTGCCCGGGCAGCGGCCTACTCTAATATCGAATTCCAACTGCCAAGGGATCTTTTTAGACAGCTGTACTTGTCAGCCCCCCCCCCACCGTTCTGCATCACAGACAATGGAAATGTATTTTAATATGAACAAACCAACAATGAGGCTAATGGCCCCAATAAAAAGAGTAATTAGGAGATTGCACACTTGACATTTTTTAATTGCTTATTTGCCTATTTACCTTTTTATAAGGATCAACCATTTTAGCCATGTATCAAAGTTGTCACTTGATTAGAATTAAAGTTGCACATCATCAAATAGTTAGTGCAGGGGGACTGCGCCACATATGATTTACATAAAGGATAAATATAACGACAATACATTATACTCCGAAACAGCAAACGAAACAAACAATAAAACAACAATTCAAAAAAGAGTGAATGGATCCGGGGGCTAGCCGTAAGCGTCCACTGCGCTGTACAGTCCCGGGTCTGAAGCAACTCAGACTTCACTCAAGATTGAACATATTGACTCGTACAAGAAAACGCACAAACAGCCCAACACAATGAAGCAAAGAAAATGTAGACCGCCTCGGGAGGCAGTCGTCTGCTAACTGAATGGTGTGACGTAAATACGTCGTAATGTTATCAATGACGTCAATAGAATTTCTTAACAAAAAGGGCGATAATCAAGATTTAATAATGCTAAAAGCTATGAGTTTAAACAACCAAATAGAATTTTTAAGTTGTATAATTGCACAAAACATAATACTAAATACCCTATACAAGCAATGCAAAACAGGAATGTAGAAGAAAGCATACAATGTAAGTGTATTTATGAAGTAATAAAATAATAACAATAAGGGCGATAATCCAAACATGGCTACGTAACTATACAAATTAAACTAAATTAAATTGGATAATTATCCAATATGTACTCGGTTATATACTTATAAGAAATGTTAAACTTGGTATATTGATGAAACGGAAGTTTCAAAATTTCTTTAAATATGCGTAACTGTGTACCACCTTTGGCAGTGCATTTAAAAAACAGGGATTTTATTCGGGAAAGAAACAGTTCTTTGTTGTTACATACGGTCAAAAATCGTAATGCCTGTGAATAGAAAACATTATATAGTGTTGTATCTGGTATGTTGCTATAAATTGACGGATATTTTACTACTTCAAAACCGAATTTGTCCGTTTTGTCGAAAATACCAACATTAAATCTATTGTTAATGATATTGATGTCCAGGTCAAGAACAGATGCAATTTATATTTATTGAAATTTCCATTATCATTGATGGGTGTTATGTCATCAATGTAACGGAAGGTGTAGTTGAGACTTTTAGCTACTAAGTCAAGGTATTGGTGTGATGATAAACACCAAGTTCTACCAGTCTCACTCAATTAGAATTGAAACTGTCAACCTCTGAAGGCTTGATCAATCTAATGGTTAGTTACTCTACTTAATCTGGGTCGAAGAAACAGCTTATTATGGATTACTTACTCATGGTTTTGATGTAATTAAACATCAGGTGCGAAGAGAAATGGGTTTTTTATGTCCACTCGACACAAACAAGATTATTACGGGACTAACATATGGTTCAATTTATTTCAATAATTCGCTTGCAGTGGGAGGAAACCAGAGAAAACCCATGAAGTTGGACGGGCGATCCTACTCCTTGTCATGTACCCAGGGATCAAAAACCACCCCAGTTCACCAAATGTCAGGCCTTATGATACAAGGCACATACACACATGACCCCTGTATAATACTGGCAATACAAGTTTTATTGCTCGTCTGACAAATTACCACACATTTTGTCTCGTTCTTTTCACAATAAGAATATTCTTAAAATTGTAATCACATGATTTCTGAATGTAGGCTACAGATAAGCCTCTGTGGAGGATTCTAACTTATGATTATTTTGCCTCAGTTACCTTCAGTCAGTGATGCATGACGGAGTGTCTGACAAGGGTAGTTGTCTAGTCAGTCGGGTGGGACAAAAAAACTGATGTGCAGTGTACATGTTGGCGTGAAAGTGAAAGATACCTAAGCATAGACTAATTAAATTGCATATATCTGCTTAGAAGAAGCAGAAATGGCACATTTGACGAATTACCCATGTATGTTTTATCCTCCATCTGAACGAGTAGACCACACTTTTCTTTTTAGAAGGTTAAAACAATATTCATCACAAAAATATCAACAAATAAGAATCATATTCATAAAAATAATTTCTTTATTCATTCTTGAACACTTTTTATGTTTGAAATTGTCTGTTATGAGTCGCTAGCCTGGAGGATGCGGGTTGGCTCTCTGTGTTGGCTGAGAAAGTTAATCTGGATTTTCCGGCATGGGTTCCCCTTGTCAGTGGTGCAGTAGGTCTACAGAGGGCTTGACTAAGGAACATTTTCGAGTCATTTGGATGGGACGAAAAACTAAGGCCTCATGTACACATTGCCAAGCCGGGGCAGAACAGCAGGGAGTTAAACTCCATTTCTTTTCTGTTGTTAGCCGAAATGTTTGAATCTATTAGTTAAATAACAGTTCAATATCATTTTCTGTGTGACATAAAGTCTTCTTTTGAAAACCTGTTGTTATATTATCCATGGATGGATGTAGCAGGAAACATTTCATCTTATGATGAGACCTACAAAAGAAAGTACAGGGTTTAAAGATTTATCATCAATTGAGGGGAGGTCATATTTCAACTTCAAGAGCCTGTGTGACAAGCCTTTAAGCGTGTCTAGCTTTATTGTACCTAAATTTACATTATGGGACAGCTAATTTAAATTTTTCCCAAACCCTCTTTTTGATCAAATTTTCAAATGTATACAAATAGCTTTTATTGAATTTTTAATGCATATATATATATATTTTTTTAAATAGCACGTTAAATTGACAAAATGCCTAGACCATTTTTTTTACAACGAGGCGTAAGAATTATTGATAGACTATTTTTACGACAAGGTGGAAGTTACGGTAGCGAATGCGGAAGTTACAAAATTTGCATATATATATAGGCCTAAGGCCTATTTGAAATTTTTAATACCGGTATCTTAAATTATTATTTAGCCTAAAAAGGTAAAAAAAAGAAGCATGCACACAGCGATCAGAAGCTCCAGCAAGTTAAAAGCATTTTTGTTTCGGAAAAAAATAAATCATTTCAGTAGAGTAAAATAGGTCTTATCAAAGAATTTCGGAACTTCCACCATGTCGTAAGAAAAAGGAAAAAGCTATCAATAATTCTATTCGTTACGCCTCGTCGTAAGAATATAGCCACATTACTGGTTAATAAGTAGAAATTTTTATTTGGAATTGATTTATAATCTTAACAGAAACTAAGGTAGCTTTTTGAAATCCAAAAGTACTTTTACTATTTAATGAAGTTAAATGAAAATGTAAAGTTTCCTTTTCATTTAATTAATTTGGGCCTAGATTACATTTTGTATTATACTAGGCCCTATTGCCCTAGTATTAATATTTTTTTTATGAAGGGCAGGATGTTAGAAAGCCTGTTTCCTAATCTTCAACCCCTATTAAATAAAGTCATATTAATTATCTCATTTTAATAAGCCCAAAAAGTTATAAGGGGCCGTTTTTTCTTGCAAAACAAAAACTAAATTTTAAAATTTGTAAAATATAAAAATGGTAGGCCTACACGACCAAACGTGACTGGCTAAATAAAGAAACAATAAAACATGACTATATTATGTTGTAGGTCACTTTAAAGTTAATTGTTCTTTATTACTTTAATTATCTTGAACTTGTTTGGATTTGGAAATATTATTCCAGGTCTAAAATTATGTTTTATAAATTATAACGCCATCGGTACGATCTATCACTAGTGTCACTGACACTGTGACTGTCAGTCACCGTTCCAACTGTGAGGACCAAACGATAAAATGCTTATTATACGAACGAAATATTCACTAAAAACTAATAGTATCGATAAAAAAAATACTTACGTTCTTTCAGATATTTATTTCGGACATAGTTTGTCAGTTTTGCAGTGGTAGTTTTGATTTTCTATTATTCCCAAACTCAAAACACTGTCGTACAGATGGCAGCCATATTGGTTTCTTCCCTCAACGGAAGTCACATCAGGCGATTCTAGCGAATAGGCGGTCTATCTATATATGACGTCAATGGACCTTACTGTGGACCGATCCTTACCCCTCGCCGTCTACAATTTGCCCAACAACACCATAATTGGCGACACAGGCAATTAAGAACTCTTCTGTTCACAGAAGTCGGCATTGCGTATCAACTGCTGATGTCAGGACCAGAATATAGCGTCGAAATGGCCAGTGTCATTCCGACCAATGTGTCATGGAACTAGACGCATTGGGAGGTCCAAGCATAATGTTTTGGGGTGGAATCGGCCTGAACCAGAGAGTTGGTCCAATGGTGTTACAAAATCTTAGCCCGGGTAGAGGAGGAGGCATCACAGCATTGCGCTACATCGATCAAGCTCTAAGACCCCGCGTCATACCACATCTCGCACGTCATAGAAACAACGTTGTCCAGCATAACAACGCCCGTACCCACACCGCCAGAGTTACTCAAGATTGTCTATAGCAGAGCATGTTCCTGAAGCAACGGTATACTAGTTTTATAACTATTATCCGTTGCTTACGCAGCACCATATTCTTGTCACTTATGAGTAATAGCCTCCCTTTGCGGAACCTACGTCACTATTCGATTTGTCCAATTAACTACCTCGTGACATATGGAGTAGCGGCAGTGATTTAAAGATGGCGACCTCCATAGATTCTACATTTTCACTAATTAAAAACAAGTTTACAATTAAATGTTTAAGCGAAAACCAGAAAAAAATCAATATATATTCGACAAAACCTGATGCGATCGGATGTTGACAGCCTTGCCCTTTGTCCCCTTTGACTTTTGTGACTCGATTAACATAAATAGGGGGTTTCTACTGGAGATCAAGCGTCTGGTTATTCGAATATTTCGCGGAAAATTTAGTTTCAAGGAATCTCAATGGCTACTGGAATATCCCCTCGACCAATCAAAATTAGTGACGAGAATAGTCGGCTGTGAAAGCAACGGATAATAGTTATAAGACAGTATCCGTTGCACAGGAACATGATAGCAGAACGGTATCAACGTTATGCAATGGCAAGCCCTTAGTACGGACTTAAACCCGATTGGACATCTTTGGGATAGAATGCGCCAGTCTTTTCTGTGAGTGTCGTTCCAGGTGTCAATGGCGTTCATCAATCGCCTGGTTCACTCAATGTAAAGACACTGCCCTGCTGTTATTGACACTTGCGGTGGACACACCAGATACTGATGTATAGACTTTTCGCAGGCTCTAAACCTTCTCGTAATGTCTTGGAATTGGGATGACTTGATCACTAACTTGTAAACATATACTTCACAAAATTGCTTTGATCCATTTAGTTAGTCGTTTTGTAGAATGATTTGATTAAGTGCCTCTCTGAATTTGAAATCGTACTGACGTTTTGTTTTTGCTGTTTAGTATATAATATAACTGAATAGAATATACTATTTATTGAAGATAGGGTTTAAGATTATTTAATATAGCCAGCCGCCTTTTAAAATTATCTATATAACTGAAATGATTTAAGATTATTTATCATACATGTATCTGCCTGTCATAACAATGATATAACTAGATAGAATATACCTGTCCTATGTAACTGTTTATAACTGAATATATTTGGTATAATACACTCTGCGGAGAACTACACGGAAAACAAGATCAGTACTTATTTCTGTCAAACTGTGCAGACAAATAGAAAGCTGTCCTTGCACAAAGGCATTACGCTGCAGATTGGAATTCTGTCATTCACGCACATCGGCTAGTTGGACCTATTTTTAAGCCCAATTTTTTAAGGGACCGCAACGGCATGCATTATGGCCTCTGTACGAAAAATTAAGTTTTTCGCTTATGAAAACTTTTATCAAATTTTAAAAGCCGTCCAAATTATATCACCGTTACACCCTAATGATGATTGAGTTCGATTTTCGTGAAATTCGGATCGACACTGCCCGACTAAATGCCCGCTCCTTGTACGCAAATAAAGCATGTAATACTGAAATTGTTGAACCTCTAGGGACCCCAATTTCTCTCCGATTTTGATGAAACTGAAATTGTATGTTTACCCCTAAAGGGTTCGGTTCATGTTCTTGACATTGACGCATGTCGGTACGTTATATCAATGATTATGGCTCTTATTTTAACTAGTTCGAATCATTCAAACAAGCTTAACTATTTGTTTAGAATTGGGGTTTGTATATACGTAATTAGACCCGCTACTTTGTAAACGGGTATCATAGGAATCTGGGACAGCGTTTTAAAGATGTACAAAATCATCTAGGCATAGAACAACGCTAACCTCTGTGGGTAACTTGGTTAATTCAGCAGGAAGTTCTGTAGGTCTTGGTTCACAATCTCTTATAGATTTACAGAAACTCTGTATGGATTCTCTATATTCAGCACAGTCTTTATAGAATAGGAGTTTATAGGAAGGTGAATTCTGAAGTTAATAAAACATTGACTTTACTTCAATGGGCTGTATAAAGGTATTTAGTAATATGTTATAAAATATCAAAAGAAACTCGACCATCTTAAGTGTCCGAGAACCGCGTATGGAATAGTCTGCGATTAAGACGTTGGGTCGCTAACCAGGAGGTCCCCAAGTTCCCGCCCGAATTTGGCTATGGTTCTCCCTTGGTGGTCAGAGAGCATGGCAAGGGACAGTGTATGTATGTTGAATGACACGGACAACAGATGGTCACGTGTACACAATGGCGTGTAAATAAAAGGAACCTTGGAATTCGATATAAAAGTAGACCATAGCGCCGCTTTCCGGACACAATTTCCCTCATAGTCCAATGTATTCCATGTGCACTGCCTGCCTTTATTTGCTCGGTCGCAGCAGAATACTGGGGGGGGGGGGTTAAAATTAAAAATACGAATTATTTTTCAAATTAAATCAACATGATGTTACCGGGACAATATGGGCTTCTGATATCCAAAATTTAAGACATGATGAACATCTTACCATTGGTAAACGAATTGTGAACCATAATGCATTTCAACGCCATTCGTAATAATGGACTTGAAGAACAAGGCTAGACATATTCCAAAATTCATGTCAAACTACAATGCCATAATCCTAGCTGCAGATCATGCACACTCGGTGTTTAGAGATTGACATGTGATTGAGACTTCTGGCGTATTTCGCTAAACCAAATTGATTAGAAATTAGAGCAAAACAACAATTGGATGCAATTCAGTTTATATACATTCATATACAATTATATGCGTTGTGGCCCATTTGTGTCAATTTTTATGTCCAAAATATAGGCGTTTTAACTCCTTTAATAATTAAAAAGGTTCATCGATTTAGCGTGTTACAACACAAAATAACATATAGATCTTTAAAATCGGAAATAATCAAATCGAGATGAACATACTCTATGAAAAAGATTAATAAACGTCGTCTAGTTTTTATCGGTCAAGGTAAATCGATTAGTCAATATCGTTAAATACACAAATCGATTAGATCACATGTCTGTATCCTTACTAATTAATGTAGTATTCGAATAACTATTCTTGAGTTTGTGTATTATTTTTTAAAACGACCACACACGTAAAGATAAACGACGTGGAAAACAGTAAAACATACATGGTCCGTCAACCGCTGGTATGATATACGTCACCTTCTCTTCGTAACAATATGGGGAGATGCTAATTGTGGGCCGGTTGGGGAAGTTCGGATATTTCCGGAGTCTAAGAGTCTAAAACGGCCGCTTTATATAAATAAGTGTTTTGGGGAATACTAACCCGTACCCTTTTAGGAGGGGTAAAAGGTAAATTTGATCCAAGTTCAGTCTTCTGAAAAGGGTAAGGGTTAGTATTAGGGTTACTAGTCTCCGAAATTCTCAATTATATAAAGCGGCCATTTTGGACTCCGGAAACAGCCGAACCTCCCCAATTAGCATCTCCCAACAATATGACTTATACTGTGGTCATGGGATCGACATTTGATTGGCCTAACGGCAGGGCCGGATTAACCATGGGGCACAGGCCCCAGGCCCCCCCACAAAAAGTCCCAGTTGCGTCCAGCCACCTTCTCTAGAAATGCCACCATTTCATAGCACTCGCATTTATCACCAGGGCCGGATTAACCTTTGGGCACCCCTACAAAAAATCTAAGTTGCGTCCAGCCACCTCCTCTACAAATGCCATCATTTCATAGCACTCGCATGGATTGGTTCATTAAAATAACGCCAGAATGCGCTAATTTTGTGGCAGAATTTTTTTTTTTTGGGGGGGGGGAGTAATTCTAAATGTCTTCACACAAGTGCCTGAAATGCCAGGAAATCATGTTTCCGGCCTCCAATTTCTGAAATTTTAAAGAAAAATATGGCGCTCCCTAAAAAAAAAATGTCAACCTTTCAATTATAAAATAATACACTTGATTATGATCACATAGTGATGCTCCTAAGGCACTGATGAGTCGGTCGGTTTTAATGGCGTCAACACCTGATCCAAACTTTCTTATATCTCTTATGCGGAGGCTATCGGGCACCACCACAGGCGCGGCCCCGGAAACAAATGCGTATCACCATAAAATCTGCGCCATATAAAATGCAAAATTTCCACCCAGATATCACCCCAATGGCAGAAAAATGTGTTCCCTGCATCGTTATTTTTCAAATTTTCTGAGGGAGGACCATAGACAAGGGTGCCGCCCCGCCCCCATAGGCGAAGGGCCTCTCCTATCACCTCTTTCTGGGTCAGCGTCAGACCCACCACATGACATTAAAGGGTTCGTTTTGGTCACCCTTATTCACTTGACAGGACCTTGTTGGTCTATAGGGGCGCCTCCACCAATTTACATGATTAGAGATTTTCGTTCTGGTCGCCTTATCCACGTCGCTTTATGGTCTTTCGGACTAGTTCTAGTTGAGATGATAAGGAGTTTCTCATTTTGGTGTGCTTAACATCAAAAAGAGAAACAGCGCTGCCGAAATTGACACACGGGAGCGATTGCGGCTCCAAGTACACACACGCACCGTTCCGCACTCAGTAACTCGGGCATTAAATTGGCGTCCCCAACACTCTGCTGCACCCCCACTTTTACAATCCTACATAAGGCCTTGTTCCAGGCGCATGCTGTCGGTGATCAGGGCCCCTACCATGGTTAATCCGGCGTTGCCTAACGGACGTACCATATCAATCTGATAGTTATGAAATTATCGCGAAACGCAACTAATTTTAATGGCGGGCAGTTAAAAGTATACATATTCCTTTATATGATTATACAAATCCGACTGGACTATACAATTATATATTTACACTATAAAATCAACTTTAACTGAATTACGTTTCAATGTGTCAAATGCTTGGTCAATCCCAGCATCAAATTAACGGTTCAGGCTAGTGATCCACTAAACTCAACATCTGGTGAAATGTTTTGGTAATACGAATGGAATCTATTAATATTCATTATTATAATATCATTGAGTGTTAAATATGGCTGTTCACCTATAACAGCAAATTAAGGATTGTGATTCGATGGGACCAGCGTAGAGCACATGTCAACATAATTTTGAAGACTTTTCTTATTTATATCCCAAAACTACCTAAAGGGAGAGTACGGGAGGATACTTCTGCTTAAGCTCTATTCAAAGTACACACTGCAGTGTTTAATGTATAAACCCTCTCCGTTTTTGTTAGAATGTTGATATTGTTAAAGTCCAGTAAAGTAATAATATTTGATAATAATGATTCTAAGATCTAACAACACATAAAATGGGTGGGAATTGGTCAATCATCAGGATCTCTATTAGCGAATAACACTAAATGCTTTTGTACAATTATCGTTATTAAAATGAAATTACTATCTTTGGTGTTGATACTCCTCGTTTTACTTTAAGACAAATACACCAATCGAAAAAAATTTTGATTGATTAATAACGAGCACTAGGCTAACACCTTACCTTGTCCAGCCTCTGTGGGGGCGAAAACCTATCAATAAAGGCCAAGTGTATAACGTTCAGGTTAGGTTGAACATATTTTTCACTTTCTTTATTTAGGTCAAATAAGAGCTCAGGTTGAGACAAAAGCCTGGTCCAAAATCTTATAGCGTAACTGTAAAAACAAAATATTTTTTTAGAGAATACTTAACATTAAATACATGAATTGAACACAGTATGTCGTTCTGTGGCTATAAAACCCACGGCACGAATCGATACCCTTGCACCCCCACCCCCTTCTTCTATATAAAAACAACAAGGGGTGACTCTCTGAGAAAAAAAAAACGTTCACACTTTTTTAAGACAGATTTTTAATCATTAACTGACTAATTGTACATCAAACATTGATGCGGTTCGCTTACCAGATAATTAATCTCGACAATTGTAATGTTTATTTCATCCTCAACACACTTGAACCCATGTAATCTTCCGAAAATGTCAGATAAATCTATAATGTCCAGCAGGGTGTCTTCATGGCCGACGGAAACTTCATACTGCGATCGCGGTAAATGCCTTCCGACGCTCTGATTGGCTGTTCTATGTTTGTCAATACCAGCGCGAAATTTAAAATTGTAAACACCACCACGTGAGTCATCATAACATCTGAAGTAGATATTGCATTCTGGTAAGTTGTATATAGGTTGTTTCATATAATATAAACACTTGTCTGATTTATTGGAAAAAAAATAATTTTTTGTTTTTGAATTTTAAAACTAAAAACCATTGAAAATCAAGAATACACAAAAAAATATTATCATAATTTCCAAAAGTATTGTATGTTTTAAAATTAAATAACAAACAATTAATAAAATTACTGAAAGTTAAAATAAACGTGTGGCTCAAATTCTCAATAGGTTTTTTTTTAGAAAGAATATTCATTAATTTCCAATTTAAATAAACATGTTTGGCCGAACGTCTTATTAAAATATTTTTATATTCTATAATTTCCAAATTTATTATGTTTTTTATTCAAACATACAATTTACACAATTTCTGAATTTTCAAATGAAAATATATGGCTGAAATTTTATTAATTTTTTTAAAACATATATTTCAACGTTAAAACAATTAAACACAATTTCTCAAATTCATTATATATTAATATGAGTTTGAGTAATTGTGTTTAATTGTTTTGTTTATATGTTTAAATATAATAATGTTGGAAATTAGTAATATACTTATTTTTTGAAAATTTATTAAGAATTTGAGCCCTACATCTTCATTTGAACGTTTAGTATTTTTGTTTAATTGATTGATTGGAAATTATAAAAATATACTATTTTAAAAGGGGTTTAACGTCCTACATTTATGCACTTTATTTGGATAATGAAACGGGCTACGGTATGAAGGGTGCAATAAGGAAAATTTAGCCAGGACAGCCGGCGATAACTGGCCTACTCTTCATCGATTTCCAACTGTCTGTGTTCTTTAACGTGCACCCTGAACCTCGGTTTTTCGTGCCATCTGAATGACAAGTGCTATTTTTTGCCAGCCAGCTATTACATGTAAGAATAAGATAACCAAAATCCAGACTGGAGGGTGAGATCCCGGTTTCAGACCGTCATAGGGACTAGATAGGTGAAGCATTTTGTTTATTACTAAGATGCATGCTTGCATCCAGGCATATATTACGTGGAAATAGCTTCTCTTTATTGTAGAAAGAGTCTAGTTCGTGCCATGACTGGACATACATATATACAACAGGCCCATTCCATGCTAAGTGGTCACCATGTGTCGTAAAATAAATAACAAGTTGTTAATTCGATTGATAATATATTATTTTATCAGAATTTAACATTAAAAAATTTGATGAAGTATCTACGCTTGGCTGAATGGAAAATTCAGTTTTACGAAAGAAGCTAAAATCACAAAAATTGTTGTTATGAACTGCATGCTAACATTAAAGACAAATATGTATACACTATGACTCGAATATGAAGTGGAATTCTTGAATATTTTTAATGGAAATATTTGACACCCCTCAAAAATTTGACAATCACATGTGTAACACACACAACATTATAATGCATAAAGTGGTTTTTACAACGTACAATATCAGAGAATAAATGGAATTAGATACTAAATAGATATTATGTGAAGAAACAAATAAAAATTTATATCAGTTCTCAAGCACTCAAAGCTGTAACACATGTGACCACATGCAGATTGTTTAATTGGATCCGTAACACACTTGACAGCTTAGTGCAACACACATGACACAAAATAAATGATTATTAATAATAAAAATAAACCACATATCAGATTTCTATGAGCAATATTTTGAGTATTTAAATACTTTTGGTTAAAAATATGAAAGATTAATATTTCTCAATTCAAATTACAGAAAAATTGATTATCAGTTTGAAAAGCAAATAAAATCGATAAATTTCTGGTTACTGGGATACAAAAATATACACAAAATTCCCTATAGATCGACATGTTTGAAAATAAACAAATACATTGACTGAAAAAAAAAATCTTATTGGAAAAGTATTTGTTTAAAAGAAAATATATCATTGGGCTAGAATAAGTCATTATACCGAATTAAAATCCTATATGGAACACACCACATCAAATCTATCACACCGTTCTATCTATAGAGACATTATTGTAACTAGGAATGGGCAAACAAAACACTTTAAAACATAACTCCTTCACAAATGACAAATAAAAGAAAATGAATGGAATGTTTAACAAATCAAGACATATGAGACTTGCAGTCTTCGCAAAACCATTCACCACTGTCCAATTCCGACTCATCTCCTTGCAGATTAACGCAGTTATAATGGTACCAAGTGTCACAACCATCACAACACACACAGTTATCCTTGCATTCCTCCTCACATTTCCCACATGGCCATTTCACTCGTTTTGTGTGGGTAACTTTGCCCTTGTTCTTTTTCCATTCTTCTTTTTCTTATTACCAACTACAGGGGCCTTTTCTGTTCTTTGAGGTGCAGGTAGGGTTCAGGTGAGGAATCCTGCACACTTGTAATGATTCTCTTCCTTTTAACACTTGGTCCTGGCAATGGCTCAATTACAGCTTGTGGATTGGGCATTGTGTCACTGGTACCTTTGCCATTGTTCTGTTTTCCATTGCTCTCATCACCATCTGCAGGGGATTTTTCTGTTCTTTTGGGTGCAGGTTGAGTTTCAGGTGAGGTATCCTGCACACTTGTAACTATTTTCTTCTTTTTAACACTTAGTCCGGGCAATGGCTCACTTACAGCTTATGGATTGGGCATTTTGTCACTATTGGCAATTACATCTGATAAAACATTAGACAGATCTTTCTTGGTCATTTTACTATTGAATGTAACTGAGTAGGCAAGACATAATACTTTCATCTTTTTTTAGTCATTTTCTTCTCAAGGCAAAACTTGTCACTTTCAACATTACTTTGCAGTCGTCTGTACAAAGCCATCTTTCCCTCACTTGCATCCTTTCCGAAATCCATTGCTGACAAGTTCTGACCTTGAAAACCACTGTCATTTTTTTTTCATCTTAAATTGTTTTCTGTTGGCCTCATCTTTTGTTATTTTCCAAGAACGTTTAAAATCGCGTCGAAACTGAGCAGAAATACAGAACTTCTTTCCACAAAGAGTTAACAGTGGCAAGCAATTCAGTTTCCTCCAAGAAAGATTTTCCACCAAACAGTTTTATCCAAAGGGTTGTTAAACTCTGTGACTGCACTAATTTATCCACAATGTGTGTATAATAGTCTTTACCGTACACATTAACAGTCTCTATTGTTTCTAGTTTTCTCACTTCCTTCTTATCTAATTCTTGAAATAATTGGAAAGTATTGTCTGAAATATTGCAAAGGCTATGTTTTACATTCTGGGTTTTTTCTGTGTGTTCTCCAATGACTCTTTGTCAACAGATGAGGTGAGAAGACATTTTACAACTGTACAAGGGTATCCATCAACTGCACTTCCGCGTGAATTTTGTCAGTGAATAACCTTGCTATCTTGCTGTACAGGTTCCATTGCACAGTCCTCTTTTTGCGGTGACGTAATACTGTGAAGAAATTGTCAAACTGTCATCAGTCACGGGAAAGTGTTAAAGATGTATGACCGACATTTATAACACCGAATTGGAAGATCACACAGCTGAAAACATTCCCCTGAATCAAGCAGACAGCAAAGACATCAGTATCATTCTGGAGAAGGTATTTCCCAATGCTTCAGAGGAAATGCAAGTTCTATTAAGAAGTCAGCATGATGCTCTCACCACACAATGCAGAAAGGGTATGCGGTGGTCAAATAAAGTCATTAGTCTATGTCTCAGTATGTAGGTGAGGCGCCCTCAGACATACAAAGACCTTTCTGGTAGTCAGGCACTAATTCTTCCATCTGGTAGACAGTTGACAAGATACAAAAACAAGATACCTCAGATTACTGGACTTCAAGATGAAATTTTTGAATGGATGTATAATGCGGCAGTTGATGCTAAATTACCAAGCAATGGTTGGGCTGGTGAGCTTATACATGATGAAACCAAAAGACAGCAATATCTCGTTTTAGAGACAAGGGGAGGGACACCACTCCTGGTAGGATGGGTCGACACAGGACCAGAAGTAATTCAAGTAGCTTTTCTCGGTTATACTGGCTTTCGATTTCCTGTATGCCATTTTCCAACTTGTGGCATCAAGGCGGCTGAACTGCACATCATTATATCCGAGGTCATATCCAAGCTACAAGACTGGGAATTCCAAGTGGATTTCACCATGCAGGATGGGGGAGAAGAAAACAGACACTTCATTAATTCTCATTTTTCTGGCAATCCTGTAGATGCGAAGTATCTCAGTGTGAACATGGTGAACCCAGATAAAGTCATCGCCCACTGCCAAGATTTCTCTCACAACACCAAAAAAGTTAGAAATGGCATCATGAAAAGTGGAAATGTCAAAGGAGTTCACACCCGCAAATTGTTCTACAAAGGACGTCACATTTTGTGGGCACACTGGAGAGCTGCAATTGAATGGGATCGAAAAGTAAACAGCAGACCCATTAATCAGAAGCTAACAGACGCCCACCTCTTTCCTTATGAAGCAGAGAAGATGCGTAACCATCTCGCAGAGGAAATGATGGATGAAAACACCTTAAATCTTATGAAATGTTACCAGTCCAGCCTTAAAGATGATTCACACCTGGATAGTACCATTGAACTCCTTGAACAAACCAGCAAATTGATCAAATTATTCCGTGACCGTCGACCCATAATGTCAACAGAAGATGAAAGACTGTTGACTGTTGAACAAATTCTGGTATGGTTTCGTCTCTGGCGACAAACAGTTTTTGACGACAAGACAATTCCAGGGGCTGAGAAGGGGAAAATTATATTGTCAAGGGAATGTTGCGACGACATGGAATCTCTACTGGTAACATTTCCTGAAATCTGCAGAAATCATCTATTGCAGTTTCCACAAGGGATGATAGTACCAGCACGGTTTAACTCTTATCGAGAATAACTTTTGCCAGACAAGAGGATTTACACAATGGAAATACGACCCACCCAACCTACTCTGCATACTGTACTAGGTCAGACCCTGAAGTCACGAGGACGGAAATCGAACACAGGCATATGTACAGCAAAGCCATTTCATTTTTATGCCAAAGAACTAGTGACCAAGAAACCAAAAACTTAATTCCGCATGTAGTATAATAAACTAACAGGTTTTTGTAATAAACTAGGACTTTAACAAGAGTTTCCTCCCTTGCACTATACTATGCAATGTACCTTGATATAATGCATAGGGGGCTATTTTGGTGTTCGCTTCGTCATTGATATGACTTCTCTTGTTTAAGGCCTTGTAACTTTAAAACTTATGTCTGTCACCACCCGACTACCCGACATAAATTGGCGACGAGAAAACTAATGTAGGGGAGAACAGGCCAAAATGAGAAGAGATTAGCGTAGAATACAACTATTAGAATACTGGAAAATTTGAGGTGAGAAGTTCGCTGTCAGACGTCAAGGACATTTATCAGGTGGTGGAATGAATCATTTTGATGAAAACCAGCGTGTATCGACGGCTGTTTGAGGATTCTTATTCAAGTTGGTTCCAGTAACAATTGTAATTGATGTTCCACTCGATTTTACGGCTGATTTTGTCATTACTATGTGTGGTAATGTTAGAGTTGTTTAATTCTACGGAAGCACAGTTTGACTTTTTCGAGCCAGGTCACGTTTCATCGGAATCAGTAATGGCTGCAATCGGGAAAATCGAAAGTTAGAAGTTTATGCCTGCCAGATTCAACAACAGATAAAACATGATGAGATAAAAACTTAAGTTAAAAATCATTTGTCTCCTAGGCCAAGTGAAATTGTTGAACGCTTTAAGTTTCATTCTCGTATGAGAAAACAGGATGAATCCGTTCAGAACTATGTTGCCGAATTACAGAAACAAATTTAAAAATTGTAATTTTGGAGATTATTTGAAGTCAATGTTGCGTGATAGATTGGTAGCTGGTTTTGGAAACAAGGCTATTCAGAGGAAGTTGTTATCAGAAACTCAACTTACATTTGACAATGCCTTGAAGATAGCTGTTGCTATGGAAACCGCTTCCAGTAATCTTAGCGATATGCATAATGGTACTTCATTAAACAAGTCTGAGGTTAATGCTGTTTATGGAGGTAGAAAAAAACCCAGGTCAACAAAAAGTAAAGGCTACAATTCTGACGCTAGTGGATTGAGAAATTTTAAACCAAGATCTTCAGTTGGTCATACAGAACAGAAACAATGTTTTAGATGTGGTTCAAGTCATGATTCATATTCATGCCGATACAAGCGGACTAAATGTTATAAATGTTCTGAAAAGGGTCATTTGAAGAGTATGTGCACCAAGGGATCAAGTCATGTTTCAAGGAGAGAGAGTGTGTCTCGAGCAATAAAAATGAATGAAATGGGGCTTAACGTCCTACTATTATGCACATCGCGTAGAAGAAATTCCAGAGGAAGAGGAATGTTTTACTCTTTATCATGTGTCAGAATCCCGGTCCTCTATGGCAGATGTTCCGATCATAATGGCTGTTCGGATAAATAGGAATTCTGTGTCCATGGAAGTTGATACTGGTTGCTCTGTTACCTTAATGAGTGAGCAGAAAGTATCAGAACTACTGGTTGGAGTGAATTTGAAACCAAGTAAAGTTAAGCTCAAGTCGTATACAGGTGATCTAATTCCAGTCTTGGGGAAATGTGAAGTGGACGTCAGCGAGTTAGATCGTCAGAAACAACTACGCCTTATAATTGTAAAAGGTAATGGACACTCTTTATTAGGAAGAGAGTGGATCAGGGACTTACCTGTAGATCTAAGAGACATCGCTGGCAGCAGTACAGATTCTGTGGCGAGTAACAAAGTTAAGTTAACCCTTGAAGATGTTTTGGAACGTCACAAAGAAATATTTTCTGGTGTCTAAGGCAAGTTTAAAGGTGTTGCAGCTCATATTCATGTTGATAAACTCAAGCTCCAAAGTTTTATAAACCAAGGTCAGTACCTTATGCCATGAAACAGAAGATTGAAGATGAACTGGACCGGTTACTTCAAGATGGAATGATAAAACATGTTACATTCTCCAAATGGGCAGCCCCCATAGTTCCGGTATTGAAAAGTGACCATAGTATTAGAATTTGTGGTGACTACAAGTTGACAGTTAATCAGGTTGCTTCTGTTGAACAGTACCCAATTCCGAGGTTTTAAGATTTGTGGGGAAAGTTATCTGGTGGGGTAACTTTCACAAAGTTAGATTTAAGTCATGCTTATCAACAGTTGGTATTGGATGAAGAGTCGAGAGAATATGTAACAATAAACATCCATAAAGGACTGTTCCGATATACTAGGTTACCTTACGGGGTCTCTTCAGCACCAGCTATATTCCAGCGGACGATGGAAACTTGTTACGTGATATACCTCGCACTGCGGTTTACTTGGATGATATACTTATTACAGGAGAGACCAGTGAAGATCAACCTGCTAATGTTGATGCAGTGCTCACAAGGTTATAGGAAGCAAATCTGCGCCTTAAGAAAGAAAAATGTAGTTTCCAGTTGTCACGAGTTAGCTATCTGGGACATTGTATTGATTCATCTGGTATTCATCCTACGGAACAGAAGGTTAAAAAGATACACGATGCCCCTAGACCTACTTCAAAGACAGAATTACAAGCTTATTTAGGACTTCTTAATTGCTATCATCGGTTCCTTCTAAATGCTTCAACAGTCCTGAGACCACTTCATGAATTGTTGACGCAGGATGTAAGCTGGAAATGGAATAAAACTCAGGGTGCCCCTAGACCTACTTCAAAGACAGAATTACAAGCTTATGTCGGACTTCTTAATTTCTATCATCGGTTCCTTCCAAATGCTTCAACAGTTCTGCGACCACTTCATGAATTGTTGATGAAGGATGTAAGATGGAAATGGAATAAAACTCAACAGGTAGCATTTGAACGGTCAAAAGAAATGTTATTAAGTTATAATTTTTTAATTCACTATGATCCAAGCACACCCTTGACACTTACATGTGACGCTTCACCATATGGACTTGATTCGGTATTAGCTCATGTTATGCCTGATGGAAGTGAACAACCTATTATGTTTGCTTCAAGAACTCTAACTTCTGCTGGAAAAAAACAATTCGCAGTTAGATAAAGAAGGTTGTGGGTTGATATTTGGTATGAAGAAATTTCACAAGTATATTTATTGTAGAAGTGTAACAGTAATTACAGATCATAAACCGTTGGTATCTTTATTCAATGAAAAGAAGGCGGTTCCTCAGATGGTATCTCCGGGAGTTCAACGTTGGGAAGTTTGGCTACGTGCTTATAACTATAATATTATTTATAAGCCAGGAAGCGCAATAGCAAACGCTGATGGATTAAGTCGAGTACCGTTACCCATACAAACCCCAAACGAAGATGATGAAACTGATTTTGTATTGTAGAAAACCCCTCTGTTAACGCTAAACAGATTGCTACATGGACATCACATAATCCAGTTTTGTCACGGGTTCGTCAGTTTGTTCTAAAAGGATGGCCTAATAACGTGGATGATTCGTTTACACCTTATGAAAAGATAAAGACTGGGTTAAGCGTTGAGTCTGGTTGTCTTTTGTGGGGCGCAAGAGTAGTAATACCACCAAATGGACGTAAACTAATTCTAGAAGAACTTCATAGAACACACCCTGTAGTCAATAAGATGAGGGACACCACTCCTGGTAGGATGGGTCGACACAGGACCAGAAGTAATTCAAGTAGCTTTTCTCGGTTATACTGGCTTTCGATTTCCTGTATGCCATTTTCCAACTTGTGGCATCAAGGAGGCTGAACTGCACATCATTATATCCGAGGTCATATCCAAGCTACAAGACTGGGAATTCCAAGTGGATTTCACCATGCAGGATGGGGGAGAAGAAAACAGACACTTCATTAATTCTCATTTTTCTGGCAATCCTGTAGATGCGAAGTATCTCAGTGTGAACATGGTGAACCCAGATGAAGTCATCGCCCACTGCCAAATTTCTCTCACAACACCAAAAAAGTTAGAAATGGCATCATGAAAAGTGGAAATGTCAAAGGAGTTCACACCCGCAAATTGTTCTACAAAGGACGTCACATTTTGTGGGCACATTGGAGAGCTGCAATTGAATGAGATCGAAAAGTAAACAGCAGACCCATTAATCAGAAGCTAACAGACGCCCACCTCTTTCCTTATGAAGCAGAGAAGATGCGTAACCATCTCGCAGAGGAAATGATGGATGAAAACACCTTAAATCTTATGAAATGTTACCAGTCCAGCCTTAAAGATGATTCACACCTGGATAGTACCATTGCACTCCTTGAACAAACCAGCAAATTGATCAAATTATTCCGTGACCGTCGACCCATAATGTCAACAGAAGATGAAAGACTGTTGACTGTTGAACAAATTCTGGTATGGTTTCGTCTCTGGCGACAAACAGTTTTTGACGACAAGACAATTCCAGGGGCTGAGAAGGGGAAAATTATATTGTCAAGGGAATGTTGCGACGACATGGAATCTCTACTGGTAACATTTCCTGAAATCTGCAGAAATCATCTATTGCAGTTTCCACAAGGGATGATAGTACCAGCACGGTTTAACTCTTATCGAGAATCACTTTTGCCAGACAAGAGGATTTACACAATGGAAATACGACCCACCCAACCTACTCTGCATACTGTACTAGGTCAGACCCTGAAGTCACGAGGACGGAAATCGAACACAGGCATATGTACAGCAAAGCCATTTCATTTTTATGCCAAAGAACTAGTGACCAAGAAACCAAAAACTTAATTCCGCATGTAGTATAATAAACTAACAGGTTTTTGTAATAAACTAGGACTTTAACAAGAGTTTCCTCCCTTGCACTATACTATGCAATGTACCTTGATATAATGCATAGGGGGCTATTTTGGTGTTCGCTTCGTCATTGATATGACTTCTCTTGTTTAAGGCCTTGTAACTTTAAAACTTATGTCTGTCACCACCCGACTACCCGACATAAATTGGCGACGAGAAAACTAATGTAGGGGAGAACAGGCCAAAATGAGAAGAGATTAGCGTAGAATACAACTATTAGAATACTGGAAAATTTGAGGTGAGAAGTTCGCTGTCAGACGTCAAGGACATTTATCAGGTGGTGGAATGAATCATTTTGATGAAAACCAGCGTGTATCGACGGCTGTTTGAGGATTCGTATTCAAGTTGGTTCCAGTAACAATTGTAATTGATGTTCCACTCGATTTTACGGCTGATTTTGTCATTACTATGTGTGGTAATGTTAGAGTTGTTTAATTCTACGGAAGCACAGTTTGACTTTTTCGAGCCCGGTCACGTTTCATCGGAATCAGTAATGGCTGCAATCGGGAAATTCGAAAGTTAGAAGTTTATGCCTGCCAGATTCAACAGCAGATAAAACATGATGAGATAAAAACTTTAGTTAAAAATCATTTGTCTCCTAGGCCAAGTGAAATTGTTGAACGCTTTAAGTTTCATTCTCGTATGAGAAAACAGGATGAATCCGTTCAGAACTATGTTGCCGAATTACAGAAACAAATTTAAAAATTGTAATTTTGGAGATTATTTGAAGTCAATGTTGCGTGATAGATTGGTAGCTGGTTTTGGAAACAAGGCTATTCAGAGGAAGTTGTTATCAGAAACTCAACTTACATTTGACAATGCCTTGAAGATAGCTGTTGCTATGGAAACCGCTTCCAGTAATCTTAGCGATATGCATAATGGTACTTCATTAAACAAGTCTGAGGTTAATGCTGTTTATGGAGGTAGAAAAAAACCCAGGTCAACAAAAAGTAAAGGCTACAATTCTGACGCTAGTGGATTGAGAAATTTTAAACCAAGATCTTCAGTTGGTCATACAGAACAGAAACAATGTTTTAGATGTGGTTCAAGTCATGATTCATATTCATGCCGATACAAGCGGACTAAATGTTATAAATGTTCTGAAAAGGGTCATTTGAAGAGTATGTGCACCAAGGGACCAAGTCATGTTTCAAGGAGAGAGAGTGTGTCTCGAGCAATAAAAATGAATGAAATGGGGCTTAACGTCCTACTATTATGCACATCGCGTAGAAGAAATTCCAGAGGAAGAGGAATGTTTTACTCTTTATCATGTGTCAGAATCCAGGTCCTCTATGGCAGATGTTCCGATCATAATGGCTGTTCGGATAAATAGGAATTCTGTGTCCATGGAAGTTGATACTGGTTGCTCTGTTACCTTAATGAGTGAGCAGAAAGTATCAGAACTACTGGTTGGAGTGAATTTGAAACCAAGTAAAGTTAAGCTCAAGTCGTATACAGGTGATCTAATTCCAGTCTTGGGGAAATGTGAAGTGGACGTCAGCGAGTTAGATCGTCAGAAACAACTACGCCTTATAATTGTAAAAGGTAATGGACACTCTTTATTAGGAAGAGAGTGGATCAGGGACTTACCTGTAGATCTAAGAGACATCGCTGGCAGCAGTACAGATTCTGTGGCGAGTAACAAAGTTAAGTTAACCCTTGAAGATGTTTTGGAACGTCACAAAGAAATATTTTCTGGTGTCTAAGGCAAGTTTAAAGGTGTTGCAGCTCATATTCATGTTGATAAACTCAAGCTCCAAAGTTTTATAAACCAAGGTCAGTACCTTATGCCATGAAACAGAAGATTGAAGATGAACTGGACCGGTTACTTCAAGATGGAATGATAAAACATGTTACATTCTCCAAATGGGCAGCCCCCATAGTTCCGGTATTGAAAAGTGACCATAGTATTAGAATTTGTGGTGACTACAAGTTGACAGTTAATCAGGTTGCTTCTGTTGAACAGTACCCAATTCCGAGGTTTTAAGATTTGTGGGGAAAGTTATCTGGGTGGGTAACTTTCACAAAGTTAGATTTAAGTCATGCTTATCAACAGTTGGTATTGGATGAAGAGTCGAGAGAATATGTAACAATAAACATCCATAAAGGACTGTTCCGATATACTAGGTTACCTTACGGGGTCTCTTCAGCACCAGCTATATTCCAGCGGACGATGGAAACTTGTTACGTGATATACCTCGCACTGCGGTTTACTTGGATGATATACTTATTACAGGAGAGACCAGGGAAGATCAACCTGCTAATGTTGATGCAGTGCTCACAAGGTTATAGGAAGCAAATCTGCGCCTTAAGAAAGAAAAATGTAGTTTCCAGTTGTCACGAGTTAGCTATCTGGGACATTGTATTGATTCATCTGGTATTCATCCTACGGAACAGAAGGTTAAAAAGATACACGATGCCCCTAGACCTACTTCAAAGACAGAATTACAAGCTTATTTAGGACTTCTTAATTGCTATCATCGGTTCCTTCTAAATGCTTCAACAGTCCTGAGACCACTTCATGAATTGTTGACGCAGGATGTAAGCTGGAAATGGAATAAAACTCAGGGTGCCCCTAGACCTACTTCAAAGACAGAATTACAAGCTTATGTCGGACTTCTTAATTTCTATCATCGGTTCCTTCCAAATGCTTCAACAGTTCTGCGACCACTTCATGAATTGTTGATGAAGGATGTAAGATGGAAATGGAATAAAACTCAACAGGTAGCATTTGAACGGTCAAAAGAAATGTTATTAAGTTATAATTTTTTAATTCACTATGATCCAAGCACACCCTTGACACTAACATGTGACGCTTCACCATATGGACTTGATTCGGTATTAGCTCATGTTATGCCTGATGGAAGTGAACAACCTATTATGTTTGCTTCAAGAACTCTAACTTCTGCTGGAAAAAAACAATCCGCAGTTAGATAAAGAAGGTTGTGGGTTGATATTTGGTATGAAGAAATTTCACAAGTATATTTATTGTAGAAGTGTAACAGTAATTACAGATCATAAACCGTTGGTATCTTTATTCAATGAAAAGAAGGCGGTTCCTCAGATGGTATCTCCGGGAGTTCAACGTTGGGAAGTTTGGCTACGTGCTTATAACTATAATATTATTTATAAGCCAGGAAGCGCAATAGCAAACGCTGATGGATTAAGTCGAGTACCGTTACCCATACAAACCCCAAACGAAGATGATGAAACTGATTTTGTATTGTAGAAAACCCCTCTGTTAACGCTAAACAGATTGCTACATGGACATCACATAATCCAGTTTTGTCACGGGTTCGTCAGTTTGTTCTAAAAGGATGGCCTAATAACGTGGATGATTCGTTTACACCTTATGAAAAGATAAAGACTGGGTTAAGCGTTGAGTCTGGTTGTCTTTTGTGGGGCGCAAGAGTAGTAATACCACCAAATGGACGTAAACTAATTCTAGAAGAACTTCATAGAACACACCCTGTAGTCAATAAGATGAAAGGTTTAGCACGTACTTATGTATGGTGGCCTGGTCTAGACTTGGATGTAGAAAATTGTGCAATGAGTTGTGTGACGTGTCAAGCTCATAGGAACAATCCTGCAACTGCACCCATGGGAATGGCCTTCTGATTACGCGGGACCAGTGGAGGGGAAGATGATATTAGTGGTAGCCGACGCCCATTCGAAGTGGATAGAAGCGGTAGTTTGCAGTACGAATCCATCAAAAGTAATAATTACTAAGTTGCGTAGTATCTTTGCAACGAACGGTTTACCAAAAACAGTTGTCCCCGACAATGGTTCGTGTTTTACTAGTGAAGAGTTTAAGACTTTCCTTTGCAAAAATGGGGTTCATCAGTTATTTAGTTTACCCTATCACCCTAGTTCTAATTGTTTAGCAGAGCGTGCGGTAGAAACTGTAAAGGATTGGTTAAATAAGAATAAATAATGTACACTAGATGACAGATTAAATAGACTTTTATTTACATATCGCATATCTGTACACGCTACTACGGTAAGGTCTCCTGCAGAGTTACTTATGAAACGTCAGTTGAGATCTCGCCTTGATTGTGTGTTTCTAGATATTAAACTTAAAGTTCAACAAGAACAACTGAGTCAAATTAAGTCACATGATAAGAAGGTTAAGTTTAGAAACTTTAAAGTTGATGATCGCGTTAGTGTAAAGAATTATGGTTATGGACCTAAATGAATATCTGCAAGAATTGTTAAAGTTACAGGTCCATTATCGTATCAGACTCAGACATCAGATGGGAGAGTCATGAGACGTCATATAGATCAGATATTATTACGCCATGCATCTGATGATGAAGTTGTTGAGCCAGTGGTGGATCCGGTTCCTGATATTAATATTCCAATGGATATACCGGTGCTAAATGAACATCATTTGCCTGTAGATCATCATGGTGTTATTCCAGTCAATGTGTCACGTTTTCTGGCCCGTGTTTGGAAACCAGCTGCTTACTCAAAGGACTATGTTGTTCCTAAATAACAGTTCCATTAATCTTACGTAAAGTGTAGTGACTCTTATGTTACTTGTGTTAATAACACTATTTTTCATGGTTTCTAGGTGAAATTGAACTGTTTAGTTTTATTTAAGATTATGTTTAATCTTAGGGTGAGGAAATGTAATAAACTAGGACTTTAACAAGAGTTTCCTCCCTTGCACTTCACTATGCAATGTACCTTGATATAATAAATAGAGGGCGCTTTTGGTGTTCGCTTCGCCATTGATATGACTTTTCTTGTTTAAGGCTTTATAACTTTAAAACTTATGTCTGTCACCACCCGACAGTTCTACAAAACTTTGTTCCTGCTCATGGGTTTTTACTGTATTTGTCTTATTTTTGTAATATTTGTTCATCGTTTCAAAATGTCGTTCAAATCTTATCTCAATCTTAAATCAACCCAAGGACTGTACATTGAATTCTTGATGCTTTTTGGTCTTGTGACCCTTGTACCGAGAATTATTGAGGTTATAGGTCAATAAACATCAAGAGTTCAATCCTTTTACACGTCTGATCGATCTTTTTATTGAGTTACTTAGCGTTATTTCTGTTCCAAAATTACCTAAACTAGATAGTCTATCGTTATCAGTGATGTCATTGACTTTGTCTATGACACAACAAGACTGACTGAAGTTCATTCGACAACATTATTGCTATGAACTTGTACGGGTGTTACAAAAACATGATCAGCCATGGTGTAAATATTGGACTATAAACGCAGTCTGTTGCTATAAGCTTGGAAGAGTTACTGAAAAACATCAGCCATGATGTAAAAATTGCATTATGTTGTCACTTATAAAATTACACGTGTTCATACCTGCCATGTTCAACAGGTGGCCTTAGTTGCATTTCTCAACATCATAATTCAGGGCAAACAGCTTCATTGGTCTTTCACCTGGTGGAAGTGGTCGGCTGAGTCGTTGATACATCTTAAAAACGCTGTCCCAGACTCCTATGATACCCGTTTACAAAGTGGCGGGTTTAATTATGTATATACAACCCCCCATTTCTAAACGAATGGGATGTAAACATGCAATTTAATTTTAATCAAAATCGGAGAGATATTGGGGCTCCTAGAGGGTCCACAATCTTAGTATTATATGCTTTATTTGAAAAACTAGATTTTTTGTACAATCAGAGGCCATATTGCATGCCGTTACGGTCCCATACATGCCAAAGCTGGGCTTAAAGGAGCTAAATCGCTAACATCTGGGACCTAGAAATTCACAAAAGTGGGTCGCAACGCATATAATACTGTAATATGAATGTATATAAACTGATTAACATTCTATGGTTTCCGTTTTTACTTTAATTTCAAATCAGTTATGTTTGACGAAATACGCCAGCAGTCGCAATCAAGTGCACATATATAGCGTCTAGTTATTCCAGTCTACATTACTACGTTTGGTTTGATGCAGTGTGTTTAGCCTCGTCCCCAAGTCTCTCAATACAACTGGGGCTGAAGCGCATTATGGTACACGACTCGTGTACCAATGTTAAAAAAATTATTTTATCTTAAATATCGGATTTTATAAGCTCATCTTTTCGCGGTAAGTTTACATCATTAATGTTGATTTAAATTGACCAATAATTCGTGTTTTCGATGTCGAAAATTTTGGAGGATTTCGAGTTACGGACTTAGGTCCTTTAAACATCGGTCAAACTGGCCGATGTGCGTGGGGTGGGTGACAGAATTTAAATCTGCAGCGTAATGCCTTTTCCACGGACAGCTTTCTATTTGTTGGTCTACACAGTTTGACACTAATAAGTACTGATTTGTTTTCGGTGTAGTTCACCGTATATAAATGTGTTGTTAGATTTAATGAACTCACCCGTTATAGTTCATAGGCAGCTTCCAGACCAATAAACAGATAGAGTGCATTTTACCAAATATATCCAGTTATAGACAGTTACATAGGACAGGTATATTCTATTCAGTTATATTATTGTTATGACAGGCGGATATATTAAATAATCTGAAATCTATTCAGTTTTATAGATAATTTTATAGATAATTTTAAAAGGCGGGTATATCAAATAATATTACACCCTATCGTCAATAAATAAACTGTTTAAAAAAAGTAGGGGATATTTGATTTTTAAGTGTTATTAAAGTCACCAAATGAAACTGACGAAGAAACAAATGACAAAATGAAATGAAGTTCACATTCATGGATTTATTCCAAATGGTCGTTACACTAAGTAAGGCACAGACTGACCATTATAAGGGTAAAATGATACCCGGGGTCAAACAGCAAAGTTACCACAGCATCACAACAAAGTCAGTAACGGGTAAATCCTCCTCTGTTTGCCAAACAAGCATTGATCCAACGTTGAATACTCCTAATGAGACGTCTAAGGTCATCATGGTCCAGATTGTCCCATTTTTGGACATTGGCAGGACGTTGTTGACGTTGACGTCATCTCTGTCCAAGCATGTTCCAGACATGCTCGATGGGGGAGAGGTGGGGACTCAGTGCTGGACAAGGTAATGTGGTGATGTTCTGTTGTTGGAGGTAACCTGTAACGATCCTGGCCCTGTGACATCTTGCGTTGTCATCCCGGAAGATGAAACGGCGGCCATGACGTCGTGCGAACGGCACAACATGGACTGCCAAGATGTTGTCCCGGTAGTACTGGCCTGTAACACGCCCTGCAACAACATGTAAAGCCGTTCTTCCAGCAACAGTTATGCCTCTCCACACCATAACAGAACCACCCCCAAATCGATCATGTCTGATGACATTAACGCCTTGGAAGCGGTCGTTTCGACGACGCCACACCCTCCTACATCTGTCCAAAAAATCAACAGTGAACCTTGACTCATCTGAAAACATCACATTTCTCCAGCGTCGATTATCCCAGTGTTGACGATCCCTACACCAACGACGTCTTGCCTGAATGTGATGATCTCTAAAACAAGGGATCACGCGAGGACGTCGGGCGCGAAGGTGACCTCTATGCAGTCGATTCCGAATGGTCTGGCCACTCACTCTCACACCGGTGTCTGTTTGAAGACGAACGCTGATCTGATTTGCTGTGATGACACGATTTTTCAAGGCCAAGGTAGGGATAAATCGATCCTGGGCTTGAGTTGTCACCCTTGGTCGACCTGAGCGTGGTCTGTCCTATACAGATTGTGTATCACGGTATCTGGACCATAGCCTGCTTATGACCGCCTGTGTTGTGCCGATCTGTAGCATGCCAAGGGCACGTAATGTTTCATTTTGGGTAAGCCGACACATATCAAAATGTGTTTTCTGGTCACTAAAACAATTAAACTGATGTTTCCACCCTGGAATTCAATGCCACAATGACTGTAACATCCAACGCCAGGCTATTGGTGCGTTTGTGCGTCACATGTAACTGGAAATGTTTCTTCTGTTAGGTCCTATAGTGACTTTTTTCGTAGTCATTTGCACATTTTAGTATTATACCCCTAAAATCAAATATCCCCTATTTTTTTTTAACAGTATAGTATATTCTATTCAGTTAAATCATATTGATATACTAAACAGCAAACAAAACGTCAGTACGATTTCATATTCAGAGAGGCACTTTAATCAAATCATTCTACAAAACGACTTACTAAATGGATCAAAGTTATATGTATATGTTGCCAGGTTTGTGAGTAAGTCATCCCAATTCCCCTAAAAAAAATTACGAGAAGATTAAGAGTCAGGCGATTGATGAACGCAAATGGCACCTGGAACCACACTCTCGGAAAAGCCTGTCGCAATCCATCGGCCTTGTTTAGTCTGCCTTAGATTTCATCCCAAAGATGTTCAATCGGTTTTCAGTCCGGACTAAGGGCTGGCCATTACATAACGTTGATACCGCTCTGCTATAGGAATTCCTGAGTAACCCTGGCGGTGTGGGCACGGGAGTTGTGATGCTGGAAAAGGTTGTTTTGATGACGTGTGAGATATGGTATGACGTGGGGTCTGAGAGCTTGATCGATGTATCGCAATGCTGTGATGCCACCTCCTCTACCTGGGCTAAGATTTTGGAACACCATTGGACCAACTCTCTGGTTAAGGCCGATTCAACCCCAAACCATTACAGCCCACAATTCTTATTCGTAATATTGATAGTTTAGCCTATCATCTTGTAAGTGTAATCCAGCAGATTTTATTCTCTAGTGTCTTTAACACACGAATCCATCACAATGTCAGACATAATAAACATTTTGATAGAAATGTTTTGGCCTGTGGTGTTTTTCACCACAAGATATTGGACTTAGAATAAACCAACCCTTTCTCCGTAACCCTCTATATGCTCATATGGTACCACCTTCCACAATATTTTCAAATCATTTTGATGTAATGTTTTGGATCTGTGATATTTTTCTGACCGCCTTATGTGCTTTTATAACATGTGGTGAAAAGTTCCGCCACACAAATGCCCCCATATGTTGCCATAAATGTTAGTTATTGGTGTAAGAAGATTTTTAGAGTGGTGTATTTTAGCGTTCCCTCGGTATGGAATTGTGGTGATGTGATCTTTTGTTTACGTTAATCTCCTTGCCAAATCCTTTCAACTAAGGTTTACAAAACAATATCTCGAATATATATATATATCTATAAATATGTCTTAGCAGAAAAGTCTTCGTTACGGGACAGTGCAAAAAGCACTGGATAAAGGATTGCGCCATAATGTATTATTTATTATTTATTCATTATTATTTTTTTTAGATTGTAACAGATCTAGATCAAATGATGGAATCGGGACGACTGGAGTTGTCAAACAAACTAGATAAAGTCTTTGAAACCATGCGAAATAGTTAAGAGGATTACCTATTTGCTCATTTATTTTGTAAATAAGTCGTATATATATCATTGCTGTAGGTTCATGAAGTAAACGCATGTTTAAAGCTGCAAATATTAAGCCTACAATTTATTTTATTTCATATTTTTAATAATCAATAAATAACATAAAAACACAATGGAGTGTTAAATATTAAATGATTATTGTCTGTGCGACGTACGGCGATCCATACAGTGTTTCGATCGCGAGCTTTCAATAAGTAAACGTTTGTTGAAAACTTTCGAGAAATATCTATTACCGTTCTGCATTTTCCACTGAGACCTAGATTGATTGACATTTAAAACAGTCCGTTTAGTTAGACATTTTAATTTCACTTATCGATATATCGATGATGTTCTATCACTGAATAATCCAAAATTCAGTGATTATATAGAATTCATATATCCTGATGAGCTCGAATTTAAAAATACTACTGACAGTGACAATTGCGCTTCCTACTTGGATCTGCGTCTCGATTTTGACAATTGCCATAAACTAAGTGTTAAATTGTACGATAAACGTGATGACTTTGACTTTCCGATTGTTAACTTTCCATTTATTAGTAGTAACATTCCAATATCACCAGCTTATGGAGTGTTTGTGTCTCAGCTAATTCGTTACGCGAGAGCTTGTTCATTCTATTCTGATTTTTTGAGTAGATCGAGGCATTTGTCATCTAAGCTTCAACTACAGGGATACTTGCGAACTAGACTTATTAAAGCCTCTAAAAAGTTTTATGGTCGTCATATTGACTTGATCGGTAAATATAACATGTCTCTCTCGACTATTATTCTAGACATATTTAATTGACGGGTATACTATCTCCCTGATTATATATGTGTACTACATCGTTAACACTGTTCATCACGTGCATTTTGCATACCGATAGTTCATTGGTCTATCACGCTATTTTACCGAGTTTTCGCCTAATAGATTGGATGCAGCTATGGCGGGTGTGGCGCGCCAGGCAGGGTAAGCTTACTCTTCCTAGGACACCTGTAACCACTGTTCGTCGTGTATTTTGTACACGGTGAACAGTCCATATGCTGATTACACTATTTTTCGATTTTACACATTTTTGCCTAGACCGTTTTTAGGACTTCGAATTTTGTCTAATGGTTTGGATTGTTCGTACTTGGTTTTATTTTATTGAACAGTGAGGTGGCTTGTTATTTTTAGACAATCTCATTAAGACACGGATCCTATTTCGTTTCGTTTTTATAATTCAAAATTTTGTTTTACTTGTCTTTATTACACTATGATTTGGAAGAATTGTTATTATTGACGTGTTCTGGATAATGACAGCGATTAGTCAATGAAACGGTCTGTCGCGGCGAGTTCTTGGCCTCCTGGTGTACGGAACCGTTGGTAAACCACTAGAGTCAACGCTGATTGATTAACAATATCTGACACCAAAGGGTCAAAAGCCGGTCGTACGACCCCTGAGACGACTTCCGAGTACATCTTCATGTAGTGTAGGCCATCAAAAGTATAATAAACGAAACGAAATATTGATCTGTATATTAGGCTACCCATTTCTGACTATTAGGTTCACGGATTTTAACATATAGAATAGATGATGCCTGTCGAAATAAAAAAAAAGATGTCTGTGTCTTATTTTTTTTATTTTCTAAAGAGTAAAATTTTGATGTCGGGCTATAATGAAAAAAATATTTTTCGACTAATGATTAAATTAAAGGGCCAATCCCGATAACTTTTTGGGGAATAAAACTGCTTAATTTTGTGTTAAAATCATTTAAAACCCATTATCTAAGGCCGATCAACTAACCCGAGTTTTGTGATACGCCTGTAAATAACTTAAACCTGACAATCTGCATCTGGAAATGGAGACCTTTGTATCATACAGTATCTGGATAAAACCAGACTTTTTTCTATAAAAATAATATGTAGGTAAAATTTACCTTTTGTTATCAAGTACAGTACATGGGTCATTCACTGTATAGACCTCCCAAGAAACGTAAATCGATTATCAGGTCACCAAATGAAAAAAATGAACAGAAATCTTAAAAGGGTTACGTGTCCGGATAAGCAATTTTGGCGTTCACGTCCAACTCCAAGTGACTCAATATTTTGAGTTGAAATTTTGAGACAAGGTATACACACCATTCCCCTATATTTTGGCGTTTTATTTTCATACATTCTCAGACTTTTATTTTTGAGTCTCTGTATAATACGGGATTGTCCCTTAAACCAGATCATATATAAAAGAAAAACTGGCGAAATATATATATGCTGAACAATACACTTTAAATCTACAGGTAAGCCTAACTGAAAATGCATGATTATTATAATTAACAGTTTAATATTTTGTTATATCTTAGTCACTGTGAATACCTAAAGGAAAAATTTACACAAGATCGACAGTCTATAACACGGAACATTCGGTATTACAATCGGTAGCAGGGCTAGCAATTCGTCGGTTTTTTGCGAGAATCTAAGGGGATTCTCATATAAGCAATCTGCGCGGATCCTCCGAATCTTAATTAATAATAATGACTAAAAAAACAAAATTGTTTTTTTGTGTTAATCTAAAACATCAAAATACAACAACAATGATAAAAATAAAACAATCAGATGGAATTTTTGGTAAACACTTAAATAGTGTAAAAAGTAATATCAAGATAATGCCGTAACTAAAAGAAACTGATACGGCACCATGCCATTTCTTTATGACACAATTTGTAGTCTTTTGTCCATTACGTAACTAGTCACGTACCTTTCACAATTTTTTATTTATTCGTGGATGATAGACAAACAGTAGAATGATCATATCATAACTGAAAATTGCATATATAAAATAAAAATTCACTTACAACTAGGATTCACTAAGTGTGGTTTAATGGTCGAGGGCGAGACATTAAGTAATATATTGTAACAACAAGAGGACCGCCAGGTCCGAGTGTTTTTACAATATATTACGCAATGTCTAAGCCAGAGACAATTAAACTACTTAAAATACATTGAAATAATGTACTATTGGCAGGTTGCCCGTACATTATTTGACATAATGGTACGCCAACAACAAAGGATGACGTCACATCTGTATTTTAATATTTAAGAAGTTACGCATCTATCAGTATGTGTATAAAATAAAATAACCATAACAGTACACGCAAATTTAGAACTGGTTTATTGTCATAATTCCAACCAAGATGTCACGGGTTATTGGAATTCGACATTGAGATTCCGTCGGGAAAATATCCACTAGTGTTGTCACGATTACAAAATTCTTTAATCGGTTAATCTGCCAGTCAAAAATCGTATCGGTGCCGATTAATCGGATACCGTATAAATTCTATAATAATGTAAAATAAATGTTTACATTAAAATAATGGCATTGTCTGTACTGCGTTGGTATGCGTTAGCACCGAATGGCTTGCCGTATATTATTTTAATACATTTCTTTGAGTTTGAGCTGAGAGATGTTAGAATACATCGTTTAAATTGACAATTAACATGTACTAAAGTCTATAGTTTTCATATTTAGTTATACGTTTGGTCTGAGTAAGACATCCCCGCGGTCTGACTTACCCCTACGGCTACGGTTTAAAAAATCCAAAATATGCAATACATTACAATTCACTAGTACAACAATTCCCGCACATAATATTTTAACATATAGAGCGATAATCTTATTGACGAAAAACAACAAGAGAATCCGCACAAGACGGTACAAATAAAAAAACACGTGCAACGTACATGCCAAAGGAGGCGAATAGAAGAGCCTCCAAGTTGTTTTTTTATTCGTCATCTCGGACACAGTAACGACAGATTCTGATTGTGAATTAAATAACAATAATACAGCTGGATTTAAAATTAATTTATACACGAGGAATATTATTGCTCGTAAAAGGCATCGCCAACTTACCTGTCTAGTGCGGCATATATTATAAGATCCGTGATATGTCTGTTATTGGTGTACGTGGCTGTTCACAGATATTTCGCGCCAAAAAGCAACCATTTTACATATTTCGTAGTAAGCCATACCTAATATGGAAGGCGAAGAATTCCATGCAACATAGAGTTCGTGGCCGACCTTGACAATGACAAAATAGAATTGGAATGCCCCATTAATTTAGCCCTTGTAGAGTTAACGGAATCAAATCGCCGCTCGAAAGGATAAAATCATGGAACCGTGCTCGTATACTGTCGTAAAATATTACCAGAAAGTGTTTGCCGTGATAAATCTGCTAAAACTCGAGTACGGCGGTATTTTTTAAAAAAAAAAGCTTCGATGTAATTATAAGCAATTTTTTTTTCAGAATCACGTTTCGTTACATGCTTCGGCGGTATAAATAAAAATAAAAAAACTTTTTATTTTCCCAGCGGCAGTTTTGAACTGTCGTCAGCGGATCCGTGAACCGAAAAATCTAAAATTCGTGGCCTTAATAAGGTTGTTTTTTTTACTAAAAATCATCAACAGCTTACTTAATTCAATCAACACTAAATAAATATAGAATTTGTATATCATAATGACGTCGTATAATGTGGCGTCAAGAGAGGTGACAAATGTACCCAATGTAAACAATTTTTTGAATTTTGTTATTTCGTATTTTACAGGACGAGAACCTCACATATATATCTCATCCAAGTGTTACAATTAATGTCACTTGGTTTATAAATATTTGCGTCGTGCGTAATGAGTAGACAATCTTCGTCTCCAAAATCGCCTTGTTTTAGTGGAGCCCACATCGAATCATCAACAGGGCCTCCATGTAACCATAAATGTTGTCCTTCTACCAAACTATCGCCACCACCAGCACTATAGTCCTTTACATTTCCAACTAAAATATCAAACATATATATACATATTTTCAAATACGAGAGAGAAAGAGCGAGAGAGAGGGGGAGGGGATTTAACGATGGGGGGGGGGGGAGGGGGTAACATCAACTCAACACAAAATAAGTCATTTCGGTACAAACATATGGTTCAATTTTATTTCAATAATTCGCTAGTGCGTGGGTATTTAGCAGTGGGAGGAATCTGGAGAAAACCCACGTGGTTGGACAGAAGACCCTACCCCTTCTCATGTTCAAACGGGAATTTGAATGACAGACCTTGTAATTTAACGCGCACATCCACTAGACCACACAACATAACCCCAAATACAAGATGCGATCTAATTTTAGCCCCGAGCGTTTGTCAGTTGAAATTTATCCTTCGTAAACATAAACCTATAAGATGCCTTCATGTAATAATTAAATTGTAGAAATGATAACACAAGAAATTCAAGCGCCAAACAACTTTAAGATAGCGTGGTAAATATAGAAGCAAAACATTCAATACCATCTACTAGTTTCTGTTTTGTCTCCTAATATCAACTTTGATCGTGGTGAATGGCACGCATTGTTAAATTATTTCGGAGGCTTCATTCGAAATGGAAAATCTTATAACTTTCGTTACAAGTTACGGAAGAGTGGACCACATAAGCGAGAGCCCTGTAGCTGTAACACAACGGAAACTAAAAAATTTGGATACATAGACACGATAATGTCCCAACAAAATCAAAGTCACACCGAAATTCATTTATACGTTTTTGTAACGACATACAGTGCGCACAACAATTTTCTTTGAAATAAACACGCAACAGTCACTGGTATCTTTAATAGATTTTTAATGCAAGACCGAGAATTTTCTCGAATTTGAAACAAATGGTGCTCAATCGATTGGAAAAAAATATTCCTCGGTAAATAATACAGTTGGTGCTGACAAACATCCCGTAATGGAAATTATAAATCATAATAGGTTTGAAAATTAACTTCATTAACTCCGTAAATAATGCATTAATATCGACGAATGCTAAATAAATATATCGCCATTAAACTTCGTGTTAAGTGCTAAGTAATCTGAGCGATAATGAGTTTCCCCGTAAAATAAAAAAAATATATAATATACTCATTTTGAAACCCGAACAATCCATTATCAAACGACTTTTTGTACTCCAGGGAAAAACCTCACTTTCAGGTTATTTGCAAAATAAAAAAAATAAAAACTATTTTGATTGATGCAAATGTTTCGATTGAAGTTGTTGTTCCAGGAATCTTTCAATCTGATGGATTTTTTTTGAACACGAGATATAACAGTCAGTCTTTCCACCACCATCGTCGTCAAACACATCATCAATTAATGTCTGTGGAACTTTAAGAATTCTTCGATGACCTTTCAAATTTAAAGTTTTCGAATAACATTTCGGGACTAACATAATATAGTATGGTTCAATTTTATTTCAATAATTCGCTTGCGCGTAGGAGGGCTTTATAAAACTTTGACAGTCAAACACTTCATCAAGAATATTATGAAGTCTTAGATTTCCTTTCAAATTAATGTTTTTGAATAAGATTTCGGGACTAACATAATATAATATGGTTCAATTTTATTACAATAATTCTCTTGTGCGTTTTGACAGTGGTTTCAATTTGTCCTAACAAATGGCCTGGGCCCGATTCCTATAAAATTATGAAGCACGTTCTTGTGCTTAGATTTTAGTCGATTTTGCATTTAAGTAAACTTACCTTATTTTGTGTTCCCAGAAAATTCTTAAGAACGGCCTTGTACTTAGATTTAAAGTAGACTTCATTGTAAGCAAAAGAACGTTATTATGCGTTCCAAGAAAAAACTTAAGCACAACTTGGTTCTTAAACATAGCCAATCTAAGCACAAGTCCCAAGCAAGGTATAGGAGGGCTTGCTTACCAACCTTAAGTCTGTTTCTGCTTCAAAAAGATGGCTGACCGTTTACTTATTTGACGGCATTTCCGACACCTTTTGATACCAAAGAGACAATTACAAGACGGAGAAAAAGAAATTAAGAATGCTATAGAAAATTTCGCATCTACTACTATCTAGGGCCTTATTATAGGCCTACCCTGAAACCAATTCATTTATTTGCCAATTAGTAAACAATAGGCCACAAACACACAGACTACTTTAAGATCGGGCGCTCTCACAATTATTCAGTTAGTTTGTATGTGTCTGCGGGGGTATTTTTTTTTTATATCATAATTTTATAATTATGTGTAGGCCCTATAGGGGACATGTCAAACGCATCCAAATCAACCACAATGAAGCAGACGACAAATGTATGACGTAATTCGCATACCAAAGTTGTTTTATGACGTTAAAGAGCATCGTAGTCTCAGTGTATGGTAAGCTTTACCAGTCACAGTGTGCTTAGACTTGTACTTGACCTGTGTTAAGTAAGAATGGTCTTGAGCATTTTCTAGGAACAGTATTTTTTATAAGATCCTTACGTAAGTGAAGTATGACTTTGTGCTTACTTTAAGAATTTTCTAGGAACCGGGCCCAGGTGTTTTGGGCTTCTATTTTACCAAGAGAACTCAGAGATTTTTAAACTCATCAAATTATCAAAGAACTTTATGAAACTTGGACAGAGGCTGCAATGCAGGGAATTTTGATTTAGATTGTTAGGAATGACACAATACAACTTCTTTTGAAAATAACATCAATCAATTCTGTTAGGAATAAGATCTAACACAACGCAAGTTTGGTAGAGTTTAATGATTGTTCTTTCTCCTAAAATACGAATACGAATTTCAAATTTTAACAATATTGCCACAGCGGATACTTGAAGAAGCTAGACATTACAGACGATAGACCAGATTATACCATCATAAAAACATTTAGTTTGTAACCACATCCAGTGCATCTAATTATAACGGGTCAGGGAATTATTGGTGTATTTCCAGAGCATTTGCTGTCTTTTATTTTCTTCAGTGCAAATCAATTTCCATTTATATTATATTCAGATTTATATAGGCATATTCTTAAAATGGTGTTTGTAGTATTTTATATTTTTATTATGGTGGAATGAGAATCAGGTCAGACAGAAGTTGAGAAAGAATAAGAAACATTGACATTGTGGATAGGCTAGGATTTAATATAGATTCGGTAGAATTAACCGTAGAATGCGAACATTAAAAATTGATCGCACAACCGAACGTTCGACACCATTTACGACATCCAAACCTTTAACATTGAAGTGTCGTAAATTGGTCTGGGTGACCTTGAAATGAATAGACCTGCACAACTTCTAAATTTAAATAAACATAATACCAATACTTCTTTCTATAAACTAATTTGGGATGATAGGGTATACTACGGCACACAAAAATAAATAATGCCGTGTCAGACATGGTTTGCGTGGGCTTGTAGTTACCATGGCTTTGCCGTTTGCCGGGGGTGGTAAATTTCGAGTGCGGAGTCTGAGTACAGAGTGGGGGAAGGACGAAGTCGAGGGGGTTTAAATACGACTGGGCGGCTTTCTTCTATTTGTGCTGGGCGGCAAAAAACAGTGCCGCCTGAAGAAAAAAGTACTTGCGGCCGAATTATTGGGGGGGGGGGGGTAAAGCCCCCCCTAGCCCCCCTACTCCGCCGGGCCTGCGGGTTGTAATGTCACATTAGGATATCTCAAAACATTAAACTATTGATTTCAGCCCTAAGAACACAAGGGCTATACTATATACCGGAAAACATATTTATTCCAGCCATAAGCATACAAGGGCTATGCTTTATACCGGAAAACTACCGGAACACACTATTTTATACTGAATATCAGAAAACACCGGAAAACACTAAATACCGGAAAACATACCAAATACCGGAAAACACCCTAAATATGTAACCCGGGGCCTGGTCGTCTTGAAAACACTGGAACAACCTACCCCTAATCCATCGCTGGTGCTCTGGAAAAACAGGAAAAACCCTAACCCTAAACCCCCGCACACAGAGACCAGGCTCTGGGTTACCCATTTAGGATATTTCCGGTATTTAGTGTGTTTTCCGGTTTTTAGTTTTTTTACGGTGATTTCCGGCATACAGTATAAAATGATGTTTTCCGGAATCTTCGTTTTTTATGGTGTTTTTTGTGGTTTCCGGTATATAGTGTTGCCGGAATACTATACAAAAAATTGTGGTTGCTTTCAGAATATTACGTTTTTCAAATCACACTCGAAATTCGGTGAATACAACAATACAATAGTAATAATAATAACAAAGGCCAAACATATAGATGTTATACATATTTGAAATCAGCGAAATCACTACAGGTTTTGATAATACAATTAAATTTAAATAAATTATAAGTATATACATTGCTTACATAAAGCATTCAGTAAAACGGAAATGATTATAATTATCTGCCCTTATAAAAATAAAGGCGAAACAACTGGTTTTTAAACTGTTTTTTTGATTGGTTCGTAGACTTTAGCTACAGTCAAGGCAAGGGCATATAATTTGAAATTGTGGAACCATATGGATTAACCCAGGGTTTAGTGGAGTAGAACGGAATTAGAACACTGGCGGTGTCGGGGATGACATACATTTAACGTACGCTTTAAAATAAGCAGAAATAATTAGAGAACTATGATTTTAAGACCACATTGAATTTCAAAAGAAAACACTCACCTTGAGCTTGTATTACAGTTTTTATGTAACTTTGTTTTAGAACTGTATCCATAATATACAGATATCCACCATCTTGTTCACATATACCTTGATTGGCTGTCCATGACGTTGTGGGGATAAAGCTACTTTTAACCTTTATGCACGTTCCTGCTACAGCATCGTAGTTAAAAGTGGATGGACAATTATCTAAAAAATATTAAAACAACACAAATTCTAGCCTTATATGATTATTTTCTTTTGTCTGAAAGTGTCGGCATATGTTTAAAGAAGTGCCGATAACATTATCAATGCCATGTCCATTTAAAATTGCAAAAAGCTCTATCCGTATTAACACCTTAGTAATATTTGGGTACATTAATGACTTACAGAATAAAGTTCCAATTGTGTGATAGTTTAGTTATGGATTTAATTTGTCACTATTTAGCATCAATCCCACGCTACAATAAATTTGTACTTCGCAGCAGAATCTTGATAATTGTATATTTATTTTCAAGATAAATACAATAAATTTGTTCTCCACTGCAGGTTATAAATATTATTATATTACTTTCCAAGACTAAAATATCTCGAATTCGAATACTGGCGTGGGATGAGTAGTACCCGACTCTATGCTATGCAAAACTGGTTGTTACAAGTACTGATATAATCAGGGTCAGGGGTGGATTGGCCCATCGGGCGATTGGGTGATCACCCGAAGGGCCGGTCCGCCCAATCACCCGATGAGCCGGTCGGACAAAAAATGAAAAAAATAATTTTGTCCAATTCGTCTAACGAAAAACCTTTTCTGCTGAACATTATATGGGGGGGGGGGTATTGGACCGGCCATGGAGCGATGATGATCATGTTATAAGTGGCCGGTGACTTTAACGGGCCGCCACGTCATCACTGGAGTCTGGAAAAAGCTTGTATAATAGACTTTCTGGGCTGGGTGTGGGCCGGAATCGGAATCCTGCAATTTCATCCAAAAATTTCATTGGATTCACCTGACACTGTCGGCCGAAAATTTACTAGTTGTTAAGTCGCCTTCACCCTGTTTGTGGGGATACGCCAGAAATGTCTGCCCACGGTTCTCAACTCCAAAAACAATACAATATTAAGGCCTCAGCAAAATTTGATTATAGCTGGTTTGCTGGCTGAATATGAGTGCGAGACGATTTCCTGGGGCTGGTGACCATTCTAGTTCAACATCGGACTCTAAAGATAGTTACAATGTAATCATGTTTTCACTTGATGTGGGTACCAAAATGTATGCTGTGATGTCGTGGTAGGTATATTTTGCGTCCAAGATCATTTTTTTTTTATATTTTTATTTCCGTCCACCGCTCCTGAGAAAAATGTCGAGGGTCATGCATTTCTCATAATTAAATTTATGTGGCCTTATACCCGAATATTCATTATCTGAACTAATGTTATGTTTCTTTAAACAATATGCACTGTGTCAAATGTTCAAGCTCGGAGTCAAGGTGAAATAATTTATCTGGAACAACAAATCCAAAATTCAGCTTTCATGAATTCGCCTTTCGTCGCTCTGGGAACCCGGGCCGGTTACCGGCCCCAAACCATCCCTGATCAGGGCCCTGTTTCCTGAAATTTTAACTAAAGATAAAATCTAAAGTATAGTAGTTATTTCAATTTTGATTGGGTAAGCACTAAAATCAATCTAATATTATCCAATCAAATTTCTACAATTTGGATAGTAACTTAGTTAAACATTTCGTGAAATAGGAACCAGACATAGATTCGAGATCTCCGTTTATATGGATTTTATGCTATTCGTAAAAGTGGCGCCACCAATACTGCAAGATCTTCCAATATGGATATCGGGGCAAATACATAATAAGATCCCATTTCTAAAAGTAAGTACAAGAGGGTAAACCTGCGGACAAGACAGAATATAGACATTTCAAAAAATAAACAAATATCAAATCAAGTGAATGGATACGAAGCAAACCGTAAGCGTCCACTGCGCAGTACAGTCCCAGGCCTGTTATGGTATAGGATTCAATCCAAACGAAAAAAAAAATGATTTACAAAAAAAGACTTGATGCGACTTCGTTAAGGAGCATTATGGAATATCTGATAAAGAGCTGTCAGTTCTTACTATAATAGTTAAACTAGACATGATATAATTTGTATTGACCCTGTTAAACAAACAATTCTGATTTTTATTTCCTGGATTTCTGGCAACCTACCTTCATAAGTCCAATAATATTGCAGGCCTGTATCACTTGAGAGTATTGTTCCCATTGCAAATACTCGTTTGGTAAATAATAAACATCCCTTGGTAATTTTATTAAAGGCAAATGTTTCGCAAATTGGCGTCGATCTAAAGCAGATTGCAGCACAGTGGGATACAGATCGCATAAATGTACTAACTGTTGGGACGACCAACACAACGTCGGAAAGCGGTATCTTTTTCCATCGTTTGTTACCATAATCAGCCAAAACACTTGTGAGGATACAGCCGCAAAAAAATATCAAACATATCACAACAAGAGAGCAAGCAAATCTCATTTTGATTTCATAGGTAACAAAATAAAATACTTTACAAAGAAACTAAAAGTTGTAATATTTACAATATTATTATATTCGTAAATCCATATCACGTAAAGAAAATTCCTTTAATTATCAAAGTTATCCAGGAGCATTTTATATTTCGCGAATTACCATCTTTAGATTACTAACTTATTTTAGTTAAATAACTGATCATTTCTTTCTGTACATAAGTCACGCAGAAACCAACGATGTCTATTAAGTCGCTGTATTTAAATATCTGTCTTGGATCAATTTAATGAATTAACCAATCAGTCGCGATTTTAGAAATACGATACATATTTAATGTTATATTTTGCTACTGGAGGCAGTTGTTTACCAAATGGGAAAACAATGTTATATTTCGTGTCCAATAGGCATAATAAAATATGATAATTAAAGCACGAGAAATACGACCACGGATCTGTACTAGCATTCTTGTAGTAGAGTATCTAATTAAGTCGAAACATCGATATATTTCTTATGACACCGAAAATAAGATCGCGTGTCGTTTCGCAGTATACACAAAACCAAATACTTTGTAATGTGTAAACGATAATATACTAAATGAAATTAAATTGGGTTTAACGTCCTACTGTTCAACTGCGACTGGACTAATGAAGACGTGATAATGAACTTACCAAAAAATAAAGATAAATCAGACTTATGTTTCTTAAAGAGTTTGATTAGAATAAGAAATTGGAAAATGCACAGAATAGATACAAATCAGATGCGTGTCTTTTTAAAAGTTTAAAAAGAATTGAAATGTTTATTGTCCGATTTCTGAACAGAAGCTAAATGGACCATCTGTTACGAGTCTGGAGGTCAAGTTTGGATTGAAGCCCAGGAAGAGGTTGTTGGTTTCTACGCTCCTAAGACCAGGCCCCGAGTTCACAAAGCATTCTCAGACTTAAGTTGAGAATTCGCGCAACTTTCAATCACTGTTTATGAGAACTATATTTGATCTGGAAACACATAGCTGCGCACATTGTTTCTTATCGATGTATTTGATACATTAAAACAACAAAAGTTTTATAAAGGGTTATATTTTAGTGAAAATAAGGTAAACAAGTTTGAGTAAATCTCAGCTTAAGTCTGAGAATGCTTTGTGAACTCGGGGCCAGACCCAGTCAAGGTGGTACAGGTAACGCTTACAAAAAGAATCGGACATATACATCTAACAACAGCAGGCCGAAATGCGACTTGTGCAAAAGAAAAGTCATTATGTTTGTCGATGTCCAAGTCCAAGTCACGAAGGGCGCTATTGAAAAAACTCTCGTCGCTGTGGAATATACATATATCACCAGTCTCACCATACCCTTTGTGCGCGCAGGTGGATATCCAGTTGAACCACAGTTTGAATGGGACTTAAAGGGCCAGTTTCCTATTTGAATGTTTCTGTGTTACTGACTTATTAAAGTCGCGTAGAATGATTGTTTTCCAAGTGAGCTACACTCTATTCGTTCAAATAAACAGGTTGACAGTCGTTCGACTTTAGGGTCGTTAAATGTTTGCCTCGATGAAAAAAGTGATGGTCGTTTGAGACAAGCCGATCACATTTAGTATGAATCGAGATTTCCTGTAATACTACCACGATGTGACGCAATTAATTGTGACGCACATCCATGCTGAAGGGAACCACGCTTTAGGAACTTCTCATTGTATCAGCAATATTCTAGAAGAGTATTTGATTTTGCGCGTTAGACAACTGATCAAATCCGTAGAGTATCACTGTCCTGGGTGTCGAAGGAGAAAATGTACGCCGGCTAAGCAATTAATGGCACCGCTTCTTTTGTGTCGAATAGTTACCCTCCTCTCGTGCATTTTCGGAAGTGGGTGTTGATTTCGCAGGCATTTTTGCAAGAAAACAAGAACGGGAAAATATTGGGACGAAACGGTACCTATGTTTCTTTTACATATATGTCGTCTAGGGCGGTTCATTAGGAAATTGTCTGGGGATAGTCATTCATTTTTACTGACCCTCGATCGTTTCGTTAGCTGGACAGGAAAACCGAATTTCATTTTGAGTGACAATAGGACTTCCTTTGTGGAAGCAAATCGAAAATTTAGGAATTTATTTAAACTGGAAAATTCGACGATCGGAAGTGACCTCGCTACTAAAGGCACAGAGTGGCGACTTACTCTCCCGGCGGCTCCTCATTTTGGGGACGTTTTCGAGGCTCTTAACAAGTTGACCCCTCTGTTATTAAGGTGATGACCCGAAGGACGAACCCGTTCTCACTCAAAATCATTTTCTTTCTGGCCGATCAGGTGACCAATTAGTTTGCGAAAAAATACTTAAAAGACCACTACATTGCCTGTGTCCGTTGGAAGCTTAGACACCTATATAAAAAAAAAAACAAGTTCGAACAATCCAAACCATAAGACAGAATTCGAAGTCCTAAAAACGTTATGGGCAAAATAGTGTATTCAAGCAAAATAGTGTAATCAGCAAATGGTCTGCTCCTCGTGTACAAAATACACGACAAGCAGTGGTAACAGGTGTCCGGAAGAGTAAGCTTACCCTGCCTGGCGCCACACCCGCCATAGCTGCATCCAATCTATTAGCGTGATTGGCCAATGAACTATAGTATGCAAAATGCACCTGATGAACTATCTTAACGATGTAGTAGACATTATTAGGGTGATAGTAATTATACGTGTCAATTAAAAATATCTAGAATAATAGCCGAGAGAGACACGTTATATTTACCAATCAAATCAATTTGACGGCCATAAAACTTTTTAAAGGTTTTAATAAGTTTAGTGCGCAAGTATCCTTGTAGTTGAAGCTTTAATTGATAATATCTTTGTTGAATTTGGAGGGGACATTTATCAGCAAGTGGTAGGTATCCCCACGGGTCCGTCTTCAATTAGCTCAGGTTAAGTGCATAACAGTAGGACGTTAAACCCCATTTCATTCATTCATTCATTATCCCCAGGGGTACCAACTGTGCACCTTTGCTTGCTGATTTGTTTCTCTATTCCTACGAAGCCGAGTACATGCAGGCACTCGTAAAATCCAATAAACGTTTAGTTAGACATTTTAATTTCACTTATCGATATATCGATGATGTTCTATCACTGAATAATCCAAAATTCAGTGATTTTATAGAATTATATATCCTGATGAGCCCGAAATTAAAAATACTACTGACAGTGACAATTGTGCTTCCTACTTGGATCTGCGTCTCGATTTTGACAATTGCCATAAACTAAGTCTTAAATTATGGAGCGGAATTTCCCCCATAATTCTAACTTCTAACCTTGTAATGCGTATGCTAATATGCTTACTTCTATGCATGTAACTTCTTACTTACATATGTTAAATTGGCTATTTACACATGTAAAAATGCTAAGTTATATGACTTATTTCTTAAATATTGCACTTATAATTTGTGTTTTGTTCTATTTCCATTATTACTTTTAATTTATTGTTGTCAGTTCAGGTGCGTGAACATTTTGACATTTCACAAATCAACCACCAAATAATAGTAAACAGCGCCATCTGGTGTCATAATGAGCGTTAGAATTTATTCTTACTCGTATTATGCTAACAGATGGCGCTGTTTAAAATTGTATTTTACAATGAACCGTCCCTAAATTAGGAACGGAATGCGACTCATTTACGGCAAATAGATCAAGGTCAGGGTCGAATTTATTTCAAACAGGCTACAGTTGATTACACGTGTACATATTGTAGACGTTGTTGGTGAGTAATATATTTTGTTTGGCAATGTCAGAGTTGGGAACTCGAGTCCCGCGACTTGTTCCAAACCTCGGGCTGTTTTGGAAATAAATAATATATTCTCACTCACAAACATTTGATATTTCCTCTGGATGAGAAATCAAAACTTAAAACTAATGTATGTGACATGTCAAAATCTTCACTGAATAGGCCTAATGAATATTATTATAGGCCTAAGATGTAACAGACATTGCCTTACGAGAGAAATGAACTGGGGTTTAACATCCTACTGTTTTGCTCCTACTGGGCTAATAAAGACAGGCATAGCCTACCGTTTTATATCCAGTCCCAACTGCCAAGGGATCTTTTACGTGCACGTCAATTTATAGCCTACATGGGACCTCTGTTTCTTATACCGTCCAAATGATTAGACAGCTGTCTTTGTCAGACCTCCTGTACTGCACTGCTGACAAGAAAAAACCACATCGGAAAATCCTGATGAACTTTCTCTTCCAATGTAGGGATCAAACACGCGGCTTCCAGGCTAACGAGCTAGAGTCTTACCCACAAAGACCTCTCTTTTTTTACTTTTTTTGAATGAATGCAATGGGATTTAACCTCCTTCTATTCGGGACCCAGTTTCAAGGTTTCTTTTACATGCTTGACAATGTTTCGCATCCTATCCCCTGCACGTTGTAGAATTGAGATACCGGTACCTAACGAAGATTTGTTGTGTTTTTGCTTCATGTTCAAATGGAGGCTTAACTTTATTTATTTTAATATCTTGTATAATTTCAGATGAGTGACTCCCAGAAAAAAGCAGCAGAGGCACTCCGCCAAGCTGCTGAAGCTCTTTTCAAAGTAACATCTGGTGGGCCTGCAGATCAACATGTTAATACACCGTCACCAAGCATAAAATCGTCTATTAGGGACAATGTGAGACGGATTTTTTCCCCATATCCAGTGAGCAAATCATCCACCCCTCAGTCTCAACGCAACAGCATCAGAAAAGAGCCGTTACAATATTGGTCGCATAGATTTTGTCTCTTACAAAGCTGTTCTCAGGTAAGACAGACATTTATATTTATACTCCCACATTGAAATGTGGTCATATGTTTTTGTCAATCCGGCATCCACAATTTCTGATAATTACTGCCTGAGTTAAGCCCCTTGATCACTTTAAAAATCTTGTTGCTACTCAGAGGCTAAAGTAAATATAAATTGTTTAAGGTCATGAGACAAACAATCAAAAACAAAATGAACAACAATTGTTTACTGCCTGCTTGAATAAGCTGCTGTGGGTGTTTTTTCGTTACCTGGCAACCCATCTTTCTTTTAGAGGCTTAGACTATAAATATAATGTCCTTTTCTGGATTTCAGAGTAGTTATCTGCTTATTTGATTGCACGGGATTGTTTGTGTCGCTCTTATTATGGTTGATATTTGTGCGTCATATACATCATATCAAAAAAAAATTTGTCATGGCATTATCAGTTGTCTTCGATTCATGACTGAATGTTTAACACCTTTCTCTGCACCTGCTTGGCTAGTGAAGACGGGCATATGCCATACAATGCTGGCAGAAATTTGGCCTAGGCAGCAATTGAATTCCAACTGTCTAGGGTTCTTGTGTGTATACTGGACCAAACGAATAGACCTGGTTCTTGTCAGACACCAGTTCTTTTCAGGATGATTTATTTTTAAGTTACATTCTGATAATGCATGTCTTTTTCCCTGAACATGTAGATATTGATCTGAAAGAATTCAACACATATTGTATTGATTTTTGTGTACTAGTATTCTTTTTTATTGTAGGAAACAGTGCCTTCAAAAGAAGAAAAAATAACTTTGTATAATGCCGGTTTAGGTGAAAGGAAAATATCTTTTATAAAACACGATGACGCCTTGGCATTCCGGGAAAAATTATTAAATGTATATCCGAAATTAAAGAATGGAGGAGGGTTTGAACTATTAAGGACAGACATAGGCAGTAGAATTGCTTTGGTTGTTATGAAAACTCCGTCAGGAGGATTCAGCAGTAAATATCTGTCGGATGACAGCGACCTAAACCAGGCCATGTGTTTTATCAGGCCAATGCAAATTGACCTTGATTTAGATGAAATTGAAAATGAGAGTGAGGTAAAATCCATGTTTTAAAGAATAAACAAAAAAATTATACTTCAGATTTATTACAAAGTATATGGGTCCAAATATTATCCTGATCAATCGAAATGGATATTGACCATCTAAAGTTCCAGTACCTTCATGCAACCATCTTGATGTTCTTATATAATCCTCTGTTATTGACATCTGATTGGTCATTGTATCCTATCCACATTAAAATTTGGTGACAAAAGTACATTAAAATTTGGTGAAAAATGTACAAGCGGTTTAAAACATTATAAAGAATTGATATTGCAATTTATTGCTGATGCAGAGCCAGAAATTGATTTTATCAATTCAAATTCTGTTGAAAAAATAATAATTGATTATAATTCTAGATAATTGTTGATGGTATAAAGGAAGAGTGTATTAATTGTGGAGAAGAAATTCCTGTGGAATACCTTAAAAAACATTTGCTTTCCTGCAAGGTAATTAGAAATTATTTCTGCTCTCGATTTACATGTACTGTCTTAGTTCCAGTTTAAATTCAGGCATATCATATTATATTTAATAATTGGTCATTCCTATGTGTATTAAAAATGTAAAATTTTCATTTTTTTAGTTATTATTTAGAAAGTTTTTAATAAACTTGTTGGGATTTTTCAGTAGGGTGTAAAGAGGAACTGTAAGGAAATCGGATTTGTTTGCTGATTGATCGCATATTTATCTTTTTAAATTCTTTGTATGGGATTCAAAGAAATTTGTATGGTTCAGAATCTTGATATTAAGATACGGTGTTAGTTTAATGTGGGTTTAGGTCATGATAGACAGTACACACATAATTCTAATTCTTATTCATAGGATGATGATAATCTTCCAAAAGTTAAGAGAAAGTGTGTCCGACAGACTACAGTTTGTAAATGTAAGTATTAGAGTTTATTTCACTGTAGGCTTTCTTCTGTTCAATTAGGCATAAGGAAGAACCATTTTAAACTCCAGAAACCCTGCAAATGTTATACATAGGGATTTTGAATGCTGATGGGTATAATATTCTCATTTGAGTTATGCCAGCTTTATCACCCAGTTTAAACTTGCATTATGCAAATGTTATCTAAATTATCAATTAGACATTAATGAACTTATCCATTGTAATTAAATCACAACATTTATATTAATGATTTTAGTAATGATGACCGAGGCTATGCAGAAATAAACGCGCTTTGTTCTTGGTCTATAGTGGATCAATTTGAGATTTTCAGCAAATTCCATTTAAATTATATAGTTTTTTACTATTATAGTGAGAACTGCCAACTCTTTATCTTATCTCCCATAATGTATCTTTAAGTCCCATATAAACCGTAACCGTCCATTGTCCAAAATGGCATCATATTAACCCTTGTATTTGCTCAGTTAGTAACCTTATTTATAACCGATTTTTCTGCATGGCCAGAATGTTGCAGGTCTATGTTACCAAACACATCAATGAAGTTTTTAACGTATATGATATATTGTTACTCATTCAAATAACTTTGATTCATAAAGTGAGAATGATGAAACTTGACTAAGTTTGATAAACAATTTAGTTTGATGCAGATTTTGTACGTCAATAACTTTGATCAAGTTGAGTGATGATAATTTTTCGCTTAGACTAATTAATGATGAGCAGCTTGATTCATCAAGACTTAGAAACATAACAATTCCGCTTTTAATCGATGTAGATGGTCATTAGGCTAATGTCTTGACTGGTTACCATTTTCCGCCAAGGATAAACAGAGATAAGCAGTTTGTAAATTGGTGTACAGTTGCAGTACATGGAAACCTTGACTAAGTTCTATAATGGGAATGTTATAATATAAGCCTCACTGTTGACTGTTCTCTTGAAATTCTAAATCTCACATCCAAAATTTAACACTTTATTTAACACTTTACTGACACTTTATTATAGAAGCCCACCACCTCCAAGACAGATGAATTAATTGCCAGCCAGTCTGAGTAAAATTTGTTGAAGTTTACCCTTTGATACCCCCACATACAAATATGTTTGTATATATTGTTGTCAACCTTGATATCTATTCGTCCTATTTCTTATAAAAGCTGTGCCAGTTAAAGTGTTTGACATTCTTTTAAGACAATTGATACCTGTACATGAACGTAATCCAAAGTTGAACTTACTCAATTAGAGTTGCCCCAGGTACTCGAGTAATCACTATATTCTAAACTTAAGGACATAATCCCACTATTAAACACTGAATACCCAACTCAGAACTGCTGTTCATTTGGTTCAAACCTAATATAAATACATTTCAACTATTTCCTTTGTCATTTCTCATTGGAAATTGCAAATCCGATGTTATTGAAATGCTTAGATATTGAAGTTCAGTATATCATTAAAATCTTGTAAATGTAACCACTTGACAAGCCAAACATTTTATTACATCAAGTTCTTTAGAATGATTTTAACTTTGGAAAACTCAATAAGATGTAATATTTATTTACTGCTCTGACGACTTTGCTGCTTTGGTGTATGTATTGTTACTGTATTCTTAACTAACTAAAACTTTGTTTTAGATTCACAAATGTTTGATGTTTATTTTAATGAGTTGCAAAAACTAATGCCATTTAAACAAAATTTAATTGATTGTGCATGTGCATTTTAATGAGTTGCAAAAACTAATACCATTTAAACATAATTTAATTGATTGTGCATTATTTAACGGCTAAATCTGCATATTGCAGGTCTTTTGCTTCAAACTTTATATAAATTATTGAAATGAAATTTACAATGTTTTCCTTCGTCATTATCTGTTTTGAAACTATTTTAAAGCAAGAATGACCACTTCTTTATGTAACATCTATATAATGCATCCTTAAGGTTTTTATTATATACAAGCACATTGATTATCTATTGTCATCATGAAATTTTACAAGTATTTTGAATTTCAGTTAATTGGGATTTTGATTGCACTTGTTATTTAGGTATCCTGCCAAATTTGTTCTTATTGGCCACTTTAAAATGTGTATTCATCAGAATAATTTTGGTATGAAGATGAGGAGTTGCTACCATTCACTATTCCCTGACGTCATCTCTTGATATCTGTATCAAGGCTCTAGAACCAGTTAACTACATCTCTTCGTTAATTGGTGCTGTAAAAAGTGAGAATCGATTCAGAAATCCTGCACTCTGTCAGTGACAACTTATCCCAATTTCCCCATGATTGACAACGGCAATGTTACACTACATGCGGTTATTTTCTTTTTAGTTAGACTTTCACATTGACTATTAATAAGCATAAATGTGTTTTTGATCGGACGCAAAAGTAAGATTGACTTCCTTCACTTTGATAAATGACCTTATTGTTTCTCAGTATGTAATAGTAATACAGATGTAAGATGTGATAGCAAAGGTTAGTGAGTGGTATATAACCATTCCCCTTTTGAACCTTAAAGCGGCAATTTCATATTTTTAAAGTTATATTTTTAAAATATATTAAAATAAAGCCTTGTTAAAGAATAATCCTATAATTCACTATTGCCAGTTGATAAATTGGCAAAAATATCATTTTTAACATTAAATTCAAACATTTGAAGATAGCTATTGCAAAGGGGGAATCGGAAAACAAGGAGGGTAATTGTGCTATTATTTCTGATGTGAAAGATGTTTTAGTATGGAAATTAATGCCTATGATTGTATAATAGTGAGTTGGCAACCTATTGAGCACAAGACATAGAAATATATATGTCTTGACTTTCTTGGAAAATATGAAATTCACGCTTTAAACAGCCAAAACGACATTGATTAATCACTGGAATGGAATGCTGGTGTTTTGCATTTCCTCAACACAATACGTTCTTTATTTTATTTGTAATGGTCATGTACAATACTGTGGAGAAGAATGAACCTGAGATGTTTTTGGACTTTTTGAATTTCAGATTGTCGGCATAATTTATAATGCAAATTAATTAGCTGCAGACTGTTTATAAATTATATGCTTGTATTTTACAGTTCAAGATTAGCAGTTCCTACTACGCAAGCTGTCCCTTATGTAATGTCTACTACGCAAGTGATTTTATAGAACTTCATTCTTCAACTTGTTGCGAAATGGCGACAGAAAAGTTTGATAAGGAGATTTTACCAAAAGCTGTGTAAGCTACATGTAGATTATTAATATACTAAAACTTTTTTGTAAAACTTGGATTTCATATTTCCAAGTATATCGATTCTTTACTATACTAGGTATCCAAAACTTGGGTATTAAATTGTATTCACAGATTTATTAGACAAATTGCAGTGAATATTTCCGTTTTCCAAACTGACGCAGAGTATTTTTTTGACCGTAAAAGTTAACTATTAGAAAAAATAATAGAAGGGTCCTAGAGCTAGCTACACATATCTATGCTTAAAAACTATCATACATCGTTCATTCATTTCTGGAGTTTAACTTCCACTTCCACCAAGGGTGATATCGTAGACAAAATATCATACATGTTGATAGTTCTATTTTATAGCATCAGGGCTTGTCATCCACAATTTTGGCATTTCCGCTTTCTAAACTTAGACCATCCAGCATAATCAATTCTTGTGGGAGATCATGGAGCACAGATCATTTTTTTTTTTACCATTTTATTTTTATTAATTGTGATTATAATGAAATGAGTTGCACTTGCAGTTCTGTTATTTTCGTCAAATAATGATGAAGTTGTTACCCTTGATATTATGATTACATTAACACCAACATTTTTATGTTGGTTTTCTAGGGTTCTCATTATTATCTTTTGAACTACTTATGGCTAACACTCTTCCCAACTTACCTCACCCTTACTATTTTTGTTATTTATTTTTTAGTGTTGATTTAGAAGATCTAAATAAAAGTGATATGGTGGGAAGCAAAGACGTGGTGTATGTAATATCAGTAGATCTGGTTTTCTTTTGTGAACTATTTTTTAAATTGCTATAGTCTAGAAATAGCTCTTACACTATAATAATTATTTGAAAATCTAATCTGTTTACATAAAAAAAATCAAAATATCTAACAGTAGATAATCTCATGACTTGGAATCAGAGGGATTAAAAAGAGACCTGTCAACAGATTTCAGCAAAAGTGATAGGTATCAATGGTTTGTCGTACCTATTTACATGTATTGTCTGCAGTAGATGTTTACAAATATTCAATTCATCCTATTTCAGTAAATAGTGAACGGAATTGAACCACTTTTGTACTGATATTCCTTTTAGAGATCCAACCTGCACAATATTGTAGTTAACAAGGGATTAACAATCCCTCAAATGATGATCAGAGATTTGTAAATGCTGCTAAAAGTATGAGCAGAACTGAAACTTAATGATGTTACGAAATGATTTATTGAAAACTATTTTTTAAAACATTTTTTCAGCAAAACTTGTGAATGTATTGTAGAAGAAATGGAGTATTTAAGGTCTACTCGAAACAAAGACAACAACTGGAATATTTCAGTAGTTCGTTCCCAGTTTGTATGTACCGCGATGGACCAGTTGGTCGAATCTAATGAAGAAGATTGGTTAAAACCCATACGGGTAAAGTTTATTGGGGAGGATGGGGTCGATTCCGGAGGATTGACCAGAGAATTCTTTTCATTGCTGTTTAATCAGTCTTCTGTCTTTGAAGACAGCTGTTTGTCATTAAAGCCTAACTTATTAGAAGATAAACATTATTATTACCTTGGAAAATCTGTTGCAGTAGCAATTTTGGAAGGCCACCCTGGTCCAAGAAAATTCAACAGATTTTTAACTGATTATATAATTGCTGATAAAATTCCACAATTTAGTGGGGTGAAGAAAGAAGAGTTAAAAAGGGCAGATGCTTTAACAGCTTTAGAAGATGTAAGTCTTATAATGTGCCTCGTAAAGTGCTAGTTCTAAGTGCTAGTAAGTCTGTCCAATCACGTGGATTTTCTCTGGGTACTCCGGTTTCCTCCCACTGCTAAAGACCTGTACAAGCAAATGTATTATTAAAATGAAATTAAACGATATGTTAGTCCTGAAATGACCTAGTTTGTGTCGAGTGGACGTTAAACTCCATTTCTCCCTCTCTATTAGAGGGGTAGTTATTCCTATATAACATAATATTTATACTGTTGCAAATATTTCTCAAATAAGTATGTTTTCTATATGGACTGAGGAAAGTCTAATGATCTGGGATTTTCAGAAAGCTAGTTCCACAAATCGGCAGCAACAACACCAAATGAGCTAGCACGAACTCTGAGTAGGAGGAATTAGTTTTATGCAGAATTCTTGGCTGTGTCACTAAAACAGTGTTAAAGATCTTTCCAGAATTACTGGAATGGTTCAGCTATTCATACAAAAAGTATTATTACAGTTGAGTCACACTTTCCCAGAGTTATTGTCCCTGTCTCTAAAGAACACTAAAATGCTGCTGGTGAGCTTTTATTTGATACCGGACAACAATATATTTTCAAATATTATGTTAATGTATTCTTTTAGATTGAAAATTGCACAGAAGAAACAATCAAAAGTGTATTTGACACTCATATGGACACACTCAGCGTTACAGGATTCAACAAGTCTTCAACAATGCTAAACAAGGACGAAGCTTTAACCGCAATAAAGGCACATGTTTTACTTTATCGCATGATGCCCTCTATTGTACAGTTTAAACAAGGTGAGAATGCAGGAATGTTTGAATCAAATAATGATAGATCCCAGTTAGTGGTTATTAGTTCAGATTTATTCGACTATAAAAAATGTTGAAAAAGTTTGTGGAAACTCATACATTTCAGTAATGTTTTTATCATTGTTTCCAGAGTTATTACACATAGGCAGGACGCTACCTAAGAATTTCACAATAGTAACAGAAACATGCCATTTAATGTAATATTAGTAAATGATTATGATGTCCCAAATGATATTTGATAATTTGAGCGTAAAATATTAATTTGTTGCAATGGAAATGGTGGCCATATTGGATGTTTTTTATATATTCATGGTGGGTAGGTTAGGAAATCAAAATCTTCACCAATGTTATTGAAACAAACTATTTGTGATTTGGAATAACATATATAGGCATTAAAGAATGCAATAAGGCATAAATTTTACTATTTGAATGTTAATAAAGAACATTATGATCCTGTCTTAAAACATGTGGGTGTGGCCGAACACACCACTAAAATGATTTTGTTCAATAAAATGTCCGAATGTATAACTAACACCTTGAAAATCACCTTATTGCACACAGTATATATAGCACTAATTGTATTTCAATGATGAGACCATTATCTCTCATAGATTTTGAGAAATTGATTTTCTAAGACCTGATATGGGTAAAAAAATTGAATACGAAAAAAAGCAAGTTAAAAGTTAAACATTTGATTTACCTATGTAAATGACTAAATATTCATCAACACTATATAATATAAAGGTGTGACTTGACTTGAAAAATCAACAAATTTTGACTATATTGGGCAATTTTAGCTGATATCAAAATTTGACAGATCAATCGATACAGAGTGTTTTATAAGGTAGTGTCCTGCCTTAACAAATATGTACACAATTCATTCTGCAAGTCTGGTCATATTTAGCATTTCACAAACTAAGTAGTAATTTTGAATTGATGAGTACTGGTACACCTAACTCTTAGTATGATTAGGCATTTAAATAATATAAAAGTCTATGTATCATAATCATTTTCACTGGATCAGAATGAGAATTTTTTGCCATTGGGATATGTCATTTAGATTTTTTTTGCCTGTTACAGGATTGGAGTTATATGGAGTTTTGAACATATTAAAAAAATATCCCAATGAAGCTAGAGGCTACATAGCTGAAGATACTTTTCAATCGGCAGATATCATACAGAATTTTTATCTTCCAAGTTTTTCTTCGGATGAGTTGGAAAAATCTGATGAAGAAATGGTTATTTACAATTTCTGTAAATTTTTAAAAAGAGTTGAGAGTAAGGTACCATTATATTATAAAGTAGGGCTGGAGGTTGCAGGTTGGCAGAGAAAGTTCATCAGAATTTTCCGGGTGGTTTCACTTTGTCCGTGGTAAAGGGCCCGGAAAGGAAAGGACAGGTGTCTAGTCGTTTAGACAGTACGAAAAAGTGAGGCCCTGTATACACAATGGTGTGCTGTTAAAAAGAACCCTTGGCAGTTGGAATTCAATAAAATACTGCTCTAAGGACAAAATATCCCTCGTAGCACATTGTATGGCATAAGTCTGTCTTCATTATCCCGGTTGGAGCAGAGCCCCATTTCATTTCTTTCATTAACTTTTCCACACACTATTGATATACATTAATAACAGCTGATATAAAAAGAAATGCATAAAAGAGTAAAAAAAAAAATGATGTATGACTCTGGATTTCAACAAAATTGCTCCTAATGACCTTGGGTGGCAGATGCAACCGCTCAATTTGACATGATGTGAATGTTGCATTAGCTTTCTGATTGTGACTCGTCAAACATTCCCAGCAAAACATCTGATCTGGATAGCGTTTATAATGTTTTTGTTGATAACTCCAGGTTCAATTTATGTGCGACATTGATGACAACTGAATCGAAGGTAGCAAATTTAAAAAATAAACCTGAAAGACTGACATGCCGAAAATTTACACAAGCTGTTTTTTACAACAATTTTAATCCACCATTTTTATTTTTCAGACAGCAAAATAAGTACACCCTGGATTAATCCAGACACACTGGAAGAACAGATACTCACCTTGAACACTGGCCATATTCTGCAGGCTTTACTTGGCAGCCCACGGATACCATCTAATATATCTTGTGGGCTTATGACTTTTGACCATGTGTCAAATGGACTAACAACTATAAATACTTGTGCACCCTCCATATCATTTTCAAACCTGAAGCTAATTCAAACCTATTCCAGATTTGAAGAAACTCTACTTCTGGTTGTGGTTGGGGCCCATGGTTTTGGAATAGTATAATGGATTAAAATTGTATAAATATGTGTACTGTATGTGTAGGTCTATCTTGTCGACATCCCTGTCTGTTCGTCCGCCCACAGTTTTTGTAAATACTTGTTCCAAAAGTTATTGAATATAAAATGTTATGAATTCAAAGTTGTGCCTTAATATTTTGGATAGATACTGCCCCTGATACCGAAACCTTGTACATTCTCTGCTGGTCAAGAGTTTTTATACAACATTATTTTCATGACGTTATTTGTGAACACTCCCAAGGTCAAATTTTTATACGATTTTGACAAAACTTGAAATCCCCCAAAGATCTTGGTCCCTTTGGATATCGACATGTATCGGACCATAATTTCATAGATTATGGCCCCTGATTCTAGGAAAAATCATATATTTAGGTTTGGGACAATCTAGAGGTCACAATTTTTATCCGATTTTGATGAAAAATATGTGTTTATAACCCAAAGATCTCGGTTCCTTTCTTTATTCACACACATATCGGACCGCAACTGCGTTTTTAGTGTGTGGTCGATGTAGAGGTCACAATTTTTATCGGTTCAAAAAAACAAACTACGGTTACACTATAATGAAGGTGGAGATCCAAATATATGAAAATCAGACTGCAACTTACTGACAAAATGGTTGTCCCTGTACACAAATAGTGTTAAAGTATGTAATATCAAGGTTGTTTACATCAGTGAGACAAATAAGCCTATTTGCTTGGCAGCTTATCATTCATAGTTGAAATTCAAAATAGCACACCCATGTTATACCAACCTTTTAACTATGTTATTAAAACCTTGCCAACACTCCATGTCATAGTTTTTTAAATATACCATTACATTTCTTACCACCCTTCAAGATGCTGCTGGTGGGTGTATATTTGTTGCCTCGCAACATTTTGTTAAATTACTCAAATTGATAGATTCCTTGCAATACCTGTTTTGAAAGCACCACATTTTTGATTATTTTTATGTATATTTTTAGTGGTTATAGGTATACCGTACATCCTAAAGATCTGATTCCTTTTAATATTTGCCATTATAGGATCCTAACATCCTGGATGATGGTCCCTGATTGTACGAAAAAACCAACATACCACTGTCACTGCATAATTAAGACTTTGACATGAGTGAAAATCGGACCACAAGTGAATGACATAATTCTGCTCAATTCGTGCACGATTACTATACACTGGATGATTGAAGCTAGTAACAAGTTGAAGATCTATTGTCTTTTAGGATATGATGTATCTTTTTAATAAAATGACCATTATCTTTTTAATAAAATGACCATTATGTAGAAGAGTATATAAATAAACCTTGCACAAACTCTACACACCTAACTGTCCATTATGAACATCTAACTGTCCATTCTTAACACCTAACTATCCATTACTTCACTTTAAGAATAGACAGTTAAGAGGGATACTTTATTGTGATTGAAATAATATAGTTATTGTCATAAATTTATTTATATATTTTACAATAATAACCAAACACATTTGGCCCATTTCATGTAAAGGGGTCCACCATGACCAAAAATTGAATTTATTTTGATAAGACATAAATTGTAAATTCTATGATGCTAGAACACCCCTTGTTTAATTCTACCATAAAATTAAGACATCTGTTTGAAATAATTGTTTAAAAAATGTTATAATTTCACCTTGGTGTTGCAGCGGCTAAAATGGTGTTTTTGCTACATTTAAAAGATTGACTTAAAAATGAGGCTTTTACAGTTGTTTCTTAGATTCAATACATTTTTATATAGCATTTTTATACGTATTCATGTTCACATGTTTTACAATAATTTCATAAAAATCTATTAATATCTTCTAATTTTAATGTTTAGTTCTGTGAAATTTGTTTTTGAACTTCTATGTGAATAATAGACACCATGGACAGATAATGAAAACTGTAACTTATGTTCAAAATAAAATGAATATTCTTTCGTATTACATGTATATTGAAATTGAGTTAGTCATGTTTCACCAATCACAGAATTTTCAATAAAAAATGTCAAGTTATGTTTTTTTTTTAATTTTTCTGCATAACTTTGTGACAGTTGCATTGTGTTAAATTGTGGAAAAACCACCTGCTTTAAAGTTTTGATAATCATTAATTTTCAAAATGGACAGGATGGAGATATTCTAATGCATTTACATCTTGATTTAATTGATATCAGACAATTCTATAGAGCTCTAAACTGCTCCAAACCGTAACTACCTGACTTGAAATGGGTCATTTACACAGTTTAGTGGCGATTGTCCTTTATATAAAATCAAAATTTCAACGAGCAAGACATGTCCTTGCATTTAAGAGTCAAATGCCTCGTTCGTTATTAGAATTATAGTGAGAGATGTCACTTTCCTCAATTCTTGGTTTCTTAATAGGAACCGAAAAACTATTGTCCTTCAAACATTGACTTATTTCAGCTTGCTGGTTAGAGGCCAGAATTAGAAATGCACATAACCAATATCTTATCTCGCGAGTCAGATTGCTTCAGAGTACGAATAAATTTATATCACCCTTAAATTGGGCTGCCGAAGCTTGGAACACCAGTAAATTTTCTTTAAAACTTGACCAACTACTTTATAATAGTCGCAGATTATTTTATGGTGGACTGTGTAGCGGAGTTGCACGCTAGAAACTTTGGCTGCCGGCCTATTATCACTTGTACATTTATGAGTTCTTATCGCATTTGATTTATGCCCAGTCTTTTCTGCAATTATTTAGAATGCCCACATCTTCATTTATTCTTACACAATACCATTTACGAAATAAATTTCACAGGCCATCTTGTCTTGTCCTCTATCTGCTTCGATGCAGTACATTAGTGAGATTCAAGAAATGCTAAGATTTCTTTGTACTGATCAACTCTGAAGCAATCTGACTCGCGAGATAAGATATTGGTTATGTGCATTTCTAATTCTGGCAATGGTGCTGTATCTGGAACCTCTACAGCATCAAACTCCAATGAAACTGGTTCATCCATATCAATTCCATATCTATGTAATTCTTCCTGTAAAAGATACACATCTTTTATTCTTAACTGAGGCAAATGAAGGGGCTAATTAAGACAGGCATACGCCATGGAGAGTGCTATGGAGCAACATTTGCCCAGATTGTTGCCCTATGGCCTACTCTTATTTCGATTTCCAACTGTCTAGGTTTTTTTTACAGGCATGCCAATGTGTACATGAGACCTTGGTTTTCCGTACCATCTGAACAACTAGACATTGTCACTTTCCAGACACTCCCTGCACACTGGAAAACCCTAGTTAGCAAGCTAATGTCTTACTCACTGAGCCACCATGGCTCCCCTCATCTGAAGCCAATGTAGACTAAAAAACAAGTATTGTAAATTTTTGTACTCTATTTAAGTGCAAAACATCTCACTAATATAAACAACATACATGTATATATATCAATTTCAAAAGAAACAGATGATAGAGCAATCACAAGAAATTGTGGGCCATGGCAATATGTTGGCTTAAAAAATAACCTATACTGTATCTTAAAGTCTTTGCTACAGAATATACATGTACATGTATTACCTCTGATTGAAACTCTGTATCTTGTTGATTGCACATCCCAGATATCCAAAGCTGCCATGGAGAACGATAACCTTCAGTTCTTAGAGAACGCCTCCTTAATGCACCAGCAAATTTATCTAGGTGACTCTAAATCTCATTTAAATAAACAAGATGTAGGACTTTTAAATGAAGCTCATTGTCTGGTTGAAGGCAACCTTCTTCTTCCATTTGGTAAAAAAGTGTAGAGAAAATTATTATACAGCCAGACCAGACTTCTCTCCACAATCTCTCAATTCTGAAAAAAATATAAGTCTTTTAACGTGACTGAATTAAAGAAAAAAAAGAAATATAACCACACAAAGCTTGGAAATACATGTACACACACACAGCAGCTTTGTCTTGATAAAAATATTGATATAGACAGCAGCTTATCAAGAAGGGAATTTGGTTGTTAACTACATGTACATTTGAACGCATTAAAACCTGCAGTTTCTATCATCTTCAGGAAGTTTATGGCAATGGGGGAAAGGGACAACTCAACAACAGAGGGTCAAGGAACACTGGACACATTTGATAGGATTTGTCCTCTCTGACCCCAATGCTATCCATCAAATTTGATAAAGATAGATTGCCAGGCAACGAAACATACGCCACAGCAGCTAAATTGTCCGGGCAGTCAACAAGAGTTGTCGCATATTTTTACTTTTTTTCGATAATGAAACATTTATATTACACTAAAATTATCAGAAAATCATTACAATTTAGGGAGAGGGGTTTTACATAGGCTAAGCCTGTTCCCCAATCCCATTCAGAAAACTTGAATAAAATATTGTTTAAAAAAAAAAAATATAAATTATTAATTTTAAACATTTATTATTTATTAACATGAAGAGACCTTAATAAACACTCAATGCCACCATATGTGTCAGATTTTCACGGGATTTGAATCCGATTTGCTGCTCAAGGCACATGATGATTAAATCTGAAAATGGATAATGAAGACTATGTTTTTTATCGTACCGACTTTAGTCATGATGATCGAGGATAGGCCTAACATTCAATCGCTAATATTTCTGTTCTGAGTGGAGCAATTTTACTGAAACTTTCATCACATTATCTAATTCTTAACTATTATAGTGAGAACTGTCAGTATGAACTTGAGGCATTCCATGTGAAGTGTGCACAAAATTCGGGCAACATGACATAACCATCACAGATTTTGATGATTTTTGGTGTGCAAGTTAACCATGACGATAGAACATGACGTGCAAAATTTTAGCACAAGGGGCCCCATCAGGGGCATCCCAAAATTTGGGCCTTTTCGGCTGACCCTCAAACTTTGAAAATCCATAACTTCGCCCCTAGTAGTCCTACTTACATGAAATTGGTATCAAATTATTCAGAAAACAGGGATCTTTCTATCTGGAAGAATAAACTCGACAGAACAAAATCCAGGCAGATCGTGTTTGCCTTGACCTTTGAACCCAAACCCCGAAAAGGGGCAGATTCGATTTGGACAATAAATGTAAGCAGGATTACTAGGGGCAAAAATATTAATTTTCAAAGTTTGAAGGTCAGCCAAAAAGGCCCAAATTTTGGGACGCCCCAGAAGGAGCCCCATAGCGCTAAATTTTTGCACATCACGTTTTTTTTCGTCATGGTTAACTTGCACACCAAAAAGCATCAAAATCTGTGATGGTCATGTCAGAGCCTTGTGTACACTTGATGTGGAATCCCCCTATTATTAAAATGTACATGTACCTTTGGTTGTGAACACTTCGTCCAGCAATGAATGGTTTACTATTCACGCCTCTCTGTGTCAGCATATATTCAGCAACAAGCACATTTTCCCCACCCTTGTCTGATCGAACTCGTTTAGGTAGACCATATTCTTCAACATGTTACAAAATGACAGATGCCATAGACGCTTTTATCTATCTTGACATATCAACCTGCTATCGCCACCCGTTGAGGTCTTAGTAGAATTCCTTATGTCATTATGTAACCTTAAGTAATTGTTTGATTTAACTGTCTTTGATATGATAAGCAAACTGTACTGATATGATACAGTAGACAGGTGTCTAATTAACTCCTTGGTCTAGAACCCCTTTATAAACCCAGAACAGAAACGAATCGGCAGTCGGGGTCTGCGAGACAAGCAGACAAGCCCGAAGCTCGGTGACAGTCCGGTAGTTAACTCTAGGCCGCACAGGTCTAGAGTTAAGACCGGACCACGACCATGCAATGTAACCTAGTTATGGATGTCTTTTATATTACCATGTTTGTACATACTATGTTAGAAGCAGAATTAAAGTATTAATAGAAGCTGAAACTAGTCTTGTCATCTTAACCTGAAAGAACCAATTGTGTGACATAAATAACTGGTGCCGTTTTTGACCAGGGCAACGCTTGAAGTCCTACCACTTGAAGCAGATCACAGGCCACGGATATTAGTATTCACAAGTTCCGGGTAAGTCTTTTTCTAATCCTACCATGGCAACGGTTCATAATGACATTAGTGCTATGTATTATAATTTCACTGGGAAATCAGCAGTTTATCATCACGCTTCCTTACATATCATGGTGTAAGTACTGAATTTAATATATTGGCTTTCATGTTAGATAGTGGAACAATATTTAACCAGTTGTAGGGAAATGACTAAAACAAAATTGTAAATAACGTGTCTTAGATATGTGAATTCAATGACTCGCGAGATGAAATAATTGATGAAATAGCTTTATTTTACGTCCGCTTCCACCGAGGTGATATCGCAGACAAAAGAGAGATGAAATAAAAAGAAGAAAAGAATTTGTATTATGTTGTGTGAGACCTAGCGATGTGAGAAAAATAACTTTGTGTTTACATAACTCATGGATTAGTGTTTGTCTATATTATGACATTTGATGATTGTTGTTTTGTTTTTTTGTGTATTTTCATTATTATTATTGTTGAATACATTTCAATTAGATTAGTTGTATCGATCCCATTTGTATTCAAATTTGTGATGGCTTTAATATAAAAAAAATATTCCATATTTTTTCCAAAAAAGAAGGGAAGGTATGTTACAAAATGACAGATGCCATAGACGCTTTTATCTATCTTGACATATCAACCTGCTATCGCCACCCGTTGAGGTCTTAGTAGAATTCCTTATGTCATTATGTAACCTTAAGTAATTGTTTGATTTAACTGTCTTTGATATGATAAGCAAACTGTACTGATATGATACAGTAGACAGGTGTCTAATTAACTCCTTGGTCTAGAACCCCTTTATAAACCCAGAACAGAAACGAATCGGCAGTCGGGGTCTGCGAGACAAGCAGACAAGCCCGAAGCTCGGTGACAGTCCGGTAGTTAACTCTAGGCCGCACAGGTCTAGAGTTAAGACCGGACCACGACCATGTAATGTAACCTAGTTGTGGATGTCTTTTATATTACCATGTTTGTACATACTATGTTAGAAGCAGAATTAAAGTATTAATAGAAGCTGAAACTAGTCTTGTCATCTTAACCTGAAAGAACCAATTGTGTGACAAACAGCACCAACAAAACTTTCAAGTACAGTAGTTGCTTTGTTGTTGGTACTAACTTTCAAGAACACAGGAAGTCTTGAAAAGCCATCAATCCCACCATGTATTACAAAGCGCCATCTGAAATGTACATGTATATTCATATTAAAACAGGGACAATGGGTAGGGTAGAGGCAACAGTAGCTCCCAGTACTCTCAATTTTTCGAGAATGGTCTTGAGTATGTTCATAAATTTAAAACACGAACAAATAAATTTCATTTGTTATTCTTAATTCCCACTGTAATGGCGAAACCACAGCATTTAATAAATTACATTGACCCAAATTACATTGTATTATTATACTGTTACCAGACGCAACCACAGCATTTAATAAATTACATTGACCCAAATTACATTGTATTATTATACCGTTACCAGACACAAATGACTTTTTTCAGCACTCTATTATAAGTGTTCATACAAATGAATTTACCATATTAAAAGTGTAAAAGATGCATTATAAGCTTATACAACGTATAAGATTTTAAAAAAAACAGTTGGCCGTTTTTGATTATATATTCATGTACAGATCACATGATTACATGTATGTTTGTCATTTGTTCACAAGGTTTAACAAAGTAAAACAAGGCCCATAAACCGTAACTCTAAATGTAATAAACGGAAATTCTTGAAATTCAATATTAGGCCTAGTCCTTTCAATAATTCAAATAAATTTCATCTTGAAGAAATTAAAGGAAATTATTGAAATTAAATAAGCTTCTGCATCTCACTATTACTGTAAACAACATATATTGAGTTCAAAACAATCTGATGATAAAATAAGTGTAGTCTGTAGACTGCTCACAATAAATTATGGCTCCGATGGAGGGTGGTGACGGCATATATAACCACATTTAAAAGTGGGCGTAAAAGCTTATAATGTATCTTTAAACTTTTAATTTTAAGTACGGTAAATTCATTTGTTTAGACATGTAGGCTACATGTATAGACGAGTATACATGAAGGCTACTGGTAAAAGTAACGTACCTGATGAGTTTATGATTTCCATCGATGTGCCACAGCGCTTGAGGCCCACTTACATTCTAAGTTCTCCGGCGAATTCGACGAGTAGAGATGAAAAGGCGTCGAAATAATACACCCTGAGGATCAGCTATTTGTAAAGCAGCTCGTACTCGTCGTTCTTGAACACGGTGACCTTCATTCATCAACAAACTTGACATACTTCGATAGCCAACACAAGGAAAATCATTTGCCAGTTTCATCACAAGTTCAAGTAATTCCTCGTCAGTAATGGGACTGTATGTACCCGAAATACTTAAATTAAATTCCTTGAGTCTTCGAGTGATTGTGTTTGCACTGACATTAAGAAATGAGGCCATGTCCTTTACCTTAAAATTATTTTCTAAAAAAAATTCCAGCGTTTCTTGTGGTATAAGATATGACGGTCGTCCACATCTACCTCTTGATTTTTCAGGTCGAGTAGGCCTACCGGTCCTGTCGTCTTCTTCGACCTCCCCGGACGAAAGTGCCTCAACAGCTACTTCAAAAGAATCTAAACAGTCGTTTACATCCGTAAATTCCGACAACTGCAAACATAGTTCAAGCGTGACCTCCATTTCCAACTTAAATGAAAAATTGGTAGCATTCCCAGATTCTATCCTTGCGGCCAAACTCAATAATTTTTCTTTTACGAGATTCTTCATCTGCAACACGATGTCATCATCAGCAGACATTTTTGTAAATAAATTCGACCCTGACCTTGATCTATTTACCGTAAATGAGTCGCATTTCCGTTTCTGATTTAGGGACGGGTCATTGTAAAATACAATTTTAAACAGCGCCATCTGTTAGCATAATACGAATAAGAATAACTTCTAACGCACATTATGACACCAGATGGCGCTGTTTACTATTATTTGATGGTTGATTTGTGAAATGTCAAAATGTTCACGCACCTGAACTGACAACAATAAATTAAACGTAATAATGGAAATAGAACAAAACACAAATTATAAGTGCAATATTTAAGAAATAAGTCATATAACTTAGCATTTTTACATGTGTAAATAGCCAATTTAACATATGTGAGTAAGAAGTTACATGGATAGATGTAAGCATATTAGCATACGCATTACAAGGTTAGAAGTTAGAATTATGGGGGAAATTCCGCTCCATATTAAATTGTACGATAAACGTGATGACTTTGACTTTCCGATTGTTAACTTTCCATTTATTAGTAGTAACATTCCAATATCACCAGCTTATGGAGTGTTTGTGTCTCAGCTAATCCATTACTCGAGAGCTTGTTCATTCTATTCTGATTTTTGAAGTAGATCGAGGCATTTGTCATCTAAGCTTCAACTACAGGGATACTTGCGAACTAGACTTATTAAAACCTTTAAAAAGTTTTATGGCCGTCATATTGACTTGATCGGTAAATATAACATGTCTCTCTCGACTATTATTCTAGACATATTTGATTGACGGGTATACTATCTCCCTGATAATGTGTGTGTACTACGTCGTTAACACTGTTCACCACGTGCATTTTGCATACCGATAGTTCATTGGTCTATCACGCTATTTTACCGAAATTTCGCCTAATAGATTGGATGCAGCTATGGCGGGTGTGGCGCGCCAGGCAGGGTAAGCTCACTCGTCCGGACACCTGTTACCACTGTTTTCGGGTATTTTGTACACGGTAAACAGTCCATATGCTGATTACACTATTATACCTGATTATACTATTTTGCCTGTACTGTTTGTTTGTGGAACACAACCGGTGTAGGCTGTCATTTATAGCCCATTGGCCCATCACGCTATTTTACCAGATTTTGTCTAATAGTTTGGATGCAGCTATGGCGGGTATGTCGCGCCGGCTGGGTAAGCTTACTCTTCCGGACACCTGTTACCACTGTTCGTCGTGTATATTGTACACGGTGAACAGTCCATATGCTGATTACATTATTTTGCGATATTACACTATTTTTCCTATACCGTTTTTAGGACTTCAAATTTTGTCTAATGGTTTGGATTGTTCGTACTTGGTTTTATTTAATTAGATGACAAATGCCTCGATCTACTTAAAAAATCAGAATAAAAGGAACAAGCTCTCGTGTAACGATTAGCTGAGACACAAACACTCCATAAGCTGGTGATATTGGAATGTTACTACTAATAAATGGAAAGTTAACAATCGGAAAGTTAAAATCTTCCCGTTTATCGTACAATTTAACACTCAGTTTATGGCAACTTTCATAATCGAGACGCAGATCCAAGTAGGAAGCGTAATTGTCACCGTCAGTGGTATTTTTAATTTCGAGCTCAGGATATATGAAGTCTACGTAATCACTAAATTTAGGATTATTAAGGGCTAAAACATCATCAAAATATCGATAAGTGTATTTTGTACACGGTGAACAGTCCATATGCTGATTACACTATTTTGCGATATTACACATTTTTGCCTATACCGTTTTTAGGACTTCGAATTTTGTCTAATGGTTTGGATTGTTCGTACTTGGTTTTGTTTTATTAAAAAGTCTTGACTGGTCGTTTATTTGTTTTTACGAGCATCTGTATGTACTCGGCTTCGTACGAATAGAGAAACAGATCAGCAAGCAAAGGTGCACATTTAGTGCCCATTGGGATGCCAACCACTTGCTGATATATTTCCCCTCCAAATTCAACAAAAATGTTATCAATAAAAAAATCCAACATCTGAATTATCTTGATGGCCGTGTATTTGTTTTTTGAATGACTGTGATACTTAACGAAATATGTAGAATTATAATTAACAACTAAATATTGATATCTAGTGTCACAAAATCATGTTTTGAGTTAGGGATTGCCCCTTTATAGAGTTAGGTACTGTCTCTTTAATGTATGTACTTATTGTGTTTACTGCCATAGATTGTTTAATGATTATCCAGACATAAATAAATGCAGTCAATTTAACAAGGTGTTCTGGTTGTCAATTATAAAGCATGTCATGTGACTGCCTGAAAAGCATGCTGTGTGTGAGTGGTAGTTTGAGGTAGGTTATTTAAGACGTTACTTTGAATTTGGTAGTCGCTGTTCCTGAAGTGAAGTAGGGAGTAAGCGACATGTATACTGTCTAATCGTTGTTATATATGTAATGTTTAATTGTGTTTGTGAAAAGTCCTAGGTGAATATAATAGTCTTGGTGACACATTATTGCTTGTCTTGTTGACAAATGATGGTCTTGGTGACATGGTGTATATAGTCTAAGCGACTGACATTGGGGGTTAAATGATAATAATCTGTTAGTATTATTATTTTAAGCTTGTACTTAAAAAGTTGGTAATTTTACCGTATGTAGTATGATGTTTAATTTTAGTGCTATATATCATGTGGTGAAACGGTATACTTGCATATTTGCATATAATTTTGTTAACCGAAAATACTTTCTCTTGTAGATGGCAGTAAATTGTAAATGTTTATTCATTGTACCGAGCTTGTATCAAGTAGTGTTTGTGCTTCTATTTTTGGTGTAAAACAAGAGCTTGTTTCAAGTAGTGTTTGTGCTTCTATATTTGGTGTAAAACAGGGCTTGTATCAAGTGGTATTTTGTGCTTCTATATACGGTGTACAACAGAATCAAAAGTGAACTTTATTTGGACACAGTGGTTCGATCCGGGTGATACAGCTTTTTGATGCGAGGGTTGGACAATTACTTATATGTGTATTTTGTATTTGTATATATGTTTCGTTTTGTTACCGGTAATAAATCATGTTAACTGGGTTTTTTTGTCTTGTGATAAGAAATATGTGGCTATAGAGGTGGCCGTTCGTCCGTCTTGTAACAATTGGTGTCAGAAGTGGGATTATCCTCTAGTACTAGAATATATATTGATGTGTTAAGGGGGTATAATTGTTTTAAGGCATATAAAAAAAAAAAATAAAAATGTAATTTGTAAGTATCTGTAAGATAAAACAGAAACTAATAGTAATGACTGAGTGTATTTAGCGTGGTCAAATTTAGTTCTGACTGACAGACAAAGAATAGTAGAAGTGATGTTTTGAAGGTCTATTTCGTTGGTTACAGGTCAATTATTTGTGTTTTAAGGTATTTAGTCAGTTTTAAGGATGGATATTAAACAGTTTGTTAAGGTTGGAAAGGAGATTGGTTTAGAGGGTGAAGAATTGAGAGGTTTTGTAGATGAACAAAAGAGAGGAGCGAGATCTTGAGAGACAGGAAAGAGCGAGAGAACGTGAGATTCGAATGCATGAACAGGAGAGAGCGAGTAAAGATTTAGAAATGCAAAAGCATATTGTTGACAAGGATATATTATTAGAAAATTTGAAACAACAAACGCGAGAAACAATGGATGTTTCGAGTAGGTAAATTTGAATCCCTCGAGTTAATTTAAATTACTTTCTGAAAATAGTTTCGCATATTAGATGGAGAGATTATGGAATAATTAGGCATATTTTGTATTTTTATGGGGACAATTTGTGTGCGCGTACCTGCATTCTGTGTGACGCCATTTTGAACGAGTCTCGTGATCTATTCGTGAGATCGCCACAATTCGGTGTATCGGTGTCGATGTAAGCGCGCTCCCGTTCAATCGTACGACCGAAAGCAACTGGTCGGCGATCATTGCTGAATTCGATCTGAGTGCAATCTACGATAGTCGCCGACAGTTGAGTCGCGTCGCAAGGTCGATCTGGGCCCGCCTTTACGATAGAGCTTGTTCATTCTATTCTGATTTTTAAGTGGATCGAGGCATTTGTCATTTAAGCTTCAACTACAGGGATACTTGAGAACTAAACTTATTAAAACCTTTAAAAAGTTTTATGGCCGTCATATTGAATTGATTGGTAAATATAACATGAATGAAATGAATGAATGAATGAATGAAATGGGGTTTAACGTCCTACGCTTAAGCACCTAACCTGGGCCAATTGAAGACGGGCATACGCCAACAGTGTGCTATGAGGGAAATTTTGCCCGGGCAGCGGCGCTACGGCCTACTCTTATATCGAATTCCAACTGCCAAGGGATCTTTTACGTGCACTACAATTTGTACACGGGACCTCGGTTTTTCGTCCCATCCGAACGACTAGGCAGCTGTCCTTGTCAGGCCCTCCTTCTGCATCACTGACAAGGGGAAATCACGCCGGAAAATCGAGATGAACTTTCTCGGCCAATGCAGGGATCGAACACTCAACCTCCAGGCTAGCGAACCAGCGCCTTATCCACTTAGCCACCGTGATCCCCCAGATTGAATGCAGCTATGGCGGGTGTGGCATGCCAGCAGGGTAAGCTTACTCTTCCGGGCACCTGTTACCGCTGTCTGTCGTGTATTTTGTGCCCTGTGAACAGTCCATATGCTGATTACACTATTTTACCTAATAATAACACTATTATTGGCTGTCATTTATAGTCAATGGGCCAATCACGCTATTTTACCAGATTTCGTCTAATAGTTTGGATGCAGCTATGGCAGGTGTGACATGCCAACAGGGTAAGATTATTCTTCCGGACACCTGTTACCACTGCTTGTCGTGTATTTTGTACACATGGAACAGTCCATATTTATGCTGATTACACTATTTTGCCTATACCGTTTTTTTTAGGGATTTCGAATTTTGTCTAATGGTTTGGATTGTTCGCACTTGGTGTTATTTTATTTTTATATCCTCTTATCGTTTTCAAGCATAATGACATTTAGTGATCTTATACTAAAATTAGTGATTGTTTTCCATACAAACGTGTTCTGTTACCAGGAGATAATTTATAAATAGTATTATATGAGTAGCCTCTTGTTGGGGTTAAAATATTAATTGATTAAGCTAATTTAATTTACTCAGCATCAATGCACATAATATCTTTTTTCAGTAGGTTATCGGTGCTGTTCCTTTCATGCAGAACTCAATGCACCGTCCCATTAACTAACCACAAGTGTCGTTTAATGTTAAAATTTCAAATCTATAGAATGTCTGTCTTTGATAAATACTTAAATTATAATTACAAATAATTCAAACTGAAATAATAAGTCCAAATCGTTATGCTTTCATTGAGGTTTATTGAAAATCTAAATACCTATTTCTAATTAAAGACACCCAATTAAAAACTTTTTTAATTAAAAACATGTTGTCCCATTAGTAACATTTAGTTTAGACACAAACATCGATAAGAAACCACATAGTTATGCTCATATGGTTGTGAAGGTGACTCGTCGCAGCACGACAGGTCGAAATTGTACTTTGTTGACTTGTCGACCTGTCGGTGTAAAGTCAACATGTAGACAAGATCAACGCGACAAGATAGCCCGACAACCGTCGCCTTAATTTTGGCGATTTGTCAGGTCAATTCTGTCGAATTGTCGCCTTCGATTTATTCGCAACCCGACATGTAGACTAAATGCATTCTTACGCATGCGCAAGCATTCTTCGGTTAAACATACATTTTGCAAGAGCTAAATCTGCCAATTGCAGGTTATTCTCTAGGACTAAAATGTTATCTAAATTATAAATTAATTAACTTATCCAGACCATAATCAACCATCGATGGCATCGCTAGCCTGCGAGATTTACTGGATTAGAACCCGGTTTGCTGCTGCTGATTAAATCGAAAAATGGATAATCGAGACTGTTTTTTATCTTACGGATTTTTAAGTAATGATCATCGAGGCTTAGCCCAAAATTCAATCGCTAAATTATCGATTTGGCAGAAATTTTCAGCAAATTCCCTTTACATTATGTTGTTTTTAACTATTATAGTGAGAAATGCCAGCTCGTTATGTTCTCTCCTGTACTGTATTTTTAAGTAAAGAAGCCTGTCACGGCTATTTTATAGTTTCGGCGAAGTCAATTTCGTTATGTGGACGTTCCGGGTGACAGGAATTGTGACCTGTATAATAACGGATTGCTCTGTATTCGTATGTTGTGGGTTGATCAAGAATACACCGTGGTGCTTGATTATTGGGTAGCTTAATAGTGGATTAAAGTGATCCCTTTTCCGGATTCCAGCTGTAGCATTATGCAGATATAAAAGCTTCTGTAGCTGCCAAATAAACAAAACACAGCACTATGTTAATTCAGTATACAAAGTATGGACGAGAAGAAGATTTAGCTTTTCACACGTTAGGTACCCCTTTACCAAAGCTAAGCGGCTAAAGAACAGAAAGTTTGGATGTAGGTCTCAAAAGATAGTGTGAAATCGATGATAGCACCGGTGTTCTTTGCTTTGTTTGTCGGTTGAATTAACTCTCCAGCAATCAAATTTCTACTATTTTTGACTTTGTTGAGTTGTTGGTTGATACCAATGTAAAGGACTTAACATATATTTGGATTTTAATTTTAAAAAACATGTATACTGGTGGTCTATGTCCGACCAAGGATGCATGATTATCTCCCTTATATATTGCTAGTGGTAAAACTTGATAATTTCTATGATTAGGAGTGAGTTCCCTTGAAAAAGGAAGTTAATAAACATGTGCCTACGATAAAGTCTTTGTTTCTATGACCAATCTTCTACAATGAAAATATAAAAATTAGTGTCGAATTAACAGCACATAACACTTTGTATTGTTTGCACACTTAGTCCATATTTCTGTTCTGTTGATTTTTCAAATATTAAAAATAAGACAGGCCGCATGATTCATACTTGAGGCACTCCACAGAGCATCGAAACAAAGCCCGAGAAGTGCGGTTATTGCCCACGGCGTTGCTGTTGGTTAAGTAAGATTGGAACCAGTTGAGATCGACGATCACAAGAATATCAAATACAGCGGACAGGTCCAGCAGTATCTGATCAGTAGTAATTTGTCCTTCGCAAGGCCCCCCGTCCTGCACTACTGAGAAGGGGGAACAACGCCGGAAAATCACTATGAACTTTCTCTGTCAACACAGGGATCGCACACAAAGCATCCAGGTTAATAATAATAATACACTTTATTCTCATAAACTAGAGTATTCAGTTATAGTTAAACAGAAATATAATATCATATATAATTACATGCATGTGCGAACAGCTGAACCACCGTGACTCGAGTTTGGTTTTATAACTGTTGTTTTTTTTATGTCATTTCATTATCTATATCAACTATTTTAAAATCGTTCAGAAATTGGCCTATAAAGATTTCAATTTTAATTTAAACATCTTAAAAGGCAAATCATATTGTTTCTCTAAGTGTTTTTATTAAAAAAAAAATTGTGGAATTTAGACAGTTGGTGCAGCCAAAACTGTACATGGCGTAAACATTCTGCCAACGTGGCTATAATTGGCCTCCGTGCGCCTATTTATTAAATATAAATCTGGTCACTTTTGACGAACACGAATTGTTTAACGGATGGGACAAAGACTAATCTCAGATTGCCTATATCGCGGTTTTTGTCAACGGAACTTCTTCTCGTTTTTTTTTTAAATCTTTGGACGAATCCCATATAGGCTCTGACTGGCGGTTTTTATACGCCGACATTTTCATGTGGACGTATATTGCCGTCGCCCCTGTCTGTCAGTCCACAATTATTTGTAAACAGTCTACAGGTCACAATATTAATCCGATTTCAATGAAACTTAAAATATAGGTTTATCACCATACGATCTCGGTTCCTTTCGATATTGGCATATATCGGACCGTAACTTCATGGATTAAGACCCCTGCTTGTACGAAAAATCACGTTTTAAGCTTGTGAACACTGTAGAGGTCACAATTTTGAACCGATTGGAACGTAATTTCCTGAATTGTGGCCCCTGATTGTCCGAAAAATCACCTATTTTAGCTTATGGTCCCTCTGGAGGTCACAATTATTATCGGATTAAAAAAAAAAGTTTGATGATATCACCGTTACACCCTAAAAAAAATAACCCTTTTCAGCTTGTGGTCCCTCTGGAGGTCACAATTATTTTTCGATTTAAGAAAAAAACGTTTGATGATATCGTCGTTACACCCTAAGAAAGGTTGCGTTCAAATTTGGGGAAAATTGGACCAAAATTGCCACACAAAATGGCCGCCGTTTGTACGCAAATACTGTTAACAAATAGTATATCAAGGTCGTGGACCCTGTACAGGTAACAATTTTAATTTGATTTTGATGAAACTTGAAATGCATGTTTATAACTCCACGGTCTTGGTTTCTTTCGATATTTGCGCCCATCGGAATGTAACTTCCTGAATTATGGCCCCTGATTGTCCGAAAAATTGCCTTTTTTAGCTTATGTACCATCTGAAGGTCACAATTATTATCCGATTTAAAACAATTATATCACGGTAACACCCTAAGGATGGTTGAGTTCGAATTTCGGGAAAATCGGACCAAAATTGCCAGACAAAATGGCCGCCGTTTGTAAGCGAATAGTGTAAAAAAAAAGAAATATCAAGATCTTGGTTCCTTTCGATATTTGCGCATATCAAATTGTAACTTAATGAACTACGGCCTTTGATTGTAGGAAAAATCACTTTCTGTATCATGCCTGGCAGCCGCCAGCCTGTTTTTAAGATTTTCGAAGGTTTGTTTCGTCTTTTATTTTGTCATTCAAGATGGCATATTGCCGTCAATATTTGAGGTATCAGGGTGAAACTTGGTAGGAGTAAAGAACACACACAGATTCTTTGAAGATTGCATTTTTAACAATTTTGTGACATCTCCCGGAAATTACCGATTCTTCCCGAACATGAAGAGTTCCCTCCATTTTAAAAACAGACATAAAATGACATATATTGGTGTTAGCCCCAGATAGTTTCTTTTATTTTCAATGTTCCATAACGTTTACAACCTCTTTGCCGCCATATTGGATTTTACAAACATTCAAATCGATATTAAGCCGCCATTTCATTTCCGATTTTCGAAAACTTTTTTTTATTGAACCTGCATAAAAAAGGCAACAATCCCTATGGAGCCGATTTTTGTATTTCGATTTTGTTTACTTCCGGTTTCACTTTGAGATTTGTTCGATTCGCAAAATCTAGATGGTGGCACAATCTTTCCATTCTGATAATGCAGGAGCAAATACTAACACCCATACAGAAAGATTATATTTTCGTTCAGACAAAAAGAGTGAGAAATCGGTGTATGGTATAGTTTTACTCACATCTAGATGTAATACTTTAGTAGCAATTTTGCTTCTGAGATTAACGATTAAGATGGAATTCAATTATATTATATTAGTTAATCTTTTAGCAAGTCTAACATATTCACATGAAATGTGATATGTACTTAAAATACTTAATTCAACTTAGAGTATGCGTGACATGTGGGTTTATAAAAAAAGTAGTTTAGCCAAACATTACTGGCTCTCTATGACAACAACATGATAATTAATATCTCGTGGGAATGTTCGTGAGTGAATTTCCATACTACCATATAAGGGTGGGTGTCGACGTCATTCGGCTCAATTGACCAATCTCTATACTAATTTACATCATATCTGACCAATTAGATATTGAATGTCCAAATCCAGCAGATACAAAATTATGCTACTGGTGGAAATTCGCCAGACAACATTTGATTGCAAAAGTAGGAACATGTGAGAACTACTATCAGCAAACTGGCCAAGCGAGTTTAGCTAGGTTTGATAAGAGTTTAGCTAGTATTGACTATTGTAATCTGTGCTATGCTTGTATGTATTCAGCTATCCTATATAAAATGTCAAAACAAACTGTTGCATTGTTATAACTGAAGAAGACGAACGTCCAAAGAAACCATTAAAAATACACAACGTGAAGGAGAAGGAAAGACAGCTAGAGACAAATTCTAGACGATCACAGGCTATATTTAATAATTGTATTATGGAAACTCGTAGTATGTTTCACTGATTTCAGATAATTATGTAAAACATCATCTTTATGTTTGACATTTTGTTATTAGTATTAGTATTCGTTCTTTGTATGAAATATTTCATTCTGTTATGTTTATCATTACTGAACTTATACTTGGCAATTTGATTGACAGTAACGTGTCTATATTATCACGAACGATTCTCGATAAAGGTCTTGAACCTAAATATATAAACGTCCGGTCTTCATTAATATAGTATTTTATAATATGTTGTTAATAAGTACGTATTTAGCATAATTTGGACATCTCTCGTTTAGACTAACTGGGCACAGACCACCAAATATTTCAACCCCGTTGTAGACTTCACAAAAATGACCCTAAAAAGAGTTGACCATTAATGCCTCTCCAATAGGTTTTGTATGCACGTAGAGCCCAATAGAATATGCCTAGTACACCGATACTAATGACGTATGCACATAGAGCCCAAAAGAATATACCCAGAACGCAGATACTACTGACGTATTACGTAATAATTCGCACGAGGTTTTTAGTATACTTTTAAGGTTGCCAAACACGCTGGTCTAGTTCCAATTGAAATAGTTTTGGTAGGACACAATTTGGTATGTAAACTAAACTTATGTATAAAGGTAGATAAAACACCCCTCTTTCATGTGCCCAAACATTCCTGCCAACTAAGTCATGTATTAAGGTGCATTTGTAAATTATTAGAATGTATTTACTTGCTGCCCACGTTTTGCAGATTGGCAGCCATTGATAGGCTCATAGCCCCCAAGCCATAGCAATAATTATTATAGCAAATAATTAATGAAATGATTAAGTTTTGATGTCATTTCATATGAAAACTTATTGGTATAAACAAGATTTCTGTCTACGCTGTGTCTGAAGTTTAATTAATGTAGGCATATGCAGAAAAGGCCTAAATTTTAGGGACAGTCTAGTCCACGTCAGATTAAGTTTAGATTTTTAGATGTTGGAATGTGTTCTTATTATTGCCTTTTGTCTCATTGCAGCTAATGCTATCTCATGTCATGTGTGAGTTTTCCTGTTCGTCAAGCAATGTTTGAATGAGATTATAATGTGATAAGTAATTATGAAGAATGTCCTTGCTGATGTGATGTTAAAATGATGTTATCCTGAATCTGCAGTTCAGATCTATGTCTTATTGACCTGTCATATTATGAGATTAATGTCCTGAAGTATTATTGTCATTAAATCTTTTCATTGAAGAATATTGTTTTGATGTTTGGAAAATTATTCAGCAAACCTACCGCAATTTGAGCAGCTTTAACTATGTCTAGTTAGCAGCAGCTACATCTTAATTAGCAAATTATTACCAGATTTCAATTGGAACCAGACTACCGTTTGTTTGGAAGGAAATGAATCCAAATCACAGAAGAAGTGTGTCTGCTGAGAACTTGTTAAGTCCGCGCATGTTAAGTCACGGTTTCTTCCAGAAATCGTTGCGTGAGTTTTCTTCAGAAATAAATACTCCACGCTTGTTAAGTCCAGATATACGTCACACAGTATCTGAGCGTGTGTTTCCTGAGAACTCTCCTTGTGGTAACTTGTTAAGTCCATCCTTGTTAAGTCCAGGTGTTGTCGAAACATCTGAGGGTGTGTTACCAAGGAACAGTGGTGGAAGCTTGTTAAGTCCGTGCTTGTTAAGTCCAGGTATTGACGTAATACCTGAGCGCGTGTTTCCACCAGAATCTAGTCAAAATGTCAAGTCCGAATGTTATATGTCTTGCTATTCAACAAGCAGTAAAGTTAACGATGTTGAAGTTCTTATAAACAAACTTAATATTAAAAATAAAGATATAACTCTTTTGATAATATCAGGAATTGATGTAGAAACTGTTAGATCGAAATATAAAGAATGGTTAAGTCTTTATGAACAGTATCAAGTTTGTGTAAATGAAACAGAATTTACAAAATTGGGCAGTCCTGATTTGCGAACATTCGAAAGTGAGGTCACAAGGTTTCGAAATTATGTCGAAGAGTGGTTTCAGCTCCAAAGAACTGACTCTCAGATTAAACCTGAAGACAGTGCCAGTAACAACGGAAGCAGAAAATCTTCAAGATCCAGTTCTCGGTATACTGATATTTCACTAATCAGAATCCGTCAAGAGCAAGAACGGGCAGTATTGATAGAAAAACAGAAATCGCTAGAAAAGAGACAGCAGCTAGAGAAAGAGAAATTGGAGATAAAACTACGCGAAGAAAAACTAAGTCTAGAGACAGAAGTGGCTGTTGCAGAAGCAAGAAATAATGTTATAGATCGGGAACTTTTAAAAAGGAGTTCTTCACACTCCTGTCAAACTTCAGTTAAACAATTACATGTCAATTTAAGCCACTCAAGTGGTGATCCAAATTTTGTTAATAATCAAGATTGTAAACCTTTAAAAAAGGGCTCTTCATACACTTGTCTAACTTCTGATAAGCAATTAAGTGTCAATCTAAGCCACTCAAATGGTGCTTCGAATTTTATTGGTACTAATGAAATTCAGTCAGCTTCTAATGCTTATGTTAATCCTAACTATAATTTTAACCGTGATCTTATACAGTCTCTTAAGAGACCTCAAATTGATGTCAAAAAATTTGGAGGCGATCCGATTGAGTATCATAGATTTATCAGACAATTGAATTCTAATGTTTTAATATTCTGTGACAATTTTGAAGACCGGCTTAATATTTTAGAAAATTATACATATGGTCAGCCCAACCGCATTGTCTCTGGACTTAGTTATCTTAACGCTGATATAGCCTTTAATTCTGCCCTTAGAGAATTTGATGAACGCTATGGTGATACGGATATCATTGCTTCGGCATTTGTTAATAAAGCATTAAAGTGGCCCCCTGTCAAATCTGATAACGCAAAATCATTGGACGAATTTGGTATTTTCTTAACTGAGTGTTTATATGCTGTTAAAAACATTAATTCTGTAAAAATCTTAGATTATGCTGAGAATCTAAAGCAATTAGTTAGTAAGTTGCCTTATTATCTTCAAGATAGGTGGAGAAATGTAGCTTTAAGGATAAAGGATGCTAATAGTATTCCCTCTTTTGAGGATTTAGTTAAGTTTATCCGTGAAGAATCTAGAAAACTATCAGATCCTATTTATGGTAAAGATGCCATGCAGGCAATTTGTTCCCCAGTACAAACCCCCCAGCTACACAGGTCACAACACTTAAGTCAAGCACCACAAAGACCAAGGTCAAGGAATTTTCATATAGATGTAAATAAAGTTGCATGTCATTATTGTGGTGAAAGGCATTTTATTAATGATTGTAGTAAACTTAAGAAACTTTCTTTTGATGAAATCTATAGATATATTCGTGACAAAGACCTTTGCTTTGGTTGTCTTAAACCTGGACATCAACGTCATCGATGTTGGTATAAATTAGATTGTTTTAAGTGTAATGTTAAACATCCAACCATATTGCATAATGACAAAAATGAGGTAAGGGGTGGTTCTCATATGGAGGCCGGTCCTGCACGGCAGAGTTGACTATGCACATGTACAATGCCCATACTACCGGTTAAAGTTGTAAATGGATGTAAAATTGTTGAAACTTATGCTTTCAATGATCCTGGGAGCAGTGTGTGTTTTTGCACCCATACTTTAATGCATGCTTTAGGTTTAAGTGGTAGACAAACTAGTATTAATTTACAAACTATGACCAATTCTGATAGCAGGGATACTATTATATTAAGTAATATCAAAGTTTATAGGTATGATATGTCAGATTCTATTATTATTAAGAATTGTTATACTGTTGATCAAATTCCTGTGACAAAGAGTGATGTCCCTTTAGTTAGTGATATCTCAAAGTATCCACATCTTGAAGATATTGACATCCCAGAGTTAAACTGTGATGTAGGTTTGTTAATAGGTAATAATGTTGTAGAAGCCTACACTCCTCAAGAGTATAGGATAGGGCCGCGAGGCTCTCCCCACGCGTCTAAGACTGCAATTGGATGGATTTTGTGGAATGTCATGCGCAATGAGGACAAATTATCAAAATTAACTGCAAATCGTGTTCTAAATAACAGTATAAATTTATGTGCTGAGATCGAACAATCTCAAAATTTAGATAGGGTTGTTCGAACTATTATTAACTTAGATTTTCCGGAAAGAAACATAGATGATAAGAAGGAAAATTCAATGTTAGATGAATGTTTTATTAATAGTGTCAGTGAATCAATTATCTTAGATTCTAGTGGGCATTACCAAATTGATATTCCCTTTAAGAATAGTAATGTTGTGCTACCAAAGAATTTTAATATGGCGGTTGATAGACTTGAATCTCTGCGGAGAAAGTTTAGAAAAAATCTGAAATTTCATGAAGATTATACAAACTTTATGAATTCCATGTTTGAAAAATCGTATGCTGAGGAAGTCCCCAAAGAGGAGCTTCATTGCGATAGCGATAAACTATGGTTTATACCCCATCATGCAGTAGTTCACAAGCAGAAAGGGAAATTGCGTGTAGTTTACGATTGTTCGGCTAAATACAGAGGTGTATCTTTGAATGACACTTTATTATCTGGTCCAGATTTAGCTAACACTTTATTAGGTGTATTATTGCGTTTTCGTTTAGGTAAAATAGCAATTATGGCGGACATTGAAGGAATGTTCTTTCAGGTAAAGGTCCCACCAAAACAGAGAAACAGTTTACGATTTTTGTGGTGGCCTAATGGTGATTTATCTGTCGAACCTGAACAATATCAAATGACAGCTCATCTTTTCGGGGCGGTGTCTTCCCCAAGCTGTGCAAACTTTGCCTTAAAAACCACTGCGAAAAACAATTCTCATAGATTTAATGACTACGTTTGTCAAAGTGTTCTAAATGACTTTTACGTCGACGACTTGTTAAAATCGACGGACCTTACAGAGGGTGAGGTTGTAGGCGTTGTACAGGATCTCACAAAACTTTGTAAATTAGGAGGATTTCACCTCCATAAGTGGATAAGTAATAGTACATTCGTTCAGGATTCCATTCCGCTTGCTGAACGTGGTAAAGTGTCGCAAATATCTCTTTTAGAAGACGACCCGGTTATAGAAAGGGCCTTAGGGTTACTATGGGATGTTTCGTCAGACTCGTTAACGTTTCAAATAAACTTAAACAGCAAACCCCATACAAGAAGAGGGATCTTATCTATTGTTAGTGCAGTATACGATCCTTTGGGTTTTGCCGCGCCTGCACTGCTACCTGCTAAAATATTGCTTCAGGAATTGTGTCAAAGTGCTTACGGATGGGACGATAAAGTTAACGAGAAACATTCATCTAAATGGTCAGAGTGGTTGTTAGATTTACCGCTATTACAAACCCTTAGAATCCCTAGGTGTGTGAAGACTACTTCATTTTGTGATGTTGTATCAATTCAAGTTCATCATTTTTCTGATGCAAGTGAAGTCGGGTATGGTGTATCTAGTTATTTGAGACTAGTCGATAGTAACGGTGTAATAAACTGCTCATTAATTTTAGGAAAGTCAAGAGTAGCACCCCTGAAGAAGATTTCAATTCCGAGTATGGAATTAACCGCAGCAACAATTGCGACCAGGTTAAACAAGAAGCTTATTGACGAACTCAAGTGTCGGATTGACAAAGTGTATTTTTGGACAGACAGCACAACTGTGTTGAGGTACATTTCAAATGATGCAACAAGGTTTAAAACCTTCGTAGCTAATCGAGTGTCGGTTATTCGCGAAGCTACTTCTGTTGATCAATGGAACTATATTTCGACGAAAGAAAATCCATCCGACGTTGCATCACGCGGTTGTAGTGTCAAGGCTCTTATGAATGACTATAATTGGTTTAAAGGCCCAAGTTTTCTACAGGATAACGAATCAACTTGGCCTAATGGTAAAATACCAAACAATTTGGATCAGGATGAAATTAGTGATTCGGAAATAAAACGTGTACATGTAGTAACTGTTGAACGTGACAGTCCGATTGATGAACTTGTTAAACATTATTCTAACTGGAAACACCTTGTGCGTGCAGTAGCACTATTAAAGTTGTGTATTAAATGGTGTCGCAATAAACAAACTAGCCTTACATTAACTGTCGAGAATTTGGAGGAAGCCAAATTATGTATTGTCAAGCATGAACAATTAAAGTTTTTACGCGAAGTCGTCGAAGCTTGTGAACGAAATAATCAAGAAAATAACAATAAACTGTTAAGGTCTAACAATGTGTCGAAATTAGATCCATATGTTGCCAACGGTGTTTTACGAATCGGTGGACGATTGCGCAGAGCAGATATGTGTTTAGATGCAAAGCATCAAATAATATTGCCTAAAACTTCTATAATTTCAACGCTAATCGTGAGAGAAGCCCATGCTGGTGTTGGACATTTGGGTAAGAATGCTACACTTTCAGAGGTTCGTAAGGTTTTCTGGATAATTGGAGCAAGTAACTTAATCAAATCGGTAATCTCGAAGTGTGTTGTATGTCGTAAATATTCTGCAACCAAACTGCAACAGAAAATGGCCGATTTGCCTGCTGAGCGTTTAATATCCGGTGAAGCGCCATTCCATAGGACAGGAATAGACTACTTCGGACCCTTCGAAATCAAACGCGGAAGATCGGTGGTAAAGCGTTATGGAGTTATCTTCACTTGTATGAACAGTAGAGCAGTGCATTTAGAGATTGCATCATCATTGGACACTGACTCGTGTATCAACGCAATAAGACGGTTTATCGCACGTCGTTCTGTGCCAAAATTTATCCGTTCCGACAATGGGTCAAATTTAGTCAGGGCCAATAGAGAGCTTAAACAGTGTATTGACAAGTGGAACAAAGATAAACTAAGCAAAGAATTTGCGCAAAAAGGAATTCATTGGGATTTTAATCCACCCGCCGCCTCTCATTTTGGTGGTGTTTGGGAGCGTTTAATTAGGATTGTTCGCAAAGTGTTGTGTTCGCTCCAAAAGGACCAGATTAGTCGTCTCGACGATGAGTCGCTCCAAACATTAATGTGTGAAGTTGAGCACATATTGAACAATCGACCGATAACTAAAGTAGCTGAAACTCCAAACGATTTGGATGCCTTATCTCCTAATCAACTGTTATGCCCAGGATACAAGAATTCGTCTTATTCGCCTTCAGCAACTGAGAAAGCTGATAGTTATATAAAGCGTCGCTGGCGCCAAGTTCAATATTTAACAGACATATTCTGGAAACGTTGGATCCACGAGTATTTGCCATGTTTACAGGAGCGCCAAAAGTGGTTATATCCAAAAAGGAATGTGGAAATAGGCGATATTGTGCTTGTAATTGATAGTAATATTAGAAATTCGTGGGCTTTAGCTCGTATTATAAGTGTTATTACTGATAAAGGTGGTTTATTACGAATAGCCACAGTTAAAACCAAGGGTGGTATATTGCAACGCCCAATTTCAAAATTGTGCTTAGTATTAGAATGTGATCAGAAGTTATAAGTATAAATTTGAGTATGAATATGTGAATTTAATCTCAGTTTTAGAATACTGAAAATCTTAATGAGTGAAATACTTAGACCATAACTGTAAATATTTAGAATTTTTAGCATTGTTTGAATCAGTTAGCATTCTTAGTTTGTTAGTTCAGGTTTTAAAATTGTTACACTAGAATTTTTAGTATTGTTTGAATTAGTTAGCATTCTTAGTTTATTAGTTAAGGTTTTGTAATTGCTACACTATGTTTCGTCAATTAGGAGGCCGGAATGTAGACTTCACAAAAATGACCCTAAAAAGAGTTGACCATTAATGCCTCTCCAGTAGGTTTTGTATGCACGTAGAGCCCAATAGAATATGCCTAGTACACCGATACTAATGACGTATGCACATAGAGCCCAAAAGAATATACCCAGAACGCAGATACTACTGACGTATTACGTAATAATTCGCACGAGGTTTTTAGTATACTTTTAAGGTTGCCAAACACGCTGGTCTAGTTCCAATTGAAATAGTTTTGGTAGGACACAATTTGGTATGTAAACTAAACTTATGTATAAAGGTAGATAAAACACCCCTCTTTCATGTGCCCAAACATTCCTGCCAACTAAGTCATGTATTAAGGTGCATTTGTAAATTATTTACTTGCTGCCCACGTTTTGCAGATTGGCAGCCATTGATAGGCTCATAGCCCCCAAGCCATAGCAATAATTATTATAGCAAATAATTAATGAAATGATTAAGTTTTGATGTCATTTCATATGAAAACTTATTGGTATAAACAAGAATTCTGTCTACGCTGTGTCTGAAGTTTAATTAATGTAGGCATATGCAGAAAAGGCCTAAATTTTAGGGACAGTCTAGTCCACGTCAGATTAAGTTTAGATTTTTAGATGTTGGAATGTGTTCTTATTATTGCCTTTTGTCTCATTGCAGCTAATGCTATCTCATGTCATGTGTGAGTTTTCCTGTTCGTCAAGCAATGTTTGAATGAGATTATAATGTGATAAGTAATTATGAAGAATGTCCTTGCTGATGTGATGTTAAAATGATGTTATCCTGAATCTGCAGTTCAGATCTATGTCTTATTGACCTGTCATATTATGAGATTGATGTCCTGAAGTATTATTGTCATTAAATCTTTTCATTGAAGAATATTGTTTTGATGTTTGGAAAATTATTCAGCAAACCTACCGCAATTTGAGCAGCTTTAACTATGTCTAGTTAGCAGCAGCTACACCCGTCACCCACGAAAAAACGACAAAAGCTTTTTTTAGTCGTCCCCTCCTTCCCTTTCTCCCCTTTCCTTTTCCCCCCTTTGCATGGCGATTTTTGTTGACTCTTGGAGTAGAATCGAAGTAAAGGGTTTGAAAATATATTTTCTGCCAGGTTTTGGTAAATATTTATAAAATTGAAATGTAGGGCCCTAAATTGCATGTTTACGTCTTGTCTCTACTTCCAGCTTGAGTTTCTCAAGTTTTGAATGAAGAGCCTCACACGTCCTTTTGGGCAAGAGTTTTGACACATGTTGCCGCATCTCTGCAGAAAGTTTTCTACCTGACAAAAAATTGGAAAAATGTTAGAGCCGGTCTAAGAGACGAAAATTAACATTTAAGTCAATGGGGAAATCTTCTTTAGTGATCTGTGGCCAACTCATACCTTGTCCGATGAGAGTTACTTCTCTTAGACAACTTCCTATGCAATTGACGATTTATGGGATTGGTTAATACACATAGCACAATCATCAGGGGCGGATAACTTGCAAACAGTTAGTGAAGTAGAACGGAATAAAACCTCTGTAAATACCGGGGATGAATGTATGTACCCGCACGTTATTGCGGAACGGACGGTCACTGGCGACAGGCTGTCCTACTCTGCTATAAATGGGCTTTAAAAGCGAAGAATTTACTTCCGGTAGTGATGCTGATGCAGGTCGGAGAGTCTGATAAGGCCAGCTGTCTAGTCGTTCGGATGGTACGAAAAACAGAGGTCCCGTGTACACGTTGGCGTGAACGTAAAAAATCCCTTCGATATAAGAGTAGGCCATAGCGCCGCTGCCCGGGCAAAATTTCCCCTCATAGCACTCCGTAAGGCGTATGCCTGTCTTCATAAGCCCAGGTTAGGAGTAAAACAGTAGGACGTTAAACCCCATTTCATTTTATTTCATAACCGGATATTTGTCAGCAACCACTGTATTATTTACCAAGCATTGAATCCGATGAAAAAAAAAACCCAATTGATTGAGCACCATTTGTTTCAAGTTCGAGAAAATACTAGGTATTGCATTAAAAATCGATTAAAGATATCAGTGACTGAGTTGCATGTTTATTTCAAAGAAAATTGTTGTGCGCACTGTATGTGGTTACAAATAACGTATAAATGAATTTCGATGTGACTTCTTTGATTTTGTTCGGACATTATAGTGTGAATTTATATAAATATTTTTTTTTCGGTTATGTTACAGCTACAGGGCCCTCGTTAACGTGGTCCACCCTTCCGTAACTTGTAACGAAAATTACATGATTTTCCATTTCGTATGAAACCTCAAAAATAGTATAACATTGCGTGGCATTCAACACGATCGTTGAAAACGGCCCAGTAAGTTGATATTGGAGACAAATAAACAAAATCTAGTAGATGATATTGAATGTTTTGCTTCTAAATTTACCATGTAATCTTAAAGTTGTTTTGCGCTTGAATTTCACATGGGCATCTTATAGTTATATGGTTACGACACCGGTAACGAAGGATCAATTTCAACTGACAAACGCTCTAGGCTAAAAATTAGATCGCACCTTGTATTTGGGGTTAAATTACAAGGTATGTCATTAAAATTCCCGTTTGAACATGACAGGGGGTAGGGTCTTCTCTCCAACCACGTGGGTTTACTCTGGGTTCTCCGGATTTCTCCCACTATTAAAGACCAACGCGCAAGTGACTTATTGAAATAAAAATTAACCATATATTATTCCCAAAATGACTTTTTTTTGTGTCGAGTGAATGCTCCCTCCCTCTCTCTCTCTCTCTCTCGTATTTGAATATATGTATATATATGATTGATATATTTAGTTGGAAATGTAAAGAACTATGGTGCTGGTGGTGGCGATAGTTTTGTTGAAGGACAACATTTGTGGTTACATGGAGGCCCTGTTGATGATTCGATGTGGGCTCCACTAGAACCAGAGGATTATGGAGGCCAAGATTGTCTACTCATTACGCACGATTCAAATATTTATAAAACAAGTGATATTAATTGTTACAACTGGATGAGATATATATGTGAGGTTCTAGTCCTGTAAGAATACGAAATCACAAAATTCATAAAATTGTATATATTGGGCACACCCTTTTGTCACCTCTCTTGATGCCACATTATACGACCTTATTGTGCTATACAAATTCTATGTTGATTTAGTGTTGATTGAATTAAGTAAGCCGTTGACGATGTCTAAAAAAATCTGATTAAAATACAGAGCTATATTTCGTATACCCCTATTGTTATATCAACCCCATATTGTAATAAATGTGTCTAAGTGTAGAGAAGGATTTTAAAAAATGTTATAAGGAGGATTTTTTTATCTGATAATAGTGTTTGACAATCCATCTTAATATTTTCTCAGAACTCTTTAACGGCTTTTAACTATGTCTTCAGTTGTGGTGTTTTATAATATTCTATGCATTGTACCCGCATGTCATTACTTCTAGAAATTGATAGTCAAAAGGTTATCAAATTTCATAGACCTTTTTGATTTAGATGTCGAATTAATTGTATGATAATATACATTAATTACAATTTTTACAATAGGGGTTGATATTACAATAGGGTTTAAGTAAACCTTTATTACATTTATTACAATAGGGGTTGATATTACAATAGGGGTTAATTGAAATTGTATTTATTACAATAGGGGTTGTAACAATGCCTTTCTTAAAGTTTTATTTTTATTTATTTAAAATATTATATAGTACAAAACTTTACAAACTGTAAAATAATTACAGCAATATTTATTACGAACAACCTTTTGATTATAGTGAAACATAGTTTATGAAAAAACCATGAAAGTATTTGTTGATATTCATTGTAAAACAACTACATAATACAAAGCTAAATATTTGTTAAATGCTATATCATAAATTAATTTAGTGTGGCACCCAAAAATTAAAGACAATAAAGCCTGTACAAAGGATTCAAGTAAATAATACTTATCCAATTAAATGAATTAACACCTATGTGCGTTTTTAGTACTTTGGGTTTTTAAGGTCAATATATAAAGTTTGATTATTGGTTCAGTTCTTGGTTCGAGAATAGGATTCCGTTTGGCTAAAATCTGCTTTATTCAGTTCAATCCACACACATCTTAAATACAATGTAAAATGACGAACGAGATTATTAAAAATCGGTGAACTGCAAGCTACTAAATAAAATAAAACCAAGTACGAACAATCCAAACCATTAGACAAAATTCGAAGTCCTAAAAACGGTATAGGCAAAAATGTGTAAAAACGCCAAATACCATACCCGCAAAACATTACAAGTGGCCATCTTCTCTAGGGAAGTATTCACTCTAAATAATAATAATATATTTGAATACAAGTTACACAATTATTACTAATTCAGTGTTACTAATTCAGTGGTTTTGAACCTGAATTCGGTACCAAAAAAATAATATCTAAATATATATTATTATATTGTATCATTCATATTTGATTTAGTCTTTAGAGATTACAGACATTTTTTGCACATTCTTTTACAAAATATAAATAGCTCTTCTTTACCGCACAATTTGATCTATATTTTGTAATCTTACAAAAAATACTTCTCATTAAACTTGTCCGAAACTTGTGCGTGCTGTAAAATAAGGCCTGTTATTGAGTCAACTGGCGTGGTTTCGAATCCCCGGCTGTACGTGACAAGGAATAGGGTCGCCTATACAGCCCCGTGGGTTTTCTCCGGCTTCTCAGGTTTCCTCCCACTGCTAAAGACCTCTACGCGCACAGGCGAATTATCGAAATAAAATTAAATCATATGTTAAACGAAATGACCTAGTTTGTGTCTGTTATATAAAGGGATAACTCCTGTTTTTTCTTTGGCGTTCGTCACCTATGTCTGACCACAGGAATTTGACCTTCTATCCGTAATAAGCATATACTGATATACACCATGTCATACATGTCATACAGTATAAAAAAAGAACAGGAATGCAATGCCTTTTCAAGACTCGACTTTACCTCCTCTCGCTTCAACTCGTTTTTCCCCCACAATTCGTAATGTCAGGCCATCAAACCTCTGCCGATCCACTCAGATATGTTTTTTCTTCAATCCAGTTGCTTTGATTTTCATAAATACTCCCACAGAACGATATCATAGCCCATTGTTTCCAATATTTACATTACATTCGCTCATAACTACTTCCGTCCGAGAATCCATGTCTTGATTTGAGTGACGTCACACATTTCGAACGATACGCGGTGAATTTTAAAAATCAAAAAATAAAATTAGTCACAAATAAAATCCAAAATAGATTAAAGTGTGTGTTTTGCATTTTTTAATGCATAATACAAAACTACTCACAGCGGTAAAATATCAATTTATAAAAAACAAAAATTGTGAACAAGCACTATCAGGGGCGGATAACTCGCTGTCATCGCCTGTCTTCGCTTCAGGTTATTTATAGAATACATAATTTGTCCGTCAACCACCAATTATGGAAAAGATATTTGATACCGTTGTTTGGTAATCTATTTTGGATTTTATTTGGGACTAATTTTATTTTTTGATTTTTAAAATTCACCGCGTATCGTTCGAAATGTGTGACGTCACTCAAATCAAGACATGGATTCTCGGACGGAAGTAGTTATGAGCGAATGTAATGTAAATATTGGAAACAATTGGCTATGATATCGTTTTGTGGGAGTATTTATGAAAATCAAAGCAACTGGATTGAAGAAAAAACATATCTGAGTGGATCGGCAGAGGTTTGATGGCCTGACATTACGAATTGTGGGGGAAAAACGAGTTGAAGCGAGAGGAGGTAAAGTCGAGTCTTGAAAAGGCATTGCATTCCTGTTCTTTTTTTATACTGTATGACATGTATGACATGGTGTATGCTTATATATACGGATAGAAGGTCAAATTCCTGTGGTCTGACACCAATATTTTCCTTTAAGGGACGCCCTTTCATAACAATATTCTGCATACTTACATGTAGAAGTATTTAAATTATATAAAGTACAAGTACTTTTATGTTTACTGTACATAAATATATAACAAATTAACAAATTTAAATATATCAAGATGCTGGATATAAATAAACCATGTCATCCAATATGTTCAAAAAGCTATCAAAAGCTTATAAATGAATTAGTATATAAATAGTAAATGCAATGGAATATTTGTTAAAATAACATGTTTCTCTAGCTATTTCGCATGGTTTCAAAAACTTTATGAAGTTTGGTGGACAACTGAAGTCGACTTGTTTCATTCATTTCATCTAGATCTGTTATTATCTAAAAATAAAAGCCAAAATTCAAAATAGTAGATGTTATTTAAGTATTATGAAGTAATCGAAAATGAAATTTAATGAAAGTAGGTTTAACATGATACTTTTCAGCGTAAAATTGGCTAATGAAAACAGCACAGTAATGGAGGGACTTCCAACAATCCTGGTTTGAATAGCTAAATTCCAATTGGAAAATACATTATACATATAATTGTAACTTTTACATAAATGATAAGTGATAATTGCTTGAATGGATGGAAGATTAATTTCCCTCAAAAACGGTTAAGCAAATCATATAAGCATATTCGGAAAAGTTTTTGTTGGAGGGGGGGGGGGGTTGTTAAAGAATTTTATTAATTTTTATGCTAAAACAATATCTGGAGAAAGGCTGAATTTTTTAGATGGCCAACTTTGGTTTTTGGAGCCCGGAGGCATGTATATGTATGTCCTACATGACTGTTTAACCGAATAGAGTATAGCCTACTATTATATTAAATACCTGCCATATATATAACTAACTATAAAACTAAATAGTATGTAATACTATCTATATAACCGAATAATTATCTGCATAACTAAATAGAATATACCTGTCCTATGTAACTGTCTATAACAAAATAGATTTGGTATAATACACTCTGCCTGTTTATTGGAATGGAAGCCGCCTGTGAAATAGAAAATGGGAGATAAAGAAAGTATTCTGGAATTTTTGAAGAAGTGAAGTTACCTTGGCAGTTAATAATAAGGTAACATTTTTATACCAAATTTATACTTACCATTGCAGGTAGACTTGATAATTCAGCCGAAAGTTCTTGGGAAGAAACTTGTTCACAGATTCTTTTGGATTGAAAGAAGCTCCGAACCGTGTCTCTATATTCAACACAGTCTTGAAAGAACATGAGTTTATAGGAAGGTGAATTCTGAAATTTATTATAATAATTCATGGTGATGTATTTAGCTTTTTTAATATAGATTGCCTTACATAGAGAGTAGATGTATTTGTATATGTATCTCTGATTCTAATCAAGAGAGCGTTATTAACAATCTGGTATCTTTGATAACATCTTTTAACATTTTCGTTTAATAACGAGTTACTGCCAAAGATTTACGGCATTATTAGTTTATAACCCGCCGTAAGTGTTTTGACACCCACTGGTGTACTATTTGGTAGCTCACAGACCAGCCGCAAGAAACCGGATGAAGGTTTTTGTATGCGCAAGACTCAAAGTCTCTTCTATAGCGCCGAACACACGCACGTGACATGTTAAGTCTCACGTACGGATTCATTAACATTCCACCCGTCGACTGACCGTAGTAGCAAACTGGTTTTAAATGAATTATTAGCTGTGCTTTAGTGGAAGCCATACACAAAACTGTGAAACTAACATCAAACAGTTAGTGTAGAGATAGTGTTTTAATTAACCCGCCTCCCATGAATCAAGCCCAATCGTCATCGTGGCAAGGTATTACTTTGTCCCACGTACCAATCACAGCAAAAAACAATAAATCCCTTGAGAATAGACAGACAACCGCCCTTCATGTAACGCAAAACGTTGGGGTGGTGTGGGGGCGAACTACGTAGATAGTAGTCATCAAGATTGTTATTAAATTGTATTACCTTGTCCAGACTCTGTGGAGGTGAAAAACTATCAATAAAGGCTAACTGTATAACGTTCAGGTTAGGTTGAATATATTTTTCACTTTCTTTATTTAAGTCAAACAAGAGTTCAGGTCGTAACAGTAGCTTTGCCCAAAATCTCATTGAATAGCTGTAAAAAAATTGCATTTGAAATTGTTCATCCACTTTTCTACATTACTAAAGGGTCGTTTTTGAATTTGATCACTTATTTCAAGGTTTATAATGAATTGTAACATGCTAAAAGACATCATCTATTGGACAATAACACCCCTCTGTTTTAGTTTTTTCTTTAAAAACGGTAAATAGCATGTTACAATGTCAATAAACACTCCATGTTTTGCAATTAGAGGGGTGTTATTGTCCAATAGACATGTCCTGAGATTTTACATTAGAACCCGCGACGCTACGCGTCTTTCGTCCTAATGATCTCAAGACATGTCTGTTGGACAATAACTCTTCTCTTAATGCAAAACATGAAGCGTTTATCTCCTAAATGAATACTGTGAAATTTAAATTCGACATATTATCCCTTTCAAATGTCAAAGTCAACTGCACTTCCGTCGTAATTGGACCTGCCAGTACTTTATTTTAAAGTGTCGTATGTTTGACAATACCCGCTTATAAAGTAAGCTTTTGTCACATGCTAAATTCAATGTTTTACACGATTAGAAAAGGGAAATTGTAAGGTTGGGTTATTGGATATAATTTAAAAGGGATGCACATATTTATAGTTAATTAAGGCCGGTGAAAACTACCTGTGTTTTTTCCATGATTCTATAGTTGTGATATCCTGATTTTCTTGTGAACCAGCCTTTTCTAAGATACTGAACAAATGTCGTACAGGAATAGGTATATCATCTAGACTCAGGGTATGTTCTATAACATCATCTATATAGTTCTTTAGGTTAACCTGTAAAGATCCCAAATAACCAAGTCTCTTAATTTCAATCACATCATGTCAAAAATAAAGTTATATGGTTATTATTAAATACCGTGAAACACTGAGGTCGGTTAAACGTCCGAATGGGTCAACATTTGCAAAGTAACAGCTATTAGATACTAAAGGGTTTGTGTAACACAGGATCAAACTTTAAACCAATACAGCACACAGGGACATAGCATAGCATAACAGATTGTGATCATTACGGCTATCGTCCTAATTCACGTCATCTGCCGCCATTGTCCACACTGTTATTTTACATATCTACATATTGAAGACTATACTGATAGTCTAGGTTCTGGGTTTACGAGACTACTATACGTCATGTACTGGTGGATTGGTCGCCTTAAAAATTGACATTTTATTATCTTTATTAATGCAACTAATATATTCGGGGTGAAAGACTCTGGACAATCCATGCCACTATCTGAAGCTCTTTGATACCTTTTCTGAAAAATACCAACTTTCAGTCTCCCCAAATTCCTGGTCGTATAATTGTCCCGATGGCTGCCCGGGACTGCCTCTCTATTATCTCAACAATATTCTTCATGAACTCGTACATGGAGCTTGTAATCCCAGTAGAGTATTATTCTGACAAAAAAAATATATTTAAAATTTCACCACTTTACCTTAGTTTGTAACAATCTGTTAAAATGCAATTCCGGTAATGCTTTCTTCGTTGTCTGTTTATCCCCACTTCTAACCTACAAAAGTTTCACAGTTTTATCACTATGAATATACGAACAATTAGTTTTTGTAGATGCATGAATAATAAAGAAAAACCTTTATAATTTGATTACCGTGCCATAATATATCTGGGTCCATTGTGTGTTTTTCCCGATATGTAATAATAATATTCAAGTTTATTAGTCTTTGATTTTTTATAAAGTAGACTTCGGAAAAATAATATTCCCATCCATATGAAAGAAAATGGGTCAGAGGAGCGGTGAAAGATATACAGGTGTAACCAATAATTTAACTATAACAACCAATGTTTCCAACCCTAGTCAGTGGATAAGTTACGAAATAAATTTATATATATGCAATAACTTTTTTACCAGATGAAATGTGGGAAGTTCTAATAATTCTATTGATTCTGTATCATCTTCCGTGGATACCATTTTTTGTGATTCTTTGAAACTACTAAAGTTCACTAAAACAAAAGAATGAATTTGACAAAACTCAAATAAGGAACAATATGATTAAAATATAGATACTTCGTTAACACTTTCAATAGCCTCCACTACATGAAGATATGATCGGTTGTAGTGGGAGATGGCGCCAGGGGACATATTAGCGGTTTTTTCACCACATCATTAACCAATTAACCAATCAGCGTGGATGTTTCTAGTAAGATGCATAGAGTTCCGTGCACCGCTTCGCCAAGAACTCACCACAACAGACCGTTTTATTGGCTAACCCTTCACATCAACCAGAACTCGGGTTATAACAAATCTTCCCGATTCTAATGTAGTAAAGACAAGTAAAACAAATTTCTTTAGCTATAAACAAACGAAACGAAATAGAATATGTGTATTAATCTGATTGATAAAAGAATTAAAATTGTTTTTAATTCTCAATTCTTCATAACAAAAAGATCAAACATTACCTTGGCATTAATAAAAAGCTTACCTAAGTATTTTCCAATATCAAAGAAGAATTATGTAAGAGCTCAATCTTTCTATTGCAGCTTTTATTTCTAGCATCAAAGGTTATATGTATTATTATTTAAACATTTATTCCTTGCCCGGCCCATAATGAACTCTTTGGACCATCGGATAGCGGAGTTATTAAGAGGATTAGACAAGAGCATGTCATATCTTTTGTTAGACGTTAAAGTGGGGAATTGATACTTCATTTATTATCGTAGCAGTGGTACTCGACAATCGAGATTATTTGCGCTGCAAATCGTTGCTTTCTGTAAATGAAGGCGGGCATACGTTATGCAGTGTGCTAAGAAGGAAAATCTAACTGCCAAGGGGGTTTTAATGCGCACGCTAATGTGCACACGGGAACCACGCCGAAAAATCCAAATGAAAGTTCTCTGCCAACACCGGGATCGAACACATGAACTCTCGGTCGGCGAGTTAACGAATTACTGACTCATGAGCAGCCCTGCCTCCTTGCTGTAAATGATATACCTGTTGGAATAACAATATAAGAATCAAAATGGCTTTTCTATCATAGGATAGGCTTGTTATATATTTCCAAAGAAAACTGTAAAAAATACCGTATTCTTCATTAGCAGCATCTGCTATTTCTTTTGAGAGAAGGCAAACAGTAGAACCATTTCCAACGCCATAATGCTTCATCGTATTTAACTGCCGATAGCCATTACTGGCTATAATACTTGACATATCTTCGTCATATAAAAGTTTACTGGTAGAACCTGGTTGCTGCCATTCTGAAAAGAGTAAAATAATAACTTGGGACTTGTCGGCTCGAGGGACATATATAACAACCGAACTATTTGGAAAAGGCTCAGTCAGTAGTAGGGTATGAACTGGAATGATCATTAATATACTCGCCAAGATACCTTACATTAGTGTAATATGTTTGATTCTGTATCATCGGATTAGATGAAAAACCGAGGCTCCGTGTACACATTGGCGTGCACGTAAATGATCCCTTGACTGTTGGAATACGATATAAGAGTAGGTCGTAGTGCCGCTGCCCGGGCCAAATTGTATGCCGTATGCCAGTCTTTATAAGCCGAGTAGTTCGGAGCAGAACAGTAGGACGTTAAACTTCATTTCATTCATCTGTATCATCGCCGTTCTCTTTGTGGTCACAGAACTCAATTCTATTTATATACTGAGCGCCATGGAATACGTATCGCTTAGTTTTTTCGTAAAACAAAATGATCCTGTAAACATATATCTTATTTATTTTGCTTCTTATTGTGAACAATATTCAAATGGGAACACAACGATAACATCACATTTGTTCACTTATGGATGTTTAATCTGTAATCATCGGTACAAAGTCAGAGGGGTCAAAACCAAAAGTACGACATAGATGTCGGTAGCGCATGTGTCCTCCAAGGGCTCTTACGCGCGCAGTGCAGCGACGTCGCATGGAATCAACCAATGTTTGAACGAGGGCCTGGAACAAATTGTTCCATTCTAAAGCAGCAAGGGGGTCCATATGTGGTCTCCGATACAGACGGCGTCCAATCTCACCCCAGACATGTTCTATCGGAGACATTGCTGGCCAGTCCAAGACATTGATGTTGTTAGCAGCAAGGTAGACCATACGTAAACGGGCGGTATGCGGACGTGCATTATCCTGTTGGAAATGCTGAAATTTTGGGTGCGCTCGAAACATCGGAACAAAATTGGTTACAAGACATCATCACGGTAGGCTACAGCATTAACGCGACCACTGCAAATGTGCAGGGCGGTCCATCAACACGTTTCATCAATCATGCAATAGTGGACTGAATGACAATTGAAGTGTCTGGCAATATCACGTAGACATGCCAGCCCGGAACATTCCCATGGCTTCATTCCGTTGATTTTCAGTAAGTCTCGGCGTCTCTAGCTCGATTCCTTCACAAGTCCAAAAACAAATTACGACAAATTGACGTTTCACAGTTCATGTACTGTCCATTAGGTTGAAAACATGCTTTTAAAGGGCTCACACACAATGCTGCAAGTGGATATTAGGTTTTTCATGTGCACCTCGTCCGTTTTTTTTGTGCACCCGGGCCGATATTTTTTTTACGTTTGGAATCATTGTGTGAAACAATAGTTTATAGTATTGCATAATAATATTATACATACAAAACCACCTAGTAAAAAAATATTTGGGAAAAAAGTGATAAAAATGTGAATTCAAACTATGTATGATAGCTTCAAAATATATATACCTAAATCTATTTCCTCCACTCCAGGTCTGCTTGATGTAGATTCTGTCTTATAGCAGGCATTTAAACATTTGTTCTTAACTTGAGTAATGGTATCACAGTCAAGTACTCTACAGGTTGTTTCAAATTTACCATTATTTATCAAAACAGTCAAATTCTGTAATAAAAAAAATATTGAAATATTATGGCAATACCATGTTAGCGAGCCAACGTCTTATACACATCTTCAATTAGCTCAGGTTAAGTGCATAACAGTAGGACGTTAAACCCCATTTGTATTTTATAATAAATAAAATGTATCAGGATTATCAACAATGGAACAATATTTATATTCATTAGCTTATATAATAATTTGCTATTCAACGTTTAAAAATAAAACTGTATTTCTAACGATATATCCGTCTCATTTGAGCATTTCTTAATAAATGTTTTTTCGGTTTTTGGTTTGCGATTTCTCACAATGGTAATGCGGGTCACATACGACTGCGGATCAACATAGTCTAAAAAAGTTTCATACCAGCACTTCCGGTTCAGAATCCATCACCAGTAAATTATGTTGATTTAATGTTGCACGTGCTTGATGAGTGACCGCATCGATAGCACATTTTTGGGACAGGATTTCAATAGCCTTATATAACATAAATAACACAGAACCAGATCGTTTCTACAAAAACAAAAAAACATGCTTTACATTGATCAATAAATAACAATTACATATATGTAATGTATATGCATGGAGTAACTGTACCTAGATACGAAAACAACACATCCTTTGTTCTTTTCGTTCAATAATCAGATTGTTTTACCTCTACTAAACTCAAAAGAAAGTAACTGTCCAATAACTAGACATTTTCAGTGTTATTGCACAATTGTGCTGGTTTACGCTAGTTTCAGTAGAAATCATACAAAGAAGTGGGGTGGGGTTTCCGTCAATAACAACGATCAGGACTTATATGGAAGCCCATAACTACCAATCATAATTTTTACTTTTCGCCCCTTCAAAACGCGAAAGTCGGAAGTCGAAAAGTAGAAAGTCGCCAAGACGGTAAACAAGCCCAAATCAACGCGAAAATAGGAAATTAAGAAATATTTTTTTTGTCCTAATTTCTTATTTTCGACTTGCTTTTTGGCTTGTATACCTTGTTGGCGACTTTCGACTTAGCCATATTTTTGTATATATTGATGTCAGTAAGAAAGCGAAAGTCGAAAGTCGAAAAAAGGAAATTAAGAAATAGCTCGGTTTTTCCTAATTTCCTTTTTTCGACCTTCGACTTTCGCCTTCTTACTGACCTGAAGGGGCGAAAAGGAATGGTAGTTATAGACAGGCTTCCATGGGTTTACCTACGGTTTATGTGTTAAACCTGTTAACTCACGATAGCCGTGCTGTAATATAACTTATTTGTGAGAGTGTGTGAGGTGGGATGGAATGGATTGGTGCTCTAATACCATTAAAATGGTGGAATTGATTGGTGCTCTAATACCATAAAAATGATCGCCACCCAGAAGAAAATTTGTTTTAAATGTTTCATGTTTAACCAATTAAATATGCAGTAATTTTGCTCTTAAAAACGACTTACGAAATTACCTTTAAGGGGTTATACATACAAACCGCTAACCAGTTGACAACTAATGTTTCTGTGACTGTCTCACACCTATACATAATTAATCAAATAAAATGAATAAATTGATGTTGTTAGATTAACTATAGCTAATATATAGATGTTGCGAGTATATCAATTGTGTTATTCCTAAAGGAAATTAAATGGAATAGGGTTTAACGTCTTTCTATTCTGTACAGAGTAGGCTATAAATGAAGAATGGAATACGTAAAGTATTTTTTATAACGAATTGAAACTGTCAATATTCCCCAAAAGACAAAAGACATTAGGACCAAAAAGAATTGGTTTAATTTAGAATGTTAAGTGATTAGAGATAACACGCAAGAACAGTATACATATCTTTCGTTATATATTGATAATAGTTATTATTTAGTTTATTCAAATGCTATTCATTTCCATTATCCGTTAATTTCAACTTATTTTCTTTTTGTGTCCAAGGAGTTTCAACAATATTTTGTTCATCTTTATTTCTATGTAGAAATCATTTACCACCGATGGATCCTACTTACCGTTTAAATAAATTTTGTTGCTGTTTCGTAGTTACACTTTCTCGTATTAGTCTTGGTAACAACATTTCAACTATCCTGAAAGTAACACACCTTTATTAGTAATCCAAATACCAGTAACTGTTACACTGGCCTGTATACCCCTGGATTTTTTTTAATGTCGTGATAAATCAAACAATCAACGCATGTATTAAAACAAAGTCCGAAAAAGTCCCCAGTGCAGCAAACATGAGAGTTCTAAGAGAAAGACAGAGAAGTCATAAATTCCACCTAGTTAAAAAGTTGCCGTGGTTCGCAGAATGGTTACGACAACTGTGGATCATCGACAGACTTACTGCAATACAAAAACCTCCAGTATCACAGCGAATCTAAACGATATTTTTTGGATGTGAAATCTTTCCTTCATACCAATCATTATTTTATATTATGAATGAATTCAATCGGAATAAAACTACATACTCTGTAAAGTAGTCCATTCTATTTATCAGTAGTAATGTTAGATAACCAGCGACATCAGACCTATAAATATATAACAAAATAATACGTTAAACATAGATTTGGTTTTCTTGTCCATTGATACCTCCCACCCCACCCCAGCCTCCCCAGCTCTTAATCGCATTCTTAATCGTGTAGCATATCAAGTGGTATGCTGAGATTTTATGAGCACCTAATCTCTAATATCATTATTTAGAACATTGTCCCCACCTCTACAAATTCCAACCCGATCATAGTGCAGTTCTGCCATTTCAAGATAATAGGGGGCTCATTTGTGTACATATTCCGGTCTAAGCTCAATTGCCCCACGAATCCCACCACCACTGCGCATGTCACTGTCTTTATCATATCGGTTTACATGTCAAAAATATATGTAATACCGGTCTAAAACTATAACAGTGAGATAAGAAATTTACTAATGACGATAGGGTACTCCCTCATTACCCAACAAAGTTTCTTAGCAGTTAAAATGCAAACAGAAAGTTTAAAATGATTTCCTTTGAGAACTTTGTCTCGTATCGCGTTAACACGATTTCAGAAATTTGAATCTAAGAGGTAGCCATTTGTATTTGGGAGGCTGACCTACCAATCTCAGAAAAACTTAATACACTAACCTTTCTTGTAATTTAAATTTTCTTTGACTATCAAGAGTTCGTATAAGGGAAGCCAGGAAGAATTTGTTACTGATAAGCTGATCTAATTTGATCATACTAGCGGCCATGTCTTCTTCTGTACTTTCATGTGTCTACAATAAAAAACGAAATAGATCATATAACTTCAACATAAACACAACCGGTTGTAACACATCTTGTAAAATATTTTATATATGGTCCAACTTATTATTCAAGTTTACATAGAGAGCAATATGTGTTGTTTTACCATAACTCTAGCTTAGATTTGAATTTAGAAGAACCTGTAACCTGTTACAGAGAGGAAAGATCAATCTGTTGTCTTCGTAGTAATCCCAAAATAACATAGTTTGTGTCAAATGGACGTTAAATTCCATTTATATCTCTCTCTCTCTCTTGCAGCTACGGACATACTTTTCTTGGTTATCTCCGGTAACTTTAAGCGTTTTTTGAAACTGGGACTGGATAATGAAAATACACGAACAGAATGGAATCCAATGGTTGAAAGCTATTTTGCATAAATACAGTGGTCACTAGATTAAATTGTCGGCATATCTACCCAACATTGCAACGCCCAAACACCTTTGCTACCTTGTAGATAGATGTGTAAAAGTGATACATCAATTTAATAACTAGATTGAATTTGTTAATAGGGCACATTGCAGCGGTTTATATGCAGTAATGTGTAATAAATAAAATCATTCTTTCTTATATTGTTTTGTTAGAAAAATATTAAGTAGTAGTACCAACCTGTAATTCATTCAGTGCTTTATGTGATTTGATATTCTCAGCAGAACATTGTGGAAATACAAATTGAAATACATATGTAAACAAATTATTGAATGGAATTCCAAGTTCTACTAATTCAGCAGTAATATCTGTCATATCTGTCTGTAAATCTGCAAAAGCTGTAAAAAAAATATGTATTTAAAAATAAACACGTATACAAGTCGCCATTAATTAACGTGTCTATGGCGCATCGAACTAGTATCTCTAGTTGATTGAAACACGTGTTCCATTTAACATATTTCGAAATAAGACAACTGATTAATAATAACTGTATTCAGATACTTGGACAAGGCTTGGATATTAAAATTAGCATCCTTAATATACGGTTTCCGAGCAATTCCGAATGAATTCAGGATATACGATTTACGAGCAATTTGGGATATGGTTTTGCGTATCTATAATCTATCTTTCCTTGTCGGTCATGTATTTGCAAGATATTGACTCATCATTATTATTATTATTTGATTATCCATTTAGAATTGATCATACCTTCTCGACATTGTGCAATAACTTCCATTTCTGTCTTTTCAATCCTTGCTTTGAATTTTGTTTTATTCCTTTTAGATACATATTTAAATACAACAACTGCTACAACAACCACAGCAAGGACAACAGCTATTAATATACCAATAATAATATATAACGTTGGGTCTGATTCTGGTTCGGAATATCTCAGATAGCCAACTAGTTTTACCAAGTTACCAACCCTTACCTGCAGCATAATAATAAGATAAATTAAATAATTAACTCGGTCTACAGCACGATTTCGATCACAGAAAGTCCGAATAGCGAAAAAATACTAAGATAAATTAATTAACTCAGTCTAAAGTACAATTTCGATCACAGAGAGTCCGAATAGCGAAATAATAATAAGATAAATTAATTAACTCGGTCTAAAGTACAATTTCGATCACAGAAAGTTCAAATAGCGAAATAATAAGATAAAACATTTAACTAAGTCCAAAGTACAATTTCGATCACAGAAAGTTTGAATATCGAAATAATAAGATAGAATAAAACAATTAATTCAGTCTAAAGTACAATTCATGTTCAAATAAAAATTAAGTGGGTCTGCCAATTAGGGGAGTACTATTCTTATTGAAATCCTAATTAGGAAGTGATATCAAATATTTAAATATAATATACATTGCCACGAGAACGATACCACCACCCTTTAGCCACGAGTCATCGCTGATAATATTATTTATTCCAAAAGTAGGGTATTATTTTTTTAAGTCAAGGGACTCAAACTCCTGTATCCCCATTTAACTCAAAGTGCACATTCTATCTAAAATACGAATACAATACAAATTACAATTATTTGGATAGATTTTGTTTTAAATACCAAATACCAAAATATGAAGAAATTGCCTGTTCGCCATGCCTGGAAGAATATTCACTAAAATTAAAACCGCCTGCTTCTAGCATGTTAAAGGGCCAATCGCGATTATATTTTGGAAAATAAAATTGGTTAAATTTGTGTTAAAAGCCCTAAATATCCTCTACCATAGGATCGAGCAACTAACGGAAAACACGTGATGCCTTTTTAAACAAATTAAACCCGTCAGTCTTCATCTATGCACTGTATAAATATCTAAAGGAACAGCATTAAAAACATCAATACAAAGTAAATACACCATTTCTCTATATTTTGGCGCATAATTTCATTCGTGCACAGACTTTTATCTTGGTCCCTTTAATGAATCTGAAGCACTGGGACATAGGTTGTCTCCCCTAGGTTCTTGAAATGTTTTGCACTTGCCACGCCTTAATCACATTATTCGTCTTGCATTTGCGGTGAGAAACGGTTATAATTAGCGTTTGGTATAGCTATTAGAGGTTACCCCAAACATACCCGAAAACCTACATCTTGTTTCTAAGCAACGTCAATAAAAACTTAGGGTTGTGGTGTTTGCGGGTATGTTTGAGGTTAATACATTTCTTCTCTATGTCAGCTCGAACCACCCCGTGAAGTGGTTAAAACTTTCGTATAACCCAAAAGCGAAACCCATCAAATTTGTAACGACAAGGTACATCTACGACAACACAATATGCTACAATCAAATACCATGAAGTAATAAATATATGGTTAACTATACCCACCGTGCTTTTAGAAAATAAATAAATAATTATTAATAAATTCACAACACGACACAATACAATATTTCGTTTAAAGAATTCATAAATTAATGTGACGGTAATCGGTATAAAACAAAAACAGATATTATATATAATGATAAATTCATTTTAAAACGATTTAATTTGACGATGTTTAATGAAATACCTGAACTTCTGGGGCTGGTGATGTTTCATTGTGTTTGTCCGGTTCTTGTTTAGGCGCCTGACATTTTAGTTCTGTGCTTACTAATCTGGCAAATACAAGACACTCGGCTGTTCCCACTGAAACAGTATAATCATCTGCCTCAACAGCCTCATTTAATCGGCTTCCCTAAAATGATACAAATAATTAATTGTATGTTCGTGGTATGGGTGGGTGGTTGTGCGCGTGTGTGTGAGAGAGCTGAGTATTAGGGTTGTGGACCTTCCAGAGGTTACAGTTTTCTTCAGATTTTGATGGAACTTAGAATGCATGTTTATAACACAAATATCTCGGCTCCTTTCTATATTCGCGCATATCGGATAGTAACATCATGAATTGTGGCCTCTGATTATACGAAAAATCACGTTTTTAGCTTCTGTTCTCTCTATTGGCCACAATTATTATCCGACAAAACTGCCGGACAAAATGGCCGCACTTCGTACGCAAATAGTGTAAAACATCTGTTAAATCAATGTTGTGGACCCTGGAGAGGTCATAATTTTGATCCGATTTCGATGAAACTTGAAATATATGTTTATAACCCATAACGGATTGCAACTTTCTGAATTATGGCTATTGATTGAACAAAAAATCACGTTTTTAGCTCGTGGTCGCTTAGAGGTCACAATTGTTGTCCGATTTCAAGAAAAACGTGTGCATATATTATCACCATTACACGCTAAGATCCTGGTTCCTTTTAATCATCACGATACCCGAACTTAACTTCCTGGATTATGACTCTGGAAAATCGAAATGAAACTGCCCGACAAAATGTCCGCTCTTTGTACGTAATCTGCGCAGAGCTGTGAAATACGAAGGTTGTCGACCCTATAGAGGTCATAATATTTATCCGATTTTAATGAAACTATAAACATTTTTTTTTATATCCCAAAGATTTCAGCCCCTGTTGATATTAATTGCACATATTAGGCCATAACTTTCTCGATTATTGCCCCTGATTGTAGAAAAAAATCGCGTTGTTTTTAGCCTGTTCTCTATCCATCTCTTGCAAAAAGTGGGCGTATCCTGCCTGGTAGCCGCTGGTTTTAACATTTAAATATTAGTTATAACTTACTTTTATAACGATAATTCTATTTTCCTTAGACAGTGTTCGAATGCTGTTCGCTTCTTCGAATTCATGGATCATGGGGTCCTCGACATAAGTAAAATCAACTTGTATCTCGACTCCATCCATCTTAATTACTAACTGTTGAGGTTGGTCAACCTCACGTTTTCTCCGTTTCACAGGACTTAGGGTTACTGCACTTGGTGATAAATTTTGAGGAGCAGGACAAATCATAAAACTATCATTTCTACTGTATTCCAAACATCCCTAGAAAAGAAAAATGATTGTAATAGTAACAGTATTGTTTTTTTGGCCTTTTATGCAAGTCACGAATGTTCCCTGTGTGGCTTATATTAGTGAACACTAGATTGAATATACTGGCAATAATTATCCCGTATCAAATAATATTTTGATCCATAATATTAGTCACACATTAATGTACTTATTGAAATGTTATCTGTGCTCAATTACGTATCAACTAGAGAAAGAGAGAAATGGGGTTTAGCGTCCACTCGACACCAACTAGGTAATTTCGGGACTAACCTTGTTTTTTAATTTTATTTCAATAATCGCATTGATTCTATGAGGCTGACTTTTAAAATTTAAAATTGTACACGTAAGGCATGTTATTGGTTGAAAGTAGCTTTAGGTACACGCTATATTTACCGCATAAGAAATGTAAAATTCTGATGTTAAACGGCTATAATCCTGGAAGCTACCAATGATCTTTGGCATTCTGTTTTTGATTTGATTAATATTAAAGGTTTAAATTGCGTGAAAGGTGCTTGCAAATGGAAGACAATAGTGATTCGTTTGAGTAACATATTATAAACTTACCACAAAATCCAAAGATCCCACAATTCCAATTTGCGGTTGTTGAGTGGAATTAAAACCTGTACCAACCACTATTATGTTAACTCCACCACTAAACAATAACATGCAATCAATCATAAATAATAATAAATATACTTATAATGCGCTATATCCATAAACAAAGTTTATGCTCAAAGCGCTACACAATTATTATGCCGGTCTCTAGGATACAGGTATAGTGTGATTACCTCCCTTTACCCCTGAACTCATAGAAAGAGCCTCAACATATGCTGCTTCAAGGAGCGGAACAGTTTTTTGTGTAATGCATACACCATCCTACCGGTATACATTTAAGATTACCAGTGTTATTATCTCATATCAAAATTATATTGTAAAGCGCATTTCGACAATTTTTTGTAAAAGGTGCGCTATAAGCGTAATAAAACATAATCAGCGTAATCGTAGCATTATCATAATTATTATATTCAGCGTGATTGTATTAATTATCAGCATTACCATTATAACTAGAGTTATCGTAATCGTTATTACAGTAGATTAAAATCTAAAACTAGTCGGGATACGGCCATGGAATACAGGAATTCAGCAGACAGAAAGCGACAACATGCAACTATTTAATTGCAGATCTAACATTCTAAACTCTGTGCCAGTTGCGTTTAGATTTGTTATATTTTATTTTAAAAAAAGTGATGTTGCCTACCTTGCAATTGTTTTGTTAGGTTTGATATAGCCCACTGTAGGGTTAGGAACGTAGGAGAACGTACTCGTCAAATTAAACGTCTTACAATTGCAGGTCAGTTTAAGAGACAGGTCACTTCCATTTCCTGGACTTGTTTTACATACGATGCCCGTAGAGGACCTGAAACAATATTTTAATAACACGAATAAATAGACGTGTTTTGGCATTCTATACCAACCAGCCCCCCCCCCCCCACAAAAAAAATCTCACTTGCGTCCAGCCCCCTTCTCTAGAAATGCGATCATTTCATAGCACTCGCATTTATCATTTCCCAGACGCCCCTTGCGGGGTTTTGTGATCCGCCCCCCCCCCCATGTTCCAGGCCCCAAGGCCCCCACCATTGATTACTAGCGTGAGGACTAATACATCATCCCAAACTTAGGCTGCCTATCTACAGCTAGCTCCGGCTGAGAATAGGCCCTAACTTAATTAACCGACATTTTAAATCCTACATCGACGATTATAGTCGATAGCACTGAGTATGCTTTTAGAAATTGTCAGAAGTATTTATTTCTCTTCTATTGTCATATTGAATGAAATTAAATATGTTTATTTAGCCGTTGTGTGTATAAAAGATGTCAAACTCATCAAGAGCCGACTCTCAAAATAGATCCCTAATTATTCAATATGGCGCCGCCTATGACAGAGTATCTAGGCCTTGTTTTCAGAGATAAACACATTGAAACTTTAAAGACAGTTTACAATGGTAAAGAATGTAGGCTATTGCAATATTACCCATAGCACATATTATATATCGTTTTTAGCCGAGTGGCAGAACTTGATATTTGACTTTGTGTTTACATATAAAACATGTGCTATGGTCTATTTTTACTCTGTTTACAAGTGTTGTGTAAACACAGTTGACGTGCGTTCGATAAGTCCCGCCCCCACCTCAATGGCCCCGCCCAAAAATGATGACGCGAGCATTTTAAATGGAGTCTATTTATGACAGCGTTTAATTCTCGTATGATGTAGGTGGGACGCTGTGTGCAGTATGCTAATACATCTGACACTACTCCTTAGCCATGTTGATAATGTTCCTGGTCGATAGTGCATTTTAAGCGTCAGATGAAACAATACATATATCCACAACCTTTAAAAATACCTTGCCCTGAAAGTATTTATCGGGTGTTTAAATATGGCACATTTGGTATGTATGAAAAGTAGTACAGACGCCCAACTTAAAAAAATACTGGACTGCCCGAGAAAAAGCCACGGAGAAAGCGCTGGGCAAACAAGCCGTGGTATCAAGAACTGACTGTTGTCTGCCAGCGAATTGTGTGTTAATTTGACCGAGGGAGCGTTTGTTATTTCTTGATCCAATGGATACCCGGTATTGCGAACATTAAGGGGGTCAAGGAACAAAATACTTTGCAATTAATCGGTGGAAAAAGCCGTTGACATAAACTAATTAAGAATTTGTATATTAAATGGACAAAAAGTAATGAATAATAAATTCTGAAAAATGCCCCCCCCACCCAATGACGTATGGAAACAGACATGACTTGAAACAACAGATTTCGTTATAACTTGAGGTATGGCCCCGTGAATCAAATTTTGGATAGATTAATTAGTTTGAATATCCAATCACACAGTTTGTACGCGGGCAAATATCTGCAAATGTCATCTGACTCTATCTAAAATTGTGCCCCTGTTCCCTTAGTTCATCTGTGCTATCCTTAAGCTTCACATGCACGATTTTAATAGTATGGGTAACATAATAATTGGGCGACTTACGAATCTATATCTGTACAATCAAACTTGTCTCCTATTTTTACAGCGATCTCGTCGTTTGTGGCATTACCACAACCCGCTCCAGAGATGTTGAGTTCTGTTCCCCCGGCTTCAGGTCCTCTATTAAAGGCTAAGACGGAAGTCATTACAACCTATAATAAAGTAAAGACCATCGCGGTTATCTTTGTTTACACCATTTGAAGATTGCTGATAAATCAGTTTGTAAAAATAGATCTTATTAATGGAAGTTAACAAATTTAATGACTGTATTTTGCACACAAAATATAACAAGAATTACCATTTCATCTACATCCAAACATGTGTTATTACACTGGCACCATATACAATTTGCTTTTTCTGAAGTTAAGCAACTATTGCTGAAAAACAAAAAAGCAAATTGAACTTATGACATTTAAAGTTGGTATATGCTGATTTTCTTTTTGTCTAATTGAATGTAATTGTTGTTTCAACTTTAATAAAGTCTGTATAAATGCAATTCACTGAAAGTGCCAAATACGCTAACATGTCATTAACTTCACCACGGGTGAATAAGAAGCGGATCTCGAATTTATCACTCTGTATATTTAGTTATTTTTGTTTGTGTGTGTGTGTGGGGGGGGGGGGGCGTACTCTCTCGGGCCAATTGTTCTTCAGCAATAATAAAAAAGTGAATTGATTGAGTTTACGACGGTCCAATATTCTTCAAAAATGTAGTATTTCCTTATTAACATTATTTATAAATAGCTAAAAGACATTTTATCGGAATGTTCGGCCTGATTACCCCTTGTTGTTATTGGCCCAAGACCGAGGGCCTGACAAGGGACAACGTATAGTCGTTCGGATTGGACGAAAACACGGGGTCCTGTGTATACTTTGGCGTGCACATATATCCCTTGGCAGAATTCAATATAAGAATAGGTCGTATCGCCGCTGTCTGGGAAATATTATAAATATACTTATTTAAGTGTTATCACCTACAGGACCTAAATCGATTTAATTTGATGTACTATTTCTATTATATTAGTGATGGGACTGAATTTATAGGGTTAAATTTGTTTTTTTTGAAATATTATAATGTCGATACCGGAATGAACCAGTCAGGTATAGATAGATACCCACAACGCAAATTAAGCAATCAAATTTAAAATTGTTTATACCAATCAAAGCAGGAAAATAAGGAATATATAAAAAACAGCTAGAAATGAATTGAAATAAAATGGGGTTTAACGTCTTAATGTTCTGCCCCGAATGGGCTAATGGATACGGTCATACGCCAACAAGTGTAAGGGTAATTATGCCAGGGCACAACCCTATGGCCTACTCTTATATCGGTTTCCAACTACTAAGGGGCCTGTTACGTGCACGTCAATGTATATACGGGACCTCGGTTTTTCGTCTCATCCGAATGACTAGACAGCTGTCTTTGTCAGACCCCCGTCTTGCACCATTGATAAGAAGGGGAAACCACGTCAGAAAGTCCCGATGAACTTTCTTGGTCAATGCAGAGAATATAGTAACAACAGTTGATGATAAAAAGAATTTTGTATAATAGATTTCACTCACTTGTTCAATGAACTACAGTTGTAATAATATAAGTCTTGTCCAGCAACATTAGATTTGTTTTCACCACCTTGATCCCATTGGAGAACAACTGACAGGTTTTTATTGTCAGTTCCTATAAAGCGAGGTAATTGCTATAAATCATAACATCATAAATAGTAAAATAATAACTTTTCAAATGTTTATTATAGTGCCATCGATTCTAAAGGACAATCAAATTAAAGTCTAAAATTGCAAAATGACAAATTCTTACAACATAATATACCGTTAATAATTCGACAAACGTTCTGGTAGCAAATCCGTACAGCAATATCTACACCAACAGAACATGTCGATTCGACAAACGTTCTGGTAGCAAAATAGTATTTTGTCGCGCTTTTTTCGCCCAAATACATGAGAAAACTTTGGGAAACCAGTAAACATCAATAGCTTATGTCACTTACGAACAGCGATCAGTATAGATACCGATAAAACCGATACATGTGGTTGGTCGGGATGGAAAGTTCAGACACGTCGTAGGCATGACCAGTATAGCCAACTGAAGCAGTTTTTCCATAAACTGAACGTTAATCAAAATCGAATACAAACTGTGACCTCTGATGGGTTTACAACTAGCAGCTATGTACGGAATTTTAGCACGATCAGGGGCAATAATCCAAGAAGTTACTGTTCGATATTATGGTTAATAGGACTAGTAATTGTTCTAGAACCGACGGGGGTGTTTAAATAATAAAATAAAACCAAGTACGAACAATCCAAACCATTAGACAAAATTCGAAGTCCTAAAAACGGTATAGGCAAAAATGTGTAAAAACGCAAAATAGTGTAATCAGCATATGGACTGTTCACCGTGTACAAAATACACGACGAACAGTGGTAACAGGTGTCCTAGGAAGAGTAAGCTTACCCTGCCTGGCGCGCCACACCCGCCACAGCTGCCAGGTTTTCGTTGATATTCATATTTTTGGGTCGGAAGGATCAAGAAGTAAACAGGCATGATTTAGTGGATGACCTTTCTCTTTCAATACCCTTATAACATGGGGAAAGTCTATTCAATAAACGTCGTAGACTCGGTTATCTAGTGTACAAGACTTTGTAAGGATTCTGTCTGACTGAAAGAATGTATAGGGTCAATTTCGAAGTCACGCCCATTGATCTCACACCCGTGTCTGACAAGAGGTAGGAAATAAGCCTTTTTGCCCAAACGAATTATAAATTACTTCATAACCACATCTTATATTTCTGCTCTGAGCCATTGTTGAAAACTATATGTAATTTGTATCCATAACTAGGTTAGAAAGAAAGGGGCAAGGCGTAAAAAAACTGTCTCAGATGAGTTATTTGCCACTGAAATTGATATCTAAAGAACTAAACTATGAAGGTAATAGATGCTAAGCCTCGGTTTAATCTTATCTAAGAAAGAAATGTTCCATGTTATAAGCGTATTACCTTCAAGAACAGGAGCACGACATGCTAATGTGCCATTTTCTTGGACAGCAGGAAAACTTTCATTATTCCCATAAACACAGGAGAAGCTGCCCACTTGCTCCAAAAAAGTCGTTTTGAATATTATCTATAAAATAACATAAAAGTGTAAAGATTTTATTTCCAAATTCATTTAACCATCCTTTATTATTAAACTAGGACTTAATGAAATGATGAGATAAGCATCGCCTTATAAAAAACATACGCACTGTTCAATCCCTGTTGACCATTTTATAATGGTATATATTAATGTATATATGAATATATTTTAATGCATATATATGCTATTGTATTTAAAATTCATGAATAAACATTTTACAAGGAAAATAATATATAACAAGTTTCTTCAACTTCATTTTTACATAGAGTACAGAGGTAATTATCGGTCATTTCTCGATCCTGTAGAGTTTATCTTTCGTGTATACAATGCTATTAATAATTCAGAAATCGCCTAAGTATGTTGATATGGTAAAAATTCATTTTTATAATTATTTTGACAATCACACACTTGTTGGATCGTTCGTACTTGGATCTCAGAATATCTTAGCATGTCTTACACATAATTTGGAGAACTTAATTAGTCTATTGTTAATGTTCATTTCGAAACCAATTAATACATTTACAAATGCGGATGATGAGATCAATTCCACCCAATATATATATATATATATGTATGTGTACTTATCTAACATCTTATCATATATTTGTGTAACTGCGTCGCTTTTTATATTTTGGAAACAACTCCCAATAGTAAAATAATTAATAGTCTCACGATTGAAATACGTTTTACAAAGCATCAATAGCGATAACATAATTGCGATCTAGACAACCGGACATTAATTGCGTACATTAATTATTAACAATTTAAAAAGAAAGAGTTTTAACGTTGAATGCAATTTAATAATTATAATATCGGTACACATGAGTGCGATAATGGCTAAAAAAAAGTCGAATCGATTGTAACCCCTAATAAATACTTCTCTATCAACAACATACAATAAGAAACTGAAAAACTAGAAATGTTCAATTTACCAGCTGCGTAGTATTTTCTCCCATTTTGAAAGACGTCTTAGAAAATACTCGTGGAGTTTCTTCGATACTTGGAAGCCAATACGAACTATTTTCACAATCGGACAAAACAGCACACCTACAATTTAAAATGAAATACAAGATATAATTCATTGTCATATCTAATTTATATCTTAACCCGGTAGAGGACAAAACAGCATTAACATGTTTTGTTAAGCCAATTATGACGGCTAAAAGAATTATTCGCACTGGCAATTTAAACATAGCTTACGCAGCAAGGTAGCATACATCCACCAGCAACCTCGTCGTCCGGGCTATAAACGCTTCGTCCCGTGTTTATGTTCTTGTTTTCTTTTAGCATAATATTTTTTTAGTTTGTGTGTCTATATACTGTAATAAATGGCCACGATTCAAATTTTGGAAAATTGATGAAGGATTTAACTCTGAGGAGAGAGTACGATCAACCAGGGGACATAACCCAGGAAGCACTTCGTGGATCGATTAAGATCATGTTTAGCTAATTCTGAAATTTTTCATGAAAATCTGCCAAGAATTGAACCCTGTAGAGTAGACATGATTATGATTATTAGCAATTCTGAAACAAGATTTGAGAAAATGCTGAAAGGGACCATATTCCTGAAACTTAGATAAGAATCAACGAGGAATCAGACATCTCCCATAAAACTCGATTTTTTTTTTGGCGAAAAAGTTCATTTTACTACAATTCTGATCATTCCTACAACTTTGAACAATGGAATATGATGATAAGAATTTACAACCACATCATTATAAATAATAAGAAATACCTGTTATCTTGTATACACCAGCCACACAATGCAAGTCCGTCTTTATTTTTTAAGCACTCCTTCCATGTTCTATCAGTGCAATCCTTTTCACTAAGAAATTTTACCTACAGCAAAAACAAAACAGACTAACGGTATGGTACATACTATGTAAAAGCTTCCATAGTAGTAGGAGATACAATAACAGGTAAACAATTAATAGGGGCCAGTTTATATATTACTCCTATTGCTAAGTGGGTAAGGCGCTCCCATTGCATAGGCCGAGAAAGTTTTTTTCGATTTTCTGGCGTTTTTTCGCCTTGTCAGTGATGCAGAAAGGAGGGCCTGACAAGTAAAGCTGTCTAGTCATTCGGTGGGACGAAAAACCGAGGTCTCGTGTACACATTGGCGTGCAGATAAAATATCCCCTGACAGTTGGAATTCGATATAAGAGAAGCTGCAGCGCCGCTGCCCGGGAAAACTTTCACTCATAGCACACTATATGGCGTATGCCCGTATTCCATTAGCCCAGGTTAGGTGCATAACAGTAGGACGTTAACCCCATTTTCATTTAATTTCCCATTACAAACTATATTTAAAAAGGCTGGCACTCACCTTGTCACGTGTCAAGGCAACAATGCCATAATTTACAAATTTTATTTCACGAATACTTGAGTTAAGTTTGAATTCAAGTTGAAACCCTTTATATGTTTTGTTAGTGCTTGTGGTGTAACTCTGAAAAATTATAATTAATAATTGCAGTCTGCTATATTGAAATAGTATCCCAATGTTAAAACTTTGCTATTGATTCGTATTTCATTCCAAATACTCGGGAAACAAGCTATACACAGACACATATTATATTATAAAATTATATAACACGTGCAGTTTAGAACATTCATATTGAGATAAGACTTTTTACGCTGATTTATAGAAATATTGTGACAGTTTTTTTTATCCCAATCTTTGATCAAGTTGTAGTGTTATTATTATATTTTTATTGTATGACAAATTTCATTATAATAATATTTATATATTTTTGATCGTTGTCATTTTATAAAGAATATATATTAATACATGGCGATTTTTTATTCATTCACTGTGTTGTTGTATTATATGTGCTTTGATCAAACTGAGCAAGATACTGTGCTGGCAAAAATATCTATTTGGGGTATACAATGCAATTTTTAAACAATACCAACCGACAACTGTCTGAGCTATAGGGTACTGTACTCCTAAAGGCTGAGTCACACTAGTGGATTTTTCCGTTAAGACAAATCCTAGCGAACGTCTTAAAGGATAAATCCTCTGGGTTTTTATGATCATACATTAAGTAAAATCCTATAGGTTTTGGTCATGTGATCTCAGTAATACCAGAAATGTAAATATGAAGGAAACTACAAAGATTATCTTTTCTCTCGTTTATGGTTATCTTCGGACTGAATAGACCACAGCACGGTTTGGCGATTAAAAAAAAAAAAAAAATCTCTGTCTCGGCCAGGTTGAGTTAGACGTCTGCCATTTTGATTGGTCAATTCACAGTACAAATCCTACGAAAATAGGACTTGTTCTAAACCTAAGGATTTGTCCGTAGGTCAGAAAATCTATAGCCTATAGGACAAATTTTCCCGTTCACATGAAAGGATTTAGCTTATGGATATAAAACCTCAGGATAAATCCACTAGTGTGACTAAGCCTTTACATACATCCAATCGGCGTTAAATTTGAACAATTTCGACATCGTTCGCAGTAGGCATTAAATCTGAACAACGTATGTGTATGTAGACATTTTTCCTAGTGGGCATTAAATCTGAACTCTAACCCAAATGAAGATCCTACTTCAGTGGAGAGGTTGAAGGGGCCCCTCGAAGAGCATTGTAGCCCCCAGACACCAGCTCAACGATAATAACATTTTGATAATTACCCTGAATATTTTCCCATCTGCAGTTCCAATATAATACAATGTATAATTAGCCTTAACTACAGGAAAACTGGTAAATGTTGCTGTACTTGACAGGCCTAAATTTGGTAGTGGGATTAGGGATGTTGAATCCAATTTCTGCAAATACAAGTAAGATACGCGTTCACAATCATTTAAAGGCTGATCTCGACGTTTTTACCGAATTTAAAAAGATAATGTATTACGGTAAAAAGTGTCAATAATGCGAGCGTGCTTCTCTTGTGTTAGCTTGACGTATTTTGAGATTTCTTATGCTGGGGGGTGCGTAGCTCTAATACGTTGAAGCACACAGCGCTCTTATGATATTTGATATTTGAGGAGCTTTAATCTATAAGAAATATAAGTAATAATTATTTGACGTCGAACTGGGTTTATTAACGAATGAACATAATAACACAAATAAAGATATATTGAAATCATACTCAAAACATCAATTACAAGTTATCTATTAATGCATAATTGAATATATAATTTTAGCATATATTATGTGACCAAGTGTAATTCTTAGGTATTTCACATTGCCTTATTATGCATCAAGAACGTAATATTATATTAATCAATTAGCGAATATAAAGTATTATTATACTATGTGAATATGTGTAGTAAACTATTTCACATCATAATATTATACATAAAATAAACATATATACTAAATGAATTATTAGGCGACACAATAATAAACTAACTTACCCAAAAGAAATATAAGTAATAATTATTTGACGTCGAACTGGGTTTATTAACGAATGAACATAATTGTCCGTATTTCGTCTCTTATATTTATACCCAGTCGCTATCGCCAACTTAATATCTTAATAATAATTAAACTAGAAATGTTTGAACATGTACATGTGGGTTAAACATATAATACAAAACGTGATATAAATTAACATATTTACATTACTGAGGACTATACTCAAATATAGGTACATACTCAATGAATGACTAAGATGTATATTAAGTAATACTAAATTATTTTAAATTAGATGTTCAGAAAAGGTAAATAGATAAGACAGTACATTGAGATTAGAACGATCAGGGTTCGGAGTAAAGATTAACTTATCCACTATAAAGCAACTAGTTAATTAAGATGAGTAAATACATGTATATCAAAATATGTACTATAACAATAATTATACGGCACATTTCCTCAAACCCGTGACAGAGCAAGATAAGCTGTACATGTAGTTTATTATGAATAAGAGATGGTGACACTTCAACAAAATGATTTAAATAATATCAGTGAAAAAGATTACGTGTATATGATAATATTATGTCTAGACTCTAGACGTAGCTCTGGATTTAATACCATCTAGCACTAAATTCTGACCACCTTTAGTATTAGCAATGTATCTAGAATGTAAACCAGAGCGTTCGCCATTTTGGAATAACCATTTGTGATTCAGAGGATCTGTATCACAGGCACTTGCAGGGATTGAAAGAAGTTTTATTTTAATCCTTTCGAGTGCCTGTGATCTGTATATATAAACTGATAAGCTGTGATTAAATATCAGTAGTTTATTTGTTTTTATTTCAAATTAATTATTACATCAAATCATCTCACAGAGTAAATTTATAGTATAAACCGATTTCAACAATTTGCCCAATCTACTGATACAATAAAAGTACGAATAATCCAAACCATTAGACAAATTCGAAGTTCTAAAAAAAACGGTAGGTCTATTGGCAAATAGTGTAATCAGTCAAAATAGTGTTATCAGCATATTATGGACTGTTTACCGTGTATAAAATACACGACAAACAGTGTTCACCAGTAACAATAAGTAGAGCGAAAAGTTTACGCCAGTGATACTAATTAATTAGAACAGACTATAGGCCAATACCCACAGCCCAGTAACCTTATAATTCTTTACCAAAACAATCAAATGTGGGGACAGTGAGGTTAAACCATTGGTATATGCATTCATAATCATTCAAATGTGACGAAATTCGTGATCCACCCTGACATACATTAGAGTGCACGTAAAACCACTTTTGCAATAGGAAAGACTACAAATGTGAAAAACAAAATCACAAAAGTAAAGAAAAGTTTTCCAGCCCCATCCCCCGGAACCGATTATTTAAATAGAGAGAGAAAAGCAAATCGTTGCTGAAAAAATTGAGTGGCGTGTCCATAATATTTCTTTTTGAGACCGTCTAAAAAGAAATGCCTGAAATTTAACCGAATTATAGACTTCCATGTGTCTGGGGTTTTTTTTCCAAATATGATTAATAACTGTAGATCAGGTTATAATAAGTACATGTACTGTAATATGTTAAATTTATTTCAATCAAGTATAATATATATATATTAAAGAGTATGTATAAATCTTACCTGTTCGGGTTCACTGCTTCTTTTATTGTCTAAGTGGTTGTCAATGTCCTCGATTTCGTAGATGCATAAAGCACCTTCAAATAAAGCAGACACACTAATAATATATTCATCCCGTTCGTTTATCATGGCTCTTGTAATCGTAGTAGCAATTAAAGACGGGTTATTACCACATTTAATGAAAGTTTCTGTAAAATTATTAAATAAATCCATAATTGAGAATCTTGATATTTTAACTCCAGCTGCATCGTTGGTATTCTGAGAGATGAAGTAAACCAAGTCATTCCGAATAAAACCTGCTTTTGGTATATAGTTTTCTAACGGAAAACAGGTATTGTTATATGAAGTTGGGTGACATTGCTCAGAAGTAATTTCAAAGACACATATTTCACTGCCATTAGTGGAATCATTTGATGCTGAACCGGCAATAATCAGAACCTGACCGCATGATACATTTCCAACCAAAGCCACACTGCGTCGCAAACTTGGTGGCAGTTTAACTGTGATATTGGAGTGTTCTGCAATGTTACTTAAAGCAGCGCTGTTACTTAAAGCAGCTCTGTTACAATTACCACCATCACCTGTTCCACAGAAAATCAACGAATCATCAAGTATTTTCACGAGAATGTGGTTCTTGTTCATAACGGGGGTTTTGTATTCTTCGCAAAAAGCATCATTCAACTGATGGATGTAGTTTGATCCAGCAAGGTAATATTTGTTATTTGCTGAATCAAAGACAATCTGTGATAGCTCTGTAGCGTTAAAGGAATTGTCATTTGAACAGCGCGTTCCAAGGACTCCGTTCTGTGTACCGATGACTAAAACAAGATACACTAAAATAATCATTGCCGCCATAGTCTTTATCTAAAACCTCCAAGGCACTAAAATGTAAATTAGATATAGAATAACTACATGGAATAAGAATGATTTAGATTTTATCACAGCGACGTTTCAACTACATTTCTTTAATCTGCAGAAGGCAGCAATCCCAATTGCTCATAAAAGGGATTGTTTGGTAATTGAGCCAAGTTGTCACGTGTGAGGCATTCCAAATAGAATAATAAAGAACGTAAATGGCGTATAGCCAGCGTCGTTGCATCGTAAGTTACTTGTCTGTAAGCATTGTTGCTGAGTACCTACTTTGTCTATAATATGCAAGCAACTAAATGTTTTTTTTTATTTATTGTGTAAAACTGTACGAATTACTAAGTCTTCGTTCCTTTGCGTTCAATGACCAGATGTACATTTTTGACATCCCTGAATAATTTGGCAATAACCGGTTGCGACGCTTGCTTTTACATCCTTGGCATAGTATACCATCAATCATGTACATGAATAGACTAAAACATGATAATGTATATTTTATATAATTTAAAACAACTCTCATTTGAAGAGTATAATATGGTAATACCAAACATATCTTTAGTTAAACATTTTATGGCAATGGTAAATCGGAACACTATTTAAAGTGGTTATATAACTCAAAACGTATTGTACATTTTAGGTATTGCATGTGGTACAATATGAATGTTTGACAACGTCCCACAATAACTATGGAAGACCGAACAGCTCTTAGTACTTAATTCATGGTCGTCAATTCTTATTCCTTCATTTGGTGTCGTATATCGACATTCGTACAGTAAAATCAATATGTGTATCTTAAAATCAATATTTGTATCTTAAAATCAATATTTGTATCTTAAAATCAATATTTGCATCTTAAAATCAATATTTATTTTACAAATCATGTAATTATCTCGTGTATAATATTTATTAATAAGTGCACGAAAGCTTTTGACTTGTTTTTGTATCCTTTTTTTTGACAATCTATGTACATAACACGTACACGTATATGATTGTACACACCTGCCAAATAGTTTGAATCTAACGTGAGTTTTAAAAATTTATCAAAATTTGTAAACATAATCAACTTAGGTGATTTGTTGAACAGGTGTCTTTCTTTCATTTAAGGGGATTCCCCTTTATTTTCTGTTTTTAATATCAATATTACATACTATGCGCAGATGCAGAAAAATATATTACCCGATGTTACACTTCAACTGATAATAAGTTGTGACTTGTCTCGTTGATATAAAACACTACTGCAATTTTACATAAGTCTTCGACAACGAAAATGCTACAACGGCATGCGACAAAGATGACTCTCACTCCTTCAACACATTTATTCACAATGTGACAAACTAAAACAAGGTAGTCGTATGCCAAGAAGGAAAAATCGTGTTTCGGTCTCGTATTTTACATCCTGGTATTCAGTTACATAGTACAAGCTTGACAAAGCTTTCAGTGTATACGTAACAATTGATTGCCCTTATTGTATTTAAAAAGGGGTATCATTTATTTGTAAATATAGCGACCAACCTATAGATAGTTTAGTAAGGTTTTACACCAGTCGATCAGGAAGTAAATTACCCCGATAAAATATACTGCATAGTTATCCCGTGATATGAATATCTCACACAACATCCAAACATTATGCATAGCTTTTTGTAGGTGTATCAAAAAACATAGGTTTTGATGCATTAATTATATTATTATATTGGTTGAAATTAGATGACTTCATATGTATACGTTTAGGACTCGCAACTCGCAATTATGGATTGATGCAGAGGCGGACCCAGTAAATCCTGTGAGGGGGGGGGGGCGTGGGGGTCCCCCGAGAAAATGTTTGAAAAAATCGGGGTGTCAGTGGTAATTTGTGGCGCATATCTATTTTTTATACTGTTATTTAGCCCCCCCCCCTCCTTTGTATCCGCCTCTGGATTGATGGGGTGATCAAATAGTCATAAAGAGGAGGGGCGAATGGCTAGCTCGTATTATAGTCACCCAGTGGGAGTAGGGAATGCGGAGAAGACTCGGTCCAGAACAGCATGAAAAATATGAGATTCACGGGCTATTTGATAAATGGCGGATGTTTTAAACCATTCATATCCCACCCTTCGAAACAAAAGTACAACATTACCGATAATTTACGGTTTTATTAGTACATTTAATTCTTTAATATTTTATTATTGCAGATTCATTAAAACCTGATTAAAATAGTATTTTGTATTAAAATATGTTAAAAAAATAAAATTATACCATGAATGGACCATTACAGTAAATGTTGTACTTTACATTTACAGTTGTACAGCGAACAAATAGCTGTAACTATATTTTCAGAACAACGCTAAGATTTAATTCAAAATCGTCCAGATGTCTCGGTAATTATAAATAAAATATATTGTCTAATACGTGTACTTATTTTTCTCTGGTAAAATTATATATAATATAGGTAATCTATAAATGAAGTGACTTGGAGCCACACAATTATTTCAAAAGAACAATTATCCATAAACAGACTCAAACAGAAGAATGTTTAGAAGTTCGATGGTTGTTCTGTTCATATTGTCCAGATAAGAGTAATGGCAGGAAACGTCTGATCCAACCTTCTCCTCGAATCAACATTAGTAGTGTAGGACTAATTAAGAGGGTCGATTTGGTTGGGCGACTGTTGCCCGAATTAGTCAGGAAATAAACCTCGGTTGTTCTGATTGTTAGTTGGATAATCTTTGGGTGGTAAAGATATAAAATAAATTAAAATAAAATAAACAAATAATATAATCAAATTGTGCATATAGAGCCATATTACATTCATTGAAGTTAACAGATTTCTAAAAGCAGTACAACTAAATCGAGACTGTTACTTTTTGATTTATATAATTTGAAAATTACCACAACAGATACAAAATGCAAAATACTTTATTCTGTTAGAAACTATGACTGTTATAGGCTTGTCAGGACCGTATGTGAATAAATGTCTAAATGATAGTTTATATAAAGAGCTGCGGTAGGCAGCTTTAGCATCGTGGATTAAACCTTGAGAAATTTGATATCTAAGAGAAATATACAAATTGATGCATCGTTACTTTAACAACGGGTTTTATCTTTTCAAAAGTCTGAAAATAAAACGGGATCAAAATATATGATAAGCCCAAAGTACACTTTTAATATAAATTCGTGTCCTATTATCATTTATAATGAAAATGAATAACATTATAATAATATTTCAATTATCAATTACAAAAAAACTGTTTAAATATTTTTCTTTTAACATTAAAATCATACTTACTAAAATCGGATTGATATCTTATCCGATTTAAAACCGACTAGACTAATGAAGACGGGCATACCCCATACGGAGTGTTATGAGGGATATTTTGCCCAGACAGCGACCCTACGGTCTACCCTTATTTTGAATTCAAACTGTCAAAGGGATATTTTTTCTGCACGCCAATGTGTGCACGGGACATCACTGTTTCGTCCCATTCAAACGACCTGAATTTTGTCGGCCAACACCGGGAACAAACCCGATACCTCCTGGCTAAACATCCAGTGTCTTTATTATGTGAGAGAGAGAGAGAGAGAGAGAGAGAGAGGGGGGAGAGAAATGGGGTTTAACGTCCACTCAACACAACTAGGTCATTTCGGAACTAACATATGGTTTAATTTTATTTTTATAAGTCGCTTGCACTTAGGGGTTTTTAGCCGGGGGAGGAAACCGGAGTGCCCAGAGGAAACCCACGAGGTTGAGAAGGCGCCCCTATCTTCATGCCACATACGCTCACACCAGGGCTCCAAACCACAGCCGCAAGCCAGAGGTGGCCGGCCAGCTAGAGGTTGAAGCGCGGCACTTCATCATGACAATCACATTTTCACTGTTAATATAGTGGCCATGACAAAGTCATCTAGGTATTATTTTAAAGCAATAAATGAAATATAACTGTTATGTTTGCTTATATAATTAGAAACAAACTTTGGCTGTTTTATTCTGATATATTTATAGTAGACGAATGTTGCAAAGTTACATCCTACAAACAAATAAACAATGTCCGAAAAAAAAAATCAAAGAGACAGCGTGTAAAAAGACATTTTATGAGTATTTTTGTCCTGTAAAAAAAATTGTGAGTTGTCATAATTTTTTGTCTACTTAGATAATGATGAATAGCCCAGTAACATTTTAGTGAAACCTGTACCACAACAGGCCCAGGACTGTACAGCACAGTGGACGCTTACGTATGGCCCCCTGATCCATTCACTTGATTTGATAATTGTTTAGTGTTTGCAATGTCTCTTTTCTGTCTTGTCCGCAGTCGGAGAATCTTAGATGAAATTTCCCTGGTGTTTTTTCTCTTATGAGCCCCACCCGACCTCAAACATCACATACCCTCGCGACTTCGTAGATAAAGAAATCTGCAATCAGATTATAGGTAAGTTGTAGGGTTTGAGATTGACCCAAAACACTGATTGCAGATTCGTAATCACAAAATGTTCTTAAAGACTACCGTATTGGAGCTGTATGTATATCTTGTCTAGGAAGGTACAACTAAGATATCTGAAACTCGAGTAAATTATTGATACATAAAACTTATCGGTAACTCATAAAACTCAAATGCCCGTATCTCTGTCAATTTTCGAGTTACACACCGCAAACTTGGCACATTTTCTATTTTTTACATGTAGAATAATGTTTTCCAGATTTTTTTCCGGGTGGTCGATTTACCAAATTTCCGAACGTATACCAACTTGACATGGAATGACACCATAGCTATAATAATTTTGACCTTTGACCATAGAAAGGGCATTTATGCCTTGTCCACAAGACTTATTGCACTTTCTAGACCAACACCGAACCTGTGTGTTCAGGTTAATTCAACCAGGTTATTCCCTTGAAAATGCCACTAGTTTCTAAACTACATTGATAAATACCATATAATTATGAATATTTTAGTCTATTATGTTGACTACAAATAATCTAAATGCATGTATTATATTTCACTATCGAAATTGGTCTGCTTTTATATGTATTCATCCATGCATCGACAAAATTTTAACAATGTCACAGAATAGAAAGTCGTGTTTGTAGTAGTTATTAGTCTTGGTCCCCTCCCCCTCGACCAAAACTAAAAAGTAGGCGACCCCCGACCAAGTCTTTCATGATCTTCACCGATACACCTTTCTGGAAAGCGCACGGTTCATTAATGATACACGGATACTTTTATACCTGTATCGAAAAAAAAAACCAGGATAGTTTCATCAAAGTGGGGTGTAGTGGTGTAGTCTAAGCGCTTTATAAATATTAAATTTAAGAAAGGTCGATGACTCACGGCTTTTTTCCTCGTCTCTTGCCCCCCCCCCCCCGCCCATCAACTTTCACGGCATTTTTTATTGACTTATAGTTCTAGAATAGAAGAAGAGTGTCTGAATTTACAAGTCTGCCACTCTTCAATATATTATTAGATGAGTATGACATGTTGGGCTCTTTAAGATCGTCTGCATGTAAAACGTGCTATGGATTTAATATTGAAGTCTTTAGACAATTCACTCATAATCACCCTAGTCTTTCAGTCCCCTCCCCCCGGCATGACAATCATGTGTCGAGACCCTGGTGCATTGAAATGTATTGTTTAGGGTGAGAGATATTGTAGGTTAAGCATCTCAATGATCTGTGTGGGTAGGTGGGCTGCTTTTAGGCGACATCATGAATATTTGTCCTGTTTTTTATATCTATTTTTTTTCAGATAATATGATTTAATGTCGTCAACGAGCTTGGGTAAATCCTTTAGTGCTGCTTTTCTTAGTTCACATGATGGACAGCATATTTTAATGGCGATCATCATTGAGTTTACTTTCTAACTTTAATTAACGGAGCTTCCCCAAAATAAATCTAACACCCATGTCCATGACTTCAATGTTATAAAAAGAAAACGTATACCATCCCCCGAAATAAAAGCGATATATTTAATTGCCATCTATACAATATGATGAAGTCTGAGATTTCAGCTGGGGCTAGGTTGTCACGGCCATATGCGTTTATATAATGGTTTTTCCCCATATTACGCATAATAACAAAAATAATTTTGTTATTAATGTGTTAGCTATAGGTGAACTCTAAACATGACACGTTGTATAAGATGCCCTGACAATAGTTAGTATACATAGTTAAATATCCGATTCAGATCAACATAACTGACTATTTAGCCATTCACTAGTGCAGCATAATTATCCAGTCCTCGTGCTATATATGCATCAGCCCGGTTGGTGCAGAAAATAGGACGCCAAACCCCAATTTAATTTTATGTTGTCATATACCCTTGATCATTGACCCCCAACGTTAACTTGGCAACTACCAAAGGTCTATGAAACTGATTTAATAGTAGTAACGTACTATGATTGGAGGCGCTGCATAATTCCCGCGGATTAACGTTTCATTATAAGAATAACTAATATGCCAACCAACACCGCTCTGAAACACCTGTTCCCAACGAAATGTTCGTGGAATATGTTGTAAGCCCTTATACAGTTACACGCCGTTACCTTCGATTGTCTTTGGACACACTGGTTATAATATTGGCATTATTTGCTGAACAGCTGTACTGTATACATTATTTTTTACCATGCAAGAGAAACGCAATCAAACCATGCCCAGGCCAATACTTTTTTTTATTATTCTGAAGGTATGTCATATCAGATTGTTAATACTCGGACATTTGCCATTTATTGAAAAGGGTAACGTTATCTTAAAGGAGCTTATTGGCTAATAGTTGGGGCCTAAAATTGAGCATCATTAAAATACAGTGATGGACCTGAACTTCAAATATCACAATGCATTTTTCTTTTCTTCGAAACGGTAACTATTAACCAATTAATGCTCCATAAAATCTGAGCTCGTTCCGAATATCTGGAAACGATCAATAGAAAATTTACTGAAAGTCAGTTATGTAAGGGCGTTAACCACTAAGTCTGAAATTGCTATCTTAGTGTGCCTAGTCCCCATATGGGACAGAAAAGATTTCTTGACAGTTGTACTTATAAGAAGAACAGGCGGCAAAATCGGTGCCCGAACAACATTACTCCCACCCACACACCACTACCACACAATCCCCGTAATTGACAGTTATAAAAATAAAAGTAACCTATTATATTCGCCCGAAAATGACCATTGTGTTGAGAAGACATCAAATAAATAAATTCAGAATGGTTTCAATAGTCATCGGCACAGGACGGAAGGCCTGCCCAGCAACATAAACAAGTCCGTAAAAAAACTTGAGAGTTCGGATTTTATATAGAAAAAATTCAAACAAATCTATAATATTTGTCAGTACTTTAAATATAGTAGTCCCAACACAATTATATATTAACAAAGTATTGTTTGGTTGGAATAGTTTACCAAACCCCAAGGACAAACACACACCAATATTGTATACTTTTTGTTTTATTGTATACTGCAAGTTTCGGTAAAAGTAATTCATATTGTTCAACATACGTTTGCCTACACATGTAATACAACAACAAACTGTTTTAGATAAACTTAAACAAAATATCGGAAAATATAAGTATTTACTTATATTTTTTTTTAAGATATGACAATTCGTAAAACTAAGTCTACACCGGTTTAATAGAACAATTATCCAGAGAGACTTCTCAACAAAAGAATGTTGAGAAGTGGGTTGATTTGTCCAGATTGTCCAGATAAGATAAATGGAAGGAAATGTCTGACCCCACCTTCTCCTTGAGTCAACACTAATAGTGTAAGAGGGTCGATTTGATTGGTCGCCTGCTGATGTCCGAATGGATTAGGAAAGAAACTGGGGTTGGTCTGACTATTGGTTACATAACCTGGTCCACCCGTAAAGGTGGGTGGTAAAACTATAAAATAAAATAAACAAATTCTATTAACTAAATGCATTTATCCTCCTTATCAAATCAAGATACTCTTCACTTCGATGCGTATTTTGATAATCCACCTGCATCTTCAAAGTCATAACCTTTAAGCGGAATTTAAACAATTGAGCAATACATGTAGATTTCATAATTGTTATGGTAAACACACCAAACACGAAGTCGAAGGTCAAACATGTTCATTAGCCGAATCTAATTTGGAAAGTATGTAAGCATTGTTGCAATAATATTGAATATTTTGTACTAGTGTAACATGCTGAACACATGTAGGAAAATTAGGGAGACATTAATTAATTGAATGCCCTGCACAATTGTGACGTAGACTTTCTTACCTTGACTATAAACTGTCATAATGAGAACCATGAGAACACATACTTGACCAGACAAAAACATCGTGGAATATTAAATAAACCTGGAAAATTTTTCTACTAAATTAATATATAGAGAACATCAGACAAATATAAAATTAGGGGTCCTCTTCATACAAATAGCGCAAAAAACATACGATTGCTTTCTCAGCAAGTATTGTAGCCGAATTCTGCATTATTTATGTTCTTGGCAGGGTAGTTACCAGAACAATTATCGTAATATTTCCATAATATATTACACGCACTGTGGTATTTCAAGAGAATACATTCAAAATAATGGAACGGGAGACTTACCTTTTGGAACAGTGTAAACAATCTTGTAATAATAGACGAATGTTGTGAAAATGACCAGATCACTTGCATTTATATACACCCCGATATTATTGTTATGCGCAGGGGGTCATAATCCGGTCAACCCTGTATTATAAACAATATGTAAGACAAATCAAACACAATCGCAGGAGAAAACAAATATTTCGTCATTTTTTTGGTCATCCGTCTTATTCTTTTGCTTTGCTTAGATAACTATGAATAAGTGAATGTCATTTTTATACGCACAAATTTTGTCAACCGTCTCCGATCGTGTGTCCTTGTGTCCGTTCATATTTGTTTGTAGTCCCTCTACAGGTCACAGTTTTTCTCTTGTTTTGACGAAACCTACAATATTTATCCGGTGTGGATGGAACTTAAAATATATGTTTATATCCCAAAGATCTCTGGTCCTTTCGGTATAAGCACGAATCGAACAGACAACCAAAATAGCCCCAACCCACCCCTTTACGCGAGTAGTTGTTGAAAACCATGTAACACGTATACCAAGATTGTAGGATCAAAAGATCCGGGTGAGCTTTTGTTTTTGGGAACCTTCTAGTGGCCACATTGTTTGTCCGATTTAGATGAAACAGCAATCGTTTGATTTTGGTGCGCATCTGTAGTTACTTCACCTTTTCCGAAATTCTTGGGAACGCGATGGAGTCTACATTTGTTTCGACACCTTTTGTTCCAGGTTTATGATCCTTTACCCGTAAGCTTTGGGAATGTGATAATGGCCAAAGATTGTTAACCGATATCGTTTTTTTAAATTGTAGTTCATGAGAGAACGACCCCTATCGATATTAAGCTTTACGTTCCGGAGTTATCTCTCTTTGCCGAAATCCTTCGGAACGCGATACTGGCTGCATTTTTAAAGGATTTTTTCCCCACATGTGTTGTGTAGCACCGGGGTCACGATAGTTAGTGAACCGAGGTATTCCGTTTTGGAGTCACCTTTTCGCAAAACCCCAAAAGGTGGTCTCTTTCATATATAATTTCGGTGACCTGCCCTGGTAAACTTTAGAAATTTTATAGATCAACAAATAAAATTAATGATCCATGCTAGCATTCTACACAATTTCATATTCCGTTACACGTTGTGCGGGACAATGGACTGTATCTAGTCTGCAGTCACGATACAATTTGTATCACGATTCATAACCATGTCAATAATTAACAATAAACCAACAGGATAAATTAATAATTGTTATTGTTAGTCCTGCCGAAGTCGAAGTAATAAAATTATATCACAACATTAATGTAGATCAACATAAGGACCAAAACTAAGAGTGTTTGTGTACCAATGGATAATGTGTGACGTGTATAATTAAGAGTGACAGGTTACTTGCTGAAGCGACAAATAACATAACCATTTGTATCACGATTTGTGCTTTGAAATTAGACAATCGAACCAGTGCTTTGAAATTAGACAATCGAACCAGTGCTTTGAAATTAGACAATCGAACCAGTGCTTTGAAATTAAACAATCGAGCCAGAGCTTTGAAAATGGACAATCGAATCAGTGCTTTGTAAAATATTATATCTAGTTTTGTTATATAAATTTTTTAATCTTTTTTCCTGTTTGTTTTGATATAATCTGTTATACGCTGTAGTCTAAATGGGGTATGGAAGAATCTAGTCTATCTATAGAGAGGGTATATAAGTAGGGATTATAAAACCACCAGCTGTAGTCGAAATGGGCCGAAACCGCAAACTAAATAGACGACACATTAATTTAATTAATCGCACATTTATTTTGTTTTCAAAAGTATCGAGCAATCGAACTATCATCTTCAATAGAAGGCTTGATCTCGCCTTAACTACACACACCTTATCAAGCCCTTCACTCAACAGTCAACATTTTTCGGCAATAAATTTGATTGGGTATCGGTCCCAACAGTGATCCAATCAGATTTTGGGTTACTAAAAATAAACTACTTTCAATTTATTTTCTTTATCGAAGGCACGGATTAGCCCATACAGAGCATGTGATCAGCGAATTCCTCATTGCATGCTGAGTTGATTGTCCTTTATTGCGTGCCAGTTTGACCTCGGCGACAGAGTGTTTTATGTGTCACGACATCTGATTGGACAATGCTAATTAGTCACTTGTAAACACAGCAAGCATACAACATTTAAAGTTCGAGAATTGCCCAGTGTTAAAGCAAGGGTTAGATGTTGTAAAACCCGCGGCCGTTGCTTCAGGAAGATGTCGAACTATATACGACGTTTCATCACTCTCTATCAGATAGAATCAAGATTATCTTATTCCAAAGCACCGACCAATGAAATTGTTTAGCTTCGATAACCATCAAGGCATTCACCTAATAAAGTTTGAACATTCTAGCTCTATTATCGAACTAAGTCAAGGTATTGATGCAATGAAACTATACATCATCGCTCTCATTTAATTAGAATTAAAGTTGTCGTGTCCCAAAGCATCAACCAATCAAATTGCTTATCCCCGCTTCGAACTTCATCAAGGCTTTGACCATCTTCAATAGAAGGCTTGATCTCGCCTTAACTACATACAGCTTATCAAGCCCTTCACTCAACACTCTACATTTTTCAGCACTAAATTTGATTGGGTACCGGCCCAACCGTGATCCAATCAGATTTCTTCGTTAAATGAGTTACTAAAAATAAGACTACTTTCAATTTATTTTATTTATCCTTCCTTAAAAAATTCGTCACGATTATCAAGTCTCGCGCTTCTAAATAAAATGTCTATGTGACAATCGAGATGCAAAGGTCAAGGTTCGATTAATGTCAAGGTCCTAAAACTGCTTCAATTGCCTTTTTTTGGTTTTCAACGGCTGTAAACTTGTCTCGTTCTTTTTCTGTGGAGGCTGCCATATTTGTTTACTACAGTCACGTGCTACAATGTGAGTGTGTTATGTGCCACGACCTCTGATTGGACAATGATTTGAATACTAATTAGTCACGTGTAAACACAACCAGCGTAAAAGTTTAGGAAAAGCCAAGTGTTGAAGCAAGGGTTAGATGTTGTTAAACTCGCGGCCGTTGCTTCAGGAAGATGGGCTTTGACCTAATATACACAAAGTTTGAATATTCTAGCTCCATTAGAAGGAGGGTTATTGTGGTCCAAAGTCTAAGCCAATCCAATTGCTTATCGCTTTGTTTACCCTGATCAGAAAAAGCCCATTATCGAACTCTGTCAAGGTATTCATGTAATGAAACTATAGACTAAGTTTCATTACTCTCAAAGTTACCATGTCCCAAAGTATCAACAAATCAAATTGCTTATCTCTGCTTGCCCTAAGCAGAAAATACTCATCTTCGAACTCCACCAAGCTCAGGCCAAACAAGAGTGACCCAACCTGTCCTGGATCGTCACTTCTGGTTACGTCAAGGGCGGAAACAATTCTCAACAACGACCTCTACTGCAACAGCATTTGACAGACGACGTAGCATCTTAGATTAGGCAGTCGGTAAACGCCTACGTGAAACGGATTACGAGCAAGACGTCCCCGATAGAGCTGCGGTTTTGAAATACACCGACACCGTGTAATTCAACTTCAGTGGGTTTAGAGTCTGGGGTATGGCCACACTAACACTGGAGTGCAGTTTGGTTCAGCGAGCGAGGGTATACCGACGACGAAATGTCACGTTGTGGGGTTTTTTTTTGGGGGGGGGGGGCGAGTATATATTGAAGGAAGTTTATCATTTCGATATTTTACTATGCCCAGTCAAAGCCTATGGCTTCATTTTTTCGCGATACCCTGAATTCATGTTTGTTTACCTGCTGATCTGATAACCTCAAAATCATTACTTTTCACGAAAATCAAAATGACAGGCGGAATGTCTTCATTATGGCCGCATCACCAAATAATAGAAGCCGTGAGTAAAAAAAACCACAACAATATAATTATAAAGCTCTTACATTACACCAGGATATAAATGAAATGGGGTTTAACGTCCCACTGTTATGCACATAACCTGACACCAGGATGTAATAGTGTATGCATGGATGAATACATATAAAACAGACTAATCTAACAAGTGACGTAATAATATAAATAATATATCCTATCTTATATAGACAGACACAATATTAATTATATTTATATGAGTGTTTATAAAGTTAAACATGGCGTAACCGTCTGGATATTTATTTAAAGTGAATTGTTGATTTTATTTATCCGTCCTAAATAATGATTGACTTTAATTCTGTTGAATAAATGTGTACCTGAATTTTGTAATGTTCTAACTGATACATAAAGACGATAATCTGATCAGTATGATACAAAATACGATAACAGATTTTACCACATTATTGCCAGAGTGACATCACAATAAATACCACGATCACAATTTACATATCATAGTTCAAGATGCAATATTATTGTTATAATAGTTCACAAATATATAATCAAAATGAATATATTGAACATTTCATTTAAATTACATTATTCTGGGCGAAGTTCTGACTGCTTGCAGATGTTGCGTAGGTGGTTTGTTATCGTAGCAACGTTACTTGACAACCGAGACTTAGTCTCTATTATTCATTTTATTATCAAATTTTTAATAATATACCCGGATCCATTCACTTGATTTGATAATTGTTTATTTCTTGCAATGTCTATTTTCTGTCTTTTTGTTTTGTTTGTTTTGCGTGTAGTGCAGTCCTCCTGCATTTACTAATAGAGTTGATTATGGACAAATTTAATTAACAATTTATATGATATTTGACGCCACGGAGTAGGCCTGCATTAGGAACCTTTAGCTCGTACATAATGCATCTTCAAACACGCTAAGGGGAACAGAAGATAATTGACCAAAAATCGTGAGATGTGAGAACTTGACCACGAAAAAACACTATCTTCAGTCTATATAGCGGAGAAATTGGTTCATTTAAATAAATATTACATGATCATGTATACCAATGTGTGTATCAAATAAAATGTGTTTAATACAAAACATGTGTGCAATCAAATGCGATTGTCGACCATCATTGATTCTGTGGCATTATAAGTATAAGATTTGCATCTGAATAGGGATTGGGTGAACAGGCATAGTCTATATTAAACCCATCTTAAGAAATTGACAAAAAATCTGCAGTAGCCTCTATATGGAACAGGCATAGTCTATACCCCCATCTTAAGAAATTGACAAATAATCTGCAGTAGCTGCTATGTAGAACACTCATTCTCGGCGCAGTTTATTTCTACTGTCTTTTCCACACCGACTACGATTGTAAACACTAAAACATTCCCTAATCAAAGCAGGTATATGACAATATACACTTTTCTGGTATCCTTTCATAACTGTGATCACCATTCGAGTATAGTAAGATTAGATTCGTCAAGTAACTACTTCGAGTAATATTCAGAACTTTTATCTTTGTTAGAGATCAAAACTTTCTCAAAGATGAATGCATGTGTTAGTGGGTCTAGGCAACACACCTCCCAACCCAACACCCACCCCCTGTCTCCCTCAAACCAAAGACCCAAGCGCTGCTGTATGGACAACAACCCTACCCACCCAACAACCCCCCCCCCTCTCTCTCTATCTTACACGCACCCACACGCGCAAAGAGTTCTCGGTACGACCATACACGGTTGCTCGAGAAAGTTCGTTGGGATTTTTCATTGTTTTTTTTCATTGCCATTGCTGCAGGACATCGTATGGAACGATAAACCAAGGTCCCTCTAACAAAAATCTCAGTTTAACAAGAAAACATTTAAAACAAAGCTATAATTTTGTTTAAGTTTAATACAATAGTCACAGCAGAATTATACATTGAAACAGTATTGATTGATTAGAAAAGTAAAGGACAAGAACAAATATATAATATTATTGTGTACTCTTAAATGTACCATAAACATGTTTTTACTACATAAGTAATTTATATTGTTCAACATACGTTTGGCTACACATGTAATACAACAACAAACTGTTTTAGATAAACTTATATTAACGTTTTGTGAGACATGCCAAACTTAATAGAACAATTATCCAGAGAGACTTCTCAACAGAAGAATGTTTAGAAGTGGGTTGGTTTGTCCAGATTGTCCAGATAAGATAAATGGCAGGAAATGTCTGATCCCACCTTCTCCTTGAGTCAACATCAGTAGTGTAAGAGGGTCGATTTGATTGGTCGCCTGCTGATGTCCGAATGGATTAGGAAAGAAGCTGGGATTGGTCTGACTGTTGGTTACATAACCTGGTCCGCCTGTAAAGGTCGGTGGTAATAAAACTATAAAATAAAATAAACAAATTCTATATCATTACATTAACTAAACAATATTCGACCACCTTATCATATCTAGACACTCTTCGCGTCGATGCCCATTTTGATAATCCAGTACCTACGTCTTTGAGTGGTATTTAGGGATTTAGAAACACACAGACCAGAGTATCCTCGTATCGTTTTCATGCACGAAGCCGAAAGTCAAACCATTCAACAAAGTGTGTCACATGTTCAGTGGCCGAATCTGATGTAGAAATTCGGTTCCCTTAATATAGTGGCAATATAATATTTCTACAATAATACACTGTAGAAAAATAATTTGCAAGACCCTGCTAATTCGCAACGCATACTTTCTTACCTTGACATAATTTCATACAATAACAATGCGAACACAAGAATACATGTAGACATTAATTGCATACCCTGCATACTTGTGACGTAGACTTCCTTACCTTGACTATAAACTGCCATGATGAGAACCATAAGAACACATACTTGACCAGACAGAGACATTGTGGAATATTGAATAAACCTGGAAAATATTCATCTAAATTAATATCTAGAGAAAACGGCACGTCCATGTTGTTTGTTGTATATTCCAAAGATGGAATATCACACAAATATGATTTTCGACAACACCCAACACCAAGAGCGCAGATATAACAAAATGCACTCTAAGATGTATGTAATAAGGCTGTATGAGAGCGGCCAAAAAGCCTAAAAGGAAAGATTCTAGCCGAATACTGCTTCAATTTAGTTCTCTCGTACCATGACATAGTAGATAACAGGGGCCTGTTTCACGAAATTTTAACAAAGATGCAATTCAAATTTTAGTAATTTAATTGAAAAATATTAGATTGATTTTAGTGTTTAGCTTATCAAACTTGAAGTATCTAGTAAAATTTGGATTTTATCTTTAGTTAAGATTTCGAGAAACAAGGCCAAGGATGGTTGTCGTTATGTTATACATATTCCCATTTTACAAACTATTGTATTTTCAGAGACAAAATTCAATAAAAATGAAACGGAGGACTTACCTTTTAGAAGAAGAGTTTATAATATTCTGTAACAAGAGACGAATGTTGTGAAGTTACAAGATAATTGGCATTTATATATACCACGATATTATTATTTTGATCAGGGGTTATGATCCGGTCATCACTCAAATACAAACAATAATATGTCGGACAATCACGGGAAAAAATATTCCGTCATTTTTTTATCAGTCTTCTTTTTCTTTATTGAGTAAATAAGTCGTGTTTTATCCTCATTTTTGGGGCCATTCATTTCATTCTTTTGTTTTGCTTAGATAATGCTGTGAAGGGTGTTCTTTTTCGTATATCATTTTGTACAGATAACAAAATAACGGATTCAAGCTAGCATTCTACACAATACCATATAATCCGGGAATGTCTATCGTTAGTTGTGCAGAAGAGTGAGAAGTATTAGGACTGGCTGAAACGTTCGAAGTCTGAAAACGATAGAGCAAATGGTTGGAAACATACTTTAGCCACTGACAAGTAGGCCTACTATCCCTGTATGACTCATTCGCAGATATAGACCGGGCCAGTTGGTCAAAGCTCCGTTATTTTTTAACGATCCGTTAACTTTAACGGAAAGAAAGATTGATACTGGAAATAAAGGCCCGGAACATTCTGTGGTGCAAATTTGTCCTACAGATTTATGCTTATGTAGTAGGGTGTTATAGCCCCTTTAAATATTTTAGTAGGATGTTATTGCCACTTTAATTATTTCAGTTAATCTCTATTGTCTTGAGTAACCAGATAGCTTTTTCTTTCCAGTGGTCATATTTATTTTAGTTTAAACTTTAAAGATGCTGCTGTTATAAAATAGTGAGCAGATTTCATTCCCTTGGAAACCTGCTTTGTTGATTGTGGTTACCAACTTCACTCTTCTATTTTCTATCCATCTGTAAGCATTTCTTTACAGCACAAATTAATCATTTATTTCAAGTGTTTCCTATTGTGTTGACTATTATAAAGTGTATAACTTTATAATCCACCTTTCTTTTCCTGGATAAAAAGCACCTGTCTTAGGTGTTTTTGTGTTATGTGTATTTTGTTCCGTAATAAACTGTTGTTTTGTTAATTGGAGTCAACTTATACCTCTACAACTTTACCTACGACCTGGATTGCTGGATAGTCAGTCTGTCCGTCAAAACTCCTGCTACACTTATATAACAAATAAAGTATTCTATAGTGTTTTCTGCAGTAAATTTAACGGAAAGTTAACGAACAACATGTTACCAAGATATGTAATAATAATAATAAGAAGAATATCTTTATTAGGGTAAGATATTAGGCCAGACCTTTTTACAATTCTGCCCTTGAAACATAACAAAACAATATAATAACAACAAGAGCAACAATGAGATAAAGTTTAACGGTTCGTTAAAATAACTTAGTTTTGAGCAACCGACCCCAGCTATATAAGTTAATTATTATTATATTATTTAAGAACTGTAATCTTCGTATTATTATTATTGTCTTCGTTGTTCATACTAGACCATGTTGTGAATCTACCCATTGAAATAACCAGGCATGGACTTTGCTGTTATTAAGTACCGCAACACACATGGACACAGCTCACCAAATAGTTTTACGATGTCACGAATGTAGGACGAAAGTGATTTTAGTCCCCCCCCCCTCTTTGCATGGTGATATTTGTTGACCTTTTGGTGTAGAATCGAGTTGTGCGGTTGGTTACGTTGAAATCTAGGGCCGAAAATTGGATGTTTATTTATCTCTACTTCCAGGTTGTGTATCTCAAGTTTTTCTGTGGCAGAAAGCGTTTTACCCAACGAAAATTTGGGGAAAAGGTTAAATCCGGTCTAAGAGACGAGAATTGACATTTTCTGTGGCCACGTGTATACCGAGAGTTGACACTTTACTTTTCAACAACAACCATGCAAGAAAACTTTTTCATGACTGATCGACGATAAACCTCTCAACATATTCCCAGTCTTGAAGGCATCTATCGCGAGAATTTTAAGCACATTATCTCCAACGATTTAGGAATGACAAAACTTTCTGAAGGATGGCGCCAAAGATCTTGATTGCGGATCAGAAACGTGTCAAATTCCTGACGCCCCGGGGGTAACAATATGCGCCGTTTTGAAGCAGATTCTCGTCATTTTAGGCTAAATTTGTAACCATGGATGATACCGTCATTTCCCTAGTAAAGAGGGAGCCATATGTCAGCCGTGGGCGGTTTTTTTCCAATGCAAACCGTCGACTTGGTACAAGTCTTTGACAGATAGGCTCAGAACTTTTCAGTCTTCATTACCCGGTTTTCCAGAAAAGTACGATGTTAAAGCCCATTTGATGTATTAAGTGTAAGTCACAGTTTTCGTGAAGGGTTCAGACAAGTCCAACGAATCTTTAAAATGCCCCCTCCCCCTCCCTATATTACGTTATTATCCATGGTTCTGTGGGGCAGTTTGAGTATGGAGACAAACTTGAATGCTATAGCGTACTATACTATTACACTAATTGTCCACTTTGTATTTCTAGATTCACATATATTGGATCAATGACACTATATGTGTGTGTGGGATACTTGTTGTGGGTTTGTTGTTATTATTATTATTATATGTTTGTTTATTTTTTAACAATCTGCATCAGCGTAAAATATATTATATCCGTGTTGTATTTATAGCACACAATGAATGTATTCTTACATTACATTTACGTCATTAGGTTTGGGGTTAGGGTACACGTCTAGGCTTGGATGACTTCATTTTTTTAGACCGCCTATTATTATTATCACGCAGCGTCATACAATTTTATCGTGTATGTGACAACTGTTTATTTTTACCCTATTGTCCGTGCATACATCAACCCGCAGACAGGTGCCATATTAATCCATGAATAACAGAAGAAATCATTAACGTGTGAAGATGTTTGGGTGTAGTCTGTATAAGAAATCAGAAACCATATAAGTTCGGGTTACATACGAGCCACGAGGCAAGTTAAAACACGACAGACAGAAGACAATGTTGCATAATAACACATTTATAAATATTCCATATTAACAGCAATATGCACAAAAACAAAAACTATTAAACAGTAAATAGGCGACTTATAAGCCTGACTTTGAATCTGATTGAAATGACGATTTAACAGGACCAGTAAATATGTACATGCTTGTATGGGTTTATTTTATGGGAAAATGCAAGAAACAGGTCGGATTTAACGTCCACTCGACAGAAACTAGGTCATTTCTGGACTAAAATGTGGTTTTTAATTTAATTTCAATAATTCGCTTGTGCGTGGCCTCCCCTCCCCCACGCCACCCTCGGTCGAATATAAATTCGTCATCGCGACTCTGGACACACTATAGGTGATATTCGGACAAACAATTCGATGCCGAAATTCGCTATAGTTGGTCTCCCGCTTTAACCATTTAATATTAAACGAACTGCACTTTCTTATTCAATTTTTTATTGGCTAATTTGTTATCGGCTTTTCTTTTTGATTTCTTATGAATGTGTGAATGCCGAAGGTCACAATCTGCTTTAAAAAAAGAGTATGATTGATATATCTGTAAGACAGTTAAATACGTAAAACCACGCAACTTTATGACCCCTGTGAACCCCTCGCCCTGATTGACAGTTACTTACAACCTGTCAACGTGCTGCTGATGGTCGGAATATAGCTGATATTGCGTTAATAATCACTTTGCAGTATGTTATCCATGATAATAAACCGTTTAGACATAGTTAGGCAAATTTTACATTATACCTTTGACAATATAGTTCAGTATTGTTAATATTTTGTTTAATCTGATTAAAATACAGATCTATATTTTGTTTCGTTTTTTACACTGTCGATGGCCTACACTACTTAAATATTTTGGGGATCTTTTCTCTCTTGCTCATGTAATTTAATTTTGTTTGAAATTTTTTTTAGCAAAATATGTCACTTTTACATGCTCTCATAGAAAAGTCGTCCACAAACTCTATATACTACATTTAAAATCCAAACTTTATAAAAACTAAATATGTAAGCTGTTTGTTCATCAGGATGTTCCGCCGTAGGTTCCACTTGTCGACGGCGCAGGACGGGGGTCTGACAAAGACCGCTGTCCAGTATATTGACGTTAACGTAAAAGATCCCTTGGCATTTGGAATTCGATAGAAGAGATGGCCATAGCGCCACTGTCCAGACAAAATTTCCCTCATGGCACACTACATGGTGCATAGCCTATCCGTCTTCATTAGCCCGGTCGGAGCAGAACAGTATAAGACGTTAAACCAAATTTCATTTTATCTCATTTTGTAAGTTATTTACAGTCCATTAATTGCTGATTACACTATTTTGCCTGATTACACTATTTTGCCAACACCGTTTTTTTTAAACTTCGGATTTTGTCTAATGGTTTAGATCGTTCGTAGGCTACTTGGTTTTATTTTATTATTATTACATGCAAAACTGATAATTTGTGCGTGCTATATATATGCGATTTTTTCAAATTTGTATCACAGGGTGTGCAGTAGAAAAACACAAAATATACGAGTAGCTTATCCCCCATTTTCTATAATAATCGTTTAAAAGTTGGATTTTACGTGTGCAGTTGATCTATGATATGTTTACAGTTGCCACGGGAACCATGCAATATAACTATCATATTTGAGAAAATCGCCCAATGTCGATAAAATTACCTTTTCAACTACGGTAGGTTCTACACCAAAGAAACATTGGATAGAATGTAGCCTACCTAAGCCGCTATCGTTGTGCGGTTCACATTGTTCTAAGAAAAAGCAATTATAAGTGAGAATAAAGCTTTCCGCTTGATTCGACGTAACTTTATTTGATATATAGATGAAAGAGGGGTCTTTTAATGGAAACGTTTTCATTATTTTATTTAGTAATCTCATTGAATACTTAAATAATTGAATATAACCTTGAAGCCTAAAAAAAGTTTTTTCTACCAAAAAATAGCCAGGCATTTCTATTAATAGCCTTAATTTCGATCACCGGTGTATGGCACAGTGGTTGATAGAAAATCGAATTAGAATTGAACAGACCATCTCAGCTTTCACTTTTAGTGCATCGGTACCTATGTGATGATGCACGGTGCCTTTAAACCAATTTTAAATTTACAGATAATGAAACATGATTTTTGGGTCGAATTATTATTATTATTATTATTATATTATTATTATTATTATTATTATTATTATTATTATTTTATAACCCTAATGCACGCAAGTTGGGATGACTATGAACTAGTCACGTACGAAATAACCGAGAACAAATTTTTGACCTTGGGGTTATCTCCCCTTAAACGGTGCAGAGTTTCTTTGGATACCATTCAAGCAAGTCCGCTAATCCACTATTTAATAGTTTTTGATCTAATATTATCTGACTTGTTATGGCGAGTTGTTTGCGTTACATTTCCTCGGTAATAGTCGGAGGAATGAGATAACGAACGAACGATGATAAATGCGAAGCACCTGTGACAAAGTGCTCCACATCTTTTATCAAATTTAACCCATATTCTGTGATATAAAATATTAAAGATACATTATGGAAGATATTTATAGAGAGTTGGCAGTGCCGTAACTAGGGATAAATTTCTGGGGGGGTATCCAAATGCCGATTTTACCGACGGGTCGATCAATAGAAAAATGTGCTATTTTACATAGCTTTTTAAAAGCGGGTTAGATATAATGACTACACTTTCCAGGGGCGGATCCAGAAAATTACGAAACGGGGGCGTACTTTGAGGGCGAAGCTCGAATTGTGAGCGCCGCAGGTGAGAAGCAGCTTTTACCCCCAGATTTTTTTTAAAGACAAGACTCCATATAGGCGATTTCCTGGCATCTGATCTTCAAATATTAAACACAACTCCCACCCTATTTTCAGTGTTTTTTGTCTGCAAAATCATCAGGAACAGATCGGTAGCCTACTGCCTGAAGAATTTCTGAAAAAAAAGTCCGAATGAAGGAAAGGCACGCGGTTTGAAGTATTTATGAAACAAGGTTGAAAAGATTAGCGTGTTTTTTTTTTAGAATCTGGTCAAGCTGATGCAGAAATCATGCTGCTCACAGAATTTTACCTGTCCCTTAAGTGAGCCCTTAGAATGCATATATATTCTAAGGGCTCGCTTACCAAGGGACAGTTAGATGACAGGTAAAATTCTGTGAGGTAATGTATATCCATGATCGGTCAAATTTGGTTAGGTACCATTTAGCCTACGTATATAAGTAACTGCGGAGGGTCTGGGGGTCCTCCCCCAGAATTTTTTAAAAGATAATTAAGACTCTATACATGCGATTTCCTGGCATCTGATCTTCAAATATTAAACACAACTCCCACCCTATTTTCAGTGTTTTTTGTCGATACAATTTTTTTTACAACCTGCCCCCCCCCCCCCCCTCCCGTGGATCCGCGCCTGCTTTCAAGGATTCTAGCTCATATAAGATTTATTTAGAATTCAGAGCAGTTCCATACAGGGATGTTTTGGTGAATTTAGACATTCGAAAGTTCGGTAATGAAAGAAACAGTGTAATACCGAAGAATCTGGTCGGTAAATCATGATTCAAATATTTGCTATATAACTCTTGAAATTTACCGACTGGTGGTTTCGAAATCTCTGTAACGAAACAGTGTAATAGCGAAGAATCCGGTCGGTAAATCATGATACACATGTTTGCTATATAACTCTTGAAATTTTCCGACTGGCGGTTTCGAAATTCCTGTTATATAATTATAGAACACTGTAATCTGGTCGGTAAATCATGATACAAATATTTGCTATATAACTCTTGAAATTTACCGACTGACGGTTTCGAAATTTCTGTAACGAAACAGTGTAATACCGAAGAATCTGGTCGGTAAATCATGATACAAATATTTGCTATATAACTCTTGAAATTTACCGACTGACGGTTTCAAAATTTCTGTACCGAAACAGTGTAATACCGAAGAATCTGGTCGGTAAATCATGATAAAAACATTTGCTATATAACTTTTTAAATTTACCGACTGACAGTTTCAATTTACCGACAAACACGAGAATTTACCGACTGAATGCAAAATAGTGGGGGGGTACATACCCCCCCCCCCATACCCCCCCGGTAGTTACGCCTCTGAGAGTTGGTCATTCTTGCTATAACAGTTCAAAAGTATATGATGAAAGAAGAATATTTTGAATATTTCAGTCAAATTACTTTATTCTGTACGGTGTTCTGTACAAAATTATTAGCATTATATTATTTCACTAGTAATGGGGGGGGGGGGGGGCAAAAGTGTCTTCACCTTGGCCTATTGCTTAATTGATTGCTTGCTGCGGAGAGGCAGTGAAGTTTTTAGGGGAGGGGGGCACAGTCTACAGTAGGTATTTTAGAGTTATGGTTGGCAAATATTCTTTCGGGGGGGGGAAGAAATTTTCCAAGAGGGGGGGGGGGCATAGCCCCTCTTGGTTACGGGCCATATTCTCGATTATCAAGTTTAGTTTTCAATGTCATCAAAATATCGCCCAACAGCGGCCTCGCTAAGCACACATTATCATTTAGCCTCGATAGGCCTATAACTGATATTATTGTATCACTGTGCGCCATATTGATTTAAAGGGCTAATCCCGATATTTGTTTTGGGAATAATTAAACTGCTTAATTTCGTGTTAAAATCCCTTAAAATATTCGAGTCAAGGGCCGAGCAACTACTTCAGTATTAATGATACGTTTTCAAACCACCTTAATCCGTCAGTCTTCATCTGGAATTTGAGACCGGTGCCCCAGGGTGTATTTTGTGGTAATTGGATTAAACCAAACGTTTGTTTTAGAAAAATAATGTCTAGTTGAAATTTGCCTTTTTTTTATCAAGTACGGCACATGGGTTATTCACTGCATAACCCCCTCAAGTAACCGAATCGATTATAAGGTCACCCAACGAAACAATTGACCTGAAATCTTAAAAGGGTTACGTGTCCGGATAAGCATTTTTGGCGTTCACGTCCAAACGACTTAATATTTTGAGTTAAAATTTTGAGACAAGGTAAATACACCATTCCCCTATATTTTGGCGTTTTATTTTCAGACATTCTTAGACTTTTATTTTTAAGCCTCTGTTTAATTCGGGATTGTCCCTTTAATTAATCAGTGAAATCCTTTTTAAATCGAAGCTGTAGCCTATCCATTTTTGTCTTGTTGCGTTAAAAAAGATCTGATTTATAATTTATAAAACATTATAAAGCTAAAAATTAAGAATTGTAGTAATCATATTTAGCTCTTGCATTATGTAACTTTAACATTTATTTAAATACACTGAACCCACTGAACCCCATATGCTATTGATAGTATACAAATAGGCTTCTGCCTTCTAACCTCTTCACAAGCACGTATCTGTCGTGTTTGAATTACATACCCAATAAATCCTACATGTTATTGGCAATGTCGTTCCTTAGACGATGAGTATGTTTCTTAGGTAAAATTCTTACCGGTCAGATAATTCCATACCATGTGGTATGATAACACCCCATTACTGACCACATTGTGTTTTGAGACTGATTCTTTATAAGATGTTTGTAGCCTATCCAATTGTCCTCATTTTTAAAGGTATAATAAGACACAGTATTTCCGGTATTTGAGAGACCTAGAATAGAGGCGAGTGGAGATGGCGGTAACGAGCTTGTGGACTCCTCGAGTCCAGTCGCTGCTTTGGCAATCGTTGTTTTAAAGTAGTGATGTACCGTACGTTTATGTTTTTGGGTTCCATTTGTATTTATGTTTCTGTTTCATATTCTTTTCGCGATGTAAATAAGTTCTACATTCACGAATTACTGATATGCTGTTCATTGTGTTTGTCACACGCGGTCTATTCTAAAGGATTTTTATGTTTCTGTTAATACTATATTCCTACTCCTATAATATTCCTACTCATAGCCTACATATTGGTTCGGTGACCACTAATTATCATTTCACAAACAAAACCCTGCTGTTTAAGAATTGATAGGGCCTATTATTGGGATTATTTAATTATCTGTATATAGGCCTATGTAACTACGTATTTTTAAATTAAAGTACCGCTTTCATGTATCTGTATCTCGATTCCCCATGCCATCCCCAAACTTCACTGACATATTACTCGTTTTTATTTTCAAAAGACTAATACCAATTAATTTATCAGTTATACTCTGATTTTCTGAAATTTAAAAAAAAAGAAAAAAAAAACCAACAGAATAATAAGAACAGCTAGATGACAACAATTAAAACCGAGAAGGCGATCAAAGATTTAATTGCTACCCCGCTTGACATTCTCAAGAAATATAAGTCTATATACGACTTTCTTTTTTATACAATCTAGCCAATACAGTCTTCGGTGTTTATTGTCAAAAAATAATCCGATCCTGAAACGCTATTATGAAATACAACAGTGTTATGAAATCTAGTGTCAGCCAAAACCTATTGGGGTTAAATGGGTTGTCACAAAAGCAAATTAAGGGGCGTTGACCCAGCTTATGCAAGACAATAATATACGAAAGTTGAAAAAATTGCCGGGTCATTTCTCATCAGCAAATATCATAACTTCAGTGGTATTTACGGATAAACATATATCCAGGTTTGTACGTTTCTGGGCTGGTATTCTACTACCAATTGTATAGTTAGTTGGTTCTAAAGCAGACGTGAGCATCATGAACGGGGACACAAATAACAAAGTTTTGACTATGAACACATTGAATCCAAATGTTGTCAAAATGGAGTACGCTGTCAGAGGACCCATCGTTGCAAGGGCTGGCCAGATTGAACAGGAATTAAAAGAAGGCGTCCCTAAACCATTCACCAAAGTCGTGAAAGCAAATATTGGAGACTGTCATGCTACGGGTCAAAAGCCATTGACATTTCTTCGACAGGTTTTGGCCATGGTCACCTATCCAGAACTGCTCAACAGCCCAGATTTTCCCGAAGATACCAAGAACAGAGCAAGGAGATTGTTAGGTGGTTGTCGTGGGGGAAGTATAGGTTCATACAGTGACAGTCCTGGCATAGCTGTCATAAGACAAGACATTGCTCAATACATAAATGACCGCGATGGTGTGCCATCAGCGTCCGATGATATATATCTGTGTGCTGGAGCCAGTGCAGGAATTAAATCTGTTCTTACCATGCTGTTAACAGGTAAAGGTGGCAGCGACAAGGCAGGAATTATGATACCGGTTCCACAATATCCTTTATATTCGGCCTCATTAGCTGAGTACGATGCTTATCCAATCCGCTATTATTTAAATGAAGAGAATCATTGGAGTTTAGATGTCTCGGAACTAAAACGGTCTATCAATGAAGCTAAACCTAATTGTAAACCGAGGGCTATCGTTATTATCAACCCAGGCAATCCAACAGGGCAGGTTCTGACACGAGAAAATATACAGAGTATTATAAAATTTGCAAAGGAAGAAAAACTTTTTATTCTTGCTGATGAAGTATACCAACATAATATATATGCAGATGGCTTGAAGTTTTTCTCTTTCAAAAAAGTGCTCAAGGAAATGGGTGAAGAATATAGTAGTATGGAATTGGCTTCATTTATGTCAGCTTCAAAAGGTTTTATGGGGGAATGTGGGTACAGAGGAGGGTACAGCGAGGTCATTAATCTGGATCCAGCTGTACGACTTCAATACAATAAAAGTATCTCCGCTAACCTTTGTCCACCAGTATCTGGTCAGGCAGTTATTGATTGTATCGTCAATCCTCCTAAACCAGGAGAGCCCTCCTATGAGCTATTCTTAAAGGAGAAGACGAAAGTTCTAGATCTACTTCTTCAAAAAGCAAAATTGGTTACCAAAACCTTTAATTCTATTGAGGGCATTAAATGTAATGAAGTTCAAGGTGCAATGTACGCCTTTCCTCAAATATTCTTACCTTCTAGAGCCATTGAAGAGGCCAAAAAGGAAAATAAAACTCCCGATTCGTTCTACTGTTTTCAACTTCTTGAGGAGACTGGAATTTGTACCGTTCCTGGCAGTGGTTTTGGTGAAAAAGAGGGAACGTATCATTTCCGTACTACTATCTTACCACCAATAGAAGAGTTGGAGGCAGTTTTACAGAAATTTAAAGAATTTCATATTCGGTTTTTACAAAAGTATCAGTAGAATCTCCTATAAATGTATACATTTTAATGGTATGTATAACGGTATGTATATACAAATTAATATACTATTGTACAATGTATGTATTATATACATTGTACCAATTGTACAGTAGTATATTTACACCCCGTCTTATGCCCACAGGGCCACACACAATGTTTTTATGACAGTGTGTAATCGTGTATTGAAATAAATGGTGGGAATTTTTTTTTCAAAATTTTAATGTACATGTGCAGTGCACAATCCTCTAAAAATATTCAAGGTGTGACAAGAGAGAGAGAGAGATGGGGATTAACGTTAACTCAACACAACTAGGATATTTCGGGACTTACATATGGTTTAATTTTATTTCAAAAATTTGCTTGCGCGTAGGGTTCTTTAGCAGTGGGAGGAAACCGGAGTGCCCGGAGGAAACCCACGAGGTTGAGAAGGCGCCCCTATCTCCATGCCACATACGCTCACACCAGGGTTCGAAACCACAGCTGCAAGCCAGAGGTGGCCGGCCATCTAGAGGTGGAAGCGGGGCACTCTAGACCACTAGGCCATCCCAACCCCCCAAAGGTATGACTAACATGTACATGCAGAAGCCATTTATCCTATTGTCATTATTCTGCGGTGGCTCGAAGCCACAGTGGCGAGTCATTTAATGACTAAGATGCTGGCTTAGACAAGGTGGCTTGGAGACACAGTGGCTAAGTGAGTAAGATGCTGGCTTGCTTGCCTGGGGGTACATGTAACAGGTTCGATTCTGGTGTTGGTCGAGAAAGTTCAACAGGATTTTCTGGCTTGATTTCCCCTTGTCAGTGATGCATGGCGAGGGCCTGACAAGAAGTCGCTGTCTAGTCAATCAGATGGGGTGAAAAAGTCCTATGTACAAATTGGCGTGCACATACATTCCCCTCATTCGGTAGCTATGTACTCATAGGCGCACAAACATAGGATGTTAAATCCTGCTGAATTTCATTTCCTTCAAGACATTATTTGCTATTGCATACTAATGGTACATGTACCATAGTACTTATTACATATAAATATATCTGTACTTGTTGTATATTAAATTATCTGTATTTTCACATGTTAAATTTTTCCTTTACAGACCCGAGATGGTATAATACTGTAGATATTTAATCCTATGCAGAATCTTTGTGAAAAAAGAATTTGAACCAACATATACAGTGTGTGAGTAATATTAAATAAGGGTTTTTTTGTTTATTAGTTTTTATGATTTTTTTTAATGTTATAGTAATTGATCTGTATTTAGATAGGGTCCATCCTATAATTATAGTTACTGCCATTATAATAGACAATAAGAATGATGAAAAGTTGTTAATTATGCAAATTAGATTGTTATCAGGTCTTTTTATCCATCATTTCTTGTGGCAGCATTGATTATAGTATAAATTAAAATAGTTGTTTGTTGATTGGGACCCCATATATGCTATGTAGATTTCTGGTATTATGTACCGAGTACATGTAGGTATTTTTTAGTTACTTTGATTTTTGATTTTCCTACAATGTAATTTTTATTATACACCCACATTTAATGTTAAGAAATAATTTTGTAACTCTTGTTTGTCAATTCGTACAAAACTATGTATGAAAGCATTACTGATCAGAGTTCCTGTCTCTCGGTCCGTACACAATATGTATGAAAGCATTACTGATCAGAGTTCCTGTCTCTCGGTCCGTACACAATATGTATGAAAGCATTAATTATCAGACTTCTTGACAGATTTGTTCAGATTTGCAGTGATTGTTCAGTTTCAGGAGTCATCTATCCGTTGACATTCTGACCAGATAAGGAAATGAAAGTTCTCAATAGAATTGTGTAAATCTTGGTATGATTGTTTTCTAGAGGCTCTCTAAACAGCGTTTAAAATTTTCTAGAGGCAGGGGGGGAAAAGCTCCCCTGCCCCCCATCTTTTGGTACCCTGGCTCTCGCTCCTGTATACATGTATATAGTCAGAGTTCTCTTATTTGTTTAAAACTTACTCAAATGCTGCCATTGATTTTAGAACTAGCATAATATGACTTGCTGCTGTTGGGTATTTTAATAGGCTTTTTAAGCCCCTATCTGTTTTTTAATATGTAGACATTTGTGATTGTATATGTATATATGTTTGCTATTATTTATATTTTATTTTTGTTGTAAATCCAGATTTTATCAAATTATGATAATATATGTAAACGATTACTGAATTTGTATGGAATGGTTATTCAATTTTATTAAATGGTGTTTATTTAACGTATTAAAAAAATTGGTGCATTTTGTGTAATAGAAACTTACAAATATTGAAATCTTACAAATATTTTATTTACCTATATTATTATTTGTGCTATATTTTTGTTATTTTGTACATGCTTGTTAGATCTTTAATATAATATACAGTTTTCACCTGTGTAGATTCAGCTTCAAAATATTATTAGTTATTAGCATTACACATGTTGAACATAATACCAAAGTCCAAAGGGAGACAATCTAATGAAATCCATGTATTAATATTCTCCACAAAGTAAGTAGAATTATAACTAAAACAGTTTTATTTTTACATTATATATATTTTATAGGGTTTAACAAATATTAGCACTAACCTCTAGTTTAAAAGTGTGTGTACAGGAATTTAAACATAAAAAGCTGGACAATTCGAAATCCAGAGAATTGATGATACAGTATCAAGTTTGTGATATGAACAAAAAAGATTTCCATCTTGTAACTTTTGCATTAATGAATAATAATATTGTAAATAATATTTTTACTTAGTCATAATATAAAATCTTAAAGATAACTGCTTTATATGTTTTAAGTTAAATGGTATACAGGGTACTCTTCCACCACTGACCGGCATGAATCAATTGGCATTTGAAATTTTCATTAATGGCTATTTATAGCCACAAGAAGGGCCTTGTGTAAATACTTTTGTTATACTATACCAGCACTGATCTCATGATAACTTTTCTCCTAATAAAAATGTCATTAATATTGCCAAGATTATGTTCAGGATATCTTGCACATTTAATGGATTACAGTTATTTAATGAAATTTCGGTTAATATTTGTTATGTTATAAGAACAAGTATATTAAAAATGTTATTTGAACATTTAATGGATTACACTTAATTAGTTATTTGAACATTTAATGGATTACACTTAATTAATGAAATTTCGGTTAATATTTGTTATGTTATTATAACAAGTATATTAAAAATGTTATTTGAACATTTAATGGATTACACTTAATTAGTTATTTGAACATTTAATGGATTACACTTAATTAATGAAATTTCGGTTAATATTTGTTATGTTATAATAACAAGTATATTAAAAATGTTATTTGAACATTTAATGGATTACACTTAATTAGTTATTTGAACATTTAATGGATTACACTTAATTAATGAAATTTCGGTTAATATTTGTTATGTTATAATAACAAGTATATTAAAAATGTTAATCATCATTTAGGCATTACGATCTTGTTCAGTCTTGCTATTCCCGGTGGAATACTATATCAGATGATAATCCTTTTTATTATTTAGGCCTGAATTGGAAAGATGGAAAGATATAATTATTGAAATATAGTCATTGATAAAAGATATAAGTATAGATAATTAGTTCTAATTTGTACACTTACCCCCCCCCCCCATTACTTGTAATAATGTAATTGAATCTTGTTATTTTATCAATGCAATCTGATTAAAACACAGACCCTGTTTGGTTTCATTTTGAATGCTTACTCTAACCCTATCCTACAATCTTGCCAACAATCACATGCTCTAACCTTATTTACATCCCAGCAACCTTGAAGGAAAAGAGATCTAGCTAACTACTTTAGGATCTGGAAGAGTTGTAATATAATCTACGTTTTAGATGATGTCAAGGATTAGCCAATGAAATGATCTGTTGGGGGGGGGTCTTCGTGAGTGATAAATGGAACTGGGTATCTTATAGAAACATAAGCACCGATTGGGTAACAAAATGTCAGAAGCGACCGGGCAGTTATTTATGTGGTTGGGGCTATAAAAAAAAAGAATCCAAATGTAGATCTGTATTTTAATCAGATTGTATCTCAGTACTAAATATTTATGATTACAAAATGAATTATTTTTGTTTAAAAATATATTGTTTTTTAGTTTATGCTTTGTCTATAAACTGCTAGTCATTTGATTTTGTTAAAAACCAGTATTTTTAATTCAGATTTTATATTGAGCTATATATAAACTATTTACCTATTATATTATGCATACTGAAAATAAAGAAATCTGAATAAAACTTATGTATGTGGTTATGTTTGTATACCCAAAGTTCAGTGTGGGCCTATTATGTAAAGTATTGTGGCCATGGGGGGACAGACTGAATGCCCCAACAACATGCACATTCACAGTAAGATTTGACCTCCATGGATTGATTCTGTTGTCTCAACTACTATATAATGTTAGTTAGCAGATAAAACTATGCAATTATCATAAAATTCCGATTGATAATTAGTTAATTTGTAATTATGTATACTTACATATTTCCTACATAATAAAATCGAATTACGTAGCTGCTGTATATTAATAACAGAAATGAGATCGTTTTATATTCTAACGAAGTTCTAATTATATTCAGGATTAATATTAAAATGAAATAGGGTTTAACGTCCTATTGTTTGCTCCGACTGGGCTAATGAAGACGTGCATCCGTCATACAGTGTGTTATTAAATAAATTTTGCCTGGGCACGATGACCTACTCTTAAATCGTATTCCAGCTGCCAAGGGATTTTTAACCTGCACGTCCCATCCAAACGACTAGACTCAGCTGCACTTATCAGACCCTGCACCACTGACAAGGGAAAAGCACGTCGGAAATTCCCGATGAACTTTCTCGGCCAATGCAGGGAACGAACACGTGACCTCAACGTCAAAATCTACTGCCAAAGTAGAATGGTTTGCTATTCACACATTCAGACATTCATTCGGGTAAACTTGTGCACAATATGTCACCAAATAAGATACACAGAAAACTATATTATAAGTAGAATACACGCTGGTAAGTTTAGGAATACACTGTTCTGTTAAATGTATTTAGGTATTTACCTACATAATACCATAATGTTGAACTTTATAATTATTGTGATACTATATAATGCTATACCTACATGTATAGTCTATTGTAAAATGCTAAATCAATTGGGGTGGGGAGTCTTTTTTGATGGCAAATAGTATTTCGAACGAATTTGTGAAATGAAATTGGCCTGTGACGAAAACTGACTGGCAATCCATATTTGGTACCAATCGTTAGTCCTGATATCAGCCAATTCTTAGAAAAAATGGGCTCATAATTTCCATATTAGCACATTGTGTATGGTAGGTGATCAATAAACTAAAAAGTGCCTCGCAAGTCTTTAAAAGAGGGAGAGAGAGCGAAATTGGGTTCAACGTCCACTCGACACAAACAATGACATTTCGGGACAAACATATGCTTTATACAGCACAAACTTTAACGTGCTAGCCATTCAGCCATCCAACCCCCCCAGTCTTTAAAAGAAATGAGTGGGACCGAGGTACTCAGACATCATTTCATCACAATGCAGAGATCTTAAAATTGGTTTCCCAGCTAGCCACCTCTGGCTAGAGGCTGACACAGCTAGAAATCATAGCACCCGAGCAGGGAGGTCTTAAAATTGACTTCCAGGTCAGCCAGATCGATTGAGTAAAATACCTTTTTTTAGTTCAGATTACTTAACTTAAAGCTTTTTTAGTCCAGATTACTTAAACTTAAAGCTTTCAAGCGTGCGCAACGTTGCGAAACATGGTCTGTGCCATCTACCTTGTAGTTTCATGTATTCCTGTTACCATAAATAAAGATTTAGAACAACCCGGCTTTGCCAGAGTTCCATTTTATTGAAAGTACATAACGTCTACAGTGAAGCCAAAATATTGACGTCCTTGTTGAGGTCTAAGAAAGAAGACACCAATGAGCGAAATATAGCCTGACCCTAACATTTTTTAAGCAGGTATAGCACAAGATAGTGTCACATTATCGAATTAATGCCGTATATATAGCGAGAGTTGATTATATAGTGTCACATTATAATGCCGTTATTTATTTGAAAAAAAATACCAATTAAAATTAATGGTATCGAGTGTTTTACAAAGAATAATAGAACCATCCTTCCGCTTCAAAAAGTTAAGTAAGAACACAAACACAAAAGTCGATAGCAAAAGGAGTTCCCCTACCTACAATAATTTATTTTACAAAAGCAACCACTGGTATATCTATCAAATACATGTTATTTTGTTAGCCTTTCATTGTATTCTACTGCATATTAACCAATCAATGCAACAGCAGGTAAGGGGTGTAATGGTATCATAGAATCTGTTCATATCTTCCCTGCTGTGTTACCTTCTCTAACAGTGTTAGAATAACAGTTGTTTGATAACGCTATACCCATAGCCACTGGGACATTCCTCCAAGACGTGACTGTGGTTGAGCTGCTGAGATCATGGGTTGAGAAGCATTATTATTATTATTTATTAAAACATTTATATAGCGCTAATTCCACCAACGGTGTTCAGAAGCGCTTTACAATCATATACCAGTAAAACAGAAAATATATTAAACAACCAAAAGACTACAAAAAGATGCAATATGATAAAATAATATATATCTAATTAAAAGCCTTTTTAAATAAGTAAGTTTTAAAAGCACATGTAAAAGATTGTACTGGATGACTGGAACGAATATCAGTATCAGAACCAGATGGTTTTAAATCATACCACAGGTTGGGGGCTAGAAATTAAAACGACCTTCACCATATGTAACCATTCTAGCAGATCTTGGTTTGAGACGATAAATGTCATTTGAACTACGGAGACTGCGAGCATTTGTTTGTTTTTCAATTAGATGACATAAATAAGATGGGTTAAAGGGCCAATCCCGATAACTTTTTGGGGAATAAAACTGCTTAATTTTGTGTTAAAATCATTTAAAACCCATTATCTAAGGCCGATCAACTGACCCGATATTTGTGATACGCTTGTAAATAACTTAAACCTGACAGTCTGCATCTGGAAATGGAGACCTTTGTATTATAATACAGTATCTGGATAAAACCAGACTTTTTTCTATAAAAATAATATGTAGGTGAAATTGACCTAATGTTATCAAGTACAGTACATGGGTCATTCACTGTATAGACCTCTCAAAAAAAGTAAATCGATTATCAGATCACCCAATAAAAATACGACCCGTAATCTTAAAAGGGTCACGTGTCCGGATAAGCCGTGTTGACGTTCAAGTCCAAACGACTCAATATTTTCAGCTGAAATTTTCAGACAATGTAAATACACCATGCCTTTATATTTTGGTCCATAAATTTCACAAATACTCGGGCTTTAATTTTTGAGACTATGTTCTTATCGGGATTGTCCCTTTAAGCGAGTTAAAGGATATAATTACAATGGTGGCGGCTAAACCAAGTCCACCTGCAAAAACCTCAATTCCGTGTCTGCCCCAGAAGTCTTGATCTTCTAAATCCTGATTTTGCATTGACTTCTCTACATCACATCACATCACCCAATCGATCGACAAATAAAATGTTCACACGAAACGTCAATTGGCTACGGTGTTGTAAGTATTATGTCATATGTCGGTTGTTCTGATACATATAAAGTGTAGCTGAAATAAATGTCCAAGAATTCATCTTTCGCTATCGTGAACTCGGAATAGAATACTCTTGACTCTGGTGAACATATCCAGTTTATTTTAAACATCACTCGGATTTTCACATCCGATCCGTGTTCAAATGAAACCACGACGCTGAACAACTTAAACCTTCGGTACTTCCATTTACTATCAAATAATAAGCAGCAGGTGTCTGCTCGGGCCCGTAGCCAGCTTATAAAATTGGGGGGGGGGGGGCTACATCATATTTTGGAGGGGCTGAAGACCACCACCTCTCCCGCCCGACCCCGCCCCGCCCCGCCCCTGCCCCGTCTCTGCCCCCCCCCCCCCCCCGCCGACTTTTGCATAATGTTCCGTTTGTGCACGACGCGAGTGGGTCTCTTTTTTTTAATGCTAAGCTATAGAGAAACAAATATGAAGTCGGTTTGTTTTAACATGATTTTGCGTTGGGCGTTGCGCAACGCTTGTTTCATAGACTACGCGGGAAGTGGCTTGAATAAAGCACCATACTTTTGTGGCCGTTTTATTAACGCTAGCGAGTTAAATAGTCACGTGACCCACTTGTATACACAACACAAACCTAAAGCTGCAGAAACAGGCGTCTGGTTCACTTCAATCTTTAGTATTTCAATAAAACTACCAGCATGCCTACATACAAATTTGTCTATTTTGATATCAGAGGGAGGGGCGAAATTGTTCGTCTTTGCTTCCTTAGCGCTGGTGTCAAATTTGAAGATGCAAGAATAGACTTTTCTGAATGGTCCGAAAAGGCTAAAGAAGGTAAGTTAAATGCATTTTTTCTATCTAAATAACTGTAAGAGCAGTTTTATTGATATGGTTTTTCAATCAAGCTATGAGCTTCCTAATCTCTCATGGGCATGACGTTCCACAGATGTAAAAATGCATTTTATCGACAAATCCTTTAATACAAGATAATGCATGGATTGTAAGATGGAGGGGTGTTTAAATTTAGGGTAAATTGTTCAATATATAACAACAGCCATCAAACATTGCGGCCGGGATCAAGTTGACATAATTCAGCTAGATCTCAAATTAGGTCGTTATAAAGAACATATAACAGTTCACTCCCGACCCCCAATTTCTCAATGGGTGTTGTTAAACAATAAATCAAGTTTATCAAGTAAAAGTAGTTTACAACTGTTGATATATAGACAGAAAGAAAATGGATTGATCTGAATTATTTTAATGGATACAAATTCTGCTACTGTTCATTCTACGTTATAATATCAATAAATTGATTCTTGGTTAAAAATAGTTAGTTATAATTACTCAGTTACAACATGGAAAGTACATAACGTATAGCCTACATACGGTTATTCATGGTTACAAGAAGATCGCGTTTAGAAAGGCGGCGATATATAATGAAGACAATACGAATGAATTGATTTGTATATAGACACAGTGTTATGGTAAGAAAGGCGAGACACTGCCTACAAAGACCGTCACGCCCCAGGTGATTAAACCCACAGGCACTTGAAGGGATTCAAATAAAACTTGTTACTAGTGCTTGACTATTCAACCATAGAAAACTGAATATGAATAGAACCCGACCTTGGTTATTGTACCACAAAATGAAATATAATGATGTTTGTTAGAATTGGCTTGAAATAAAATGGGATTTAATGTCCTACTTTTCTGCCCGAACAGATCTAATGAAAACGGGCACACGCCATGCGGTGTGGTCGGAGAGTAAAATTTTGTCCGGGCAGTGGGGCTACGGCCTACTCTTTCGAATATAAAGCTGTCGTGCCAATGTCAGTGTATAAACGGGAACTAGGTTTTCGTCCCATCCATGTGACTAGACACTGCTGTCAAGATAGTGAGCCCCTGCTAGATTGATCACAAAACTTTGATATGAAGACGACTGAGAACAGGGACGGTCATGTATTATCTACAATTCTACAGTGGGGTGTTCACTTACTCTATTTCCATTTATAAATTTCCAAACCTAAAATAAATTTGAGCAGAGCCCGGGGACTGTTTTATTTCTTCTCGTTGGTCTATGAGCTGAGAGGTATTTGTGATTAAGCGGCCTATCATAATTTGATTATGAAAAAAACTCCTAGAAACATTAGCAGCTCACTCTGTTAACTATGTTTTATAAAGTATTAAATGCATTTTTCTAGCTTCGCCATTTGGTCAGCTCCCGTACCTGGAGATAGACGGAAAGAAGTTTGCTCAATCTACAGCCATAGCTAACTATATTTCTAGAGAGTACGGTAAGTTTGTAACTACATAGCTTCAGATTAAAATAAGTAAAACAAAGATCATTATTTCTTTTCGTGCTGCACATTTTGTATTGCTTGTATTCACAACTGTCGAAAGAAATCCAAAACTAAACGTCCATTGTATTGATAAGGTAATCAGATTAAAAGTTGACAGGAAAACTATTGTATTTGATATTGATATTATTCCATAGACTCATCATATTGCCAATCTTTTAACAGGTTAAAAGTTCACTGGTATAGTACACTTGGACAAAAGATGTTTAATGTATAAGGTCCACCATAAATCAGCTGAACTGTGTGATTATATATTTTGCGTCTCCCATGAAATGAATTATCTGATATTGATGGGGTTCATTCATGATAATTCTTTAAACAATGATGATTGCGGGGGCAGGGTGGAGTCGGGCCCCCAGTCGGGGGTAATATTACTGAAGGCTATGGACTAAATATCCATTTGTTTGCAGACGACACCCATCTGTATTTTGAATTTGACGCAGACTCTCAACATTCTACGATACAAAATCTAGAACTTTGTCTCACAGAAATTCTTGCGTGGATGACATAACATTCCTTGAAATGAAATCAAAAAAAAACAGAACTGCTTGTAATTGGAACCAAGCAAGAACTCCGATAAATGTATTAAACGCTAGTTAATTTTGATAAAGAAATAATTTCAGTAACCCATAAAGCTCGAAATACTGGTGCTCTATTAGTTTAAAGATCAAATACAAAGTATTTATTCCCGCTGCCTTCTATCATATAAATCGAATTGGAAAGATCCAACGCTATCTCAATTATGAAAATAAAGAAAAAACTCATTCACATTATTCATTTCAAATAAACTAGATTACCAGAATGGTTTACTATACAGCTTACCAGACTATCAGATTAACAAACTAAATTCAGTAGCTCGACTCCTCACTAAAACTAGAAAACATCAACACATCTCCCCTGTATTGCAATCTTTACATTGGCCCCCAATTCAGCAAATAATTAAGTTCAAGGTTTTTTTTTCGTCTTCAAAGCGATAAACGGCCAAGCTCCATCTTATATTAAAGTCTTGTAGAACCCTATACTACCACATCTTCTAAAATCTCCAGCCATTAACTTACAACTTGGAAAACGTGTCTTTTTGTTATTTTCCTTTTCTATGGAAAGGACTACCACAGTCAATGGAACAATTACCACCTGTGGGCCATTTTAAAAACCCTAATCGGTAAATAATCAGTGAATGTAAAAACCAACAGCGCCTTCAAAACTGTTTTCTTCAGTATTGGCGCGCCTTATTAATGACGATATTATTATTATTATATTACATTCTACGTATAGATTTAATCCTGAAGTTTCAAGACTGTAGGGGTATAAAAATAGGGCCTACTTCATGATTTTGTGGAAGACTGGGTTTATTAAATTCGGTCCGGTATCACTTCCCAATCATAGCAATTGGTTACTTTTTAATTTAGTTTGCTTCCTCGTATATCACTCAGCCATGAATAATTATAGTTAACGAGAAACTTTTTCAATTTTCTTTCTGCTTTTTTTGTAGGTCTTTATGGTGACAATTCTCTTGAAAATTTAACTATTGACGGTATTGTGGCGTTAACAGTAGATTACTTCGACGCGTGGGTTAAATCACATTTTGAGAAAGATGCCAACAGAAAGGTGGGTCCGAAAATATTTTTGTTTCTTGTTTCCTTTATTTATTTAAAATAGATTTCTCATAATCATCAGTATATATTTGGTTAATTCATAAACTGAAGTTTGCTATCATTTTATCACTTACTATTTACCTATTTTAGGCAGAATTGGAAGCTAAGTTGAAAAATGAAGATTTACCAAAATTCCTTGGACATCTAAATAAAATCATAACGGAAAACAAAGCCGGATTTTATGTTGGAAATAGGGTTTGTATTTATAGTTACAATTGGGCATGTTTGCAGTATGTTGGGAAGAAATTCAGAACCAATTCGTCATTATTGACCACTGTCTGTCTCTATAAAATTCGAAAACACGCCAGTTGACTCAATGGCAGGCTTTATGCGCGCTGCATCAAAAAACATGTCATTGGGTCGACTGGCGTGGTACGTGACAAGTAGTAGGGTCGCCTGTCCAGCCTCGTGGGTGTTCTCCGGGTTCTCCGTTTGCCTCCCAATGCTAAAGATCCTTACGCGCAAGCGAAGTATTGAAATAAAATTAAACCATATGTTAGTCCCGAAATGGCATAGTTTGTGTCGAGTGAACGTTAAACCCCATCTCTCTCTCTCTCTCTCTCTCTCTCTCTCTCTCTCTCTCTCTCTCTCTCTCTTTCTCTCTCTCTATATCTCTCTTTTAATATTGTTTTATGGACGGGTATATTTGGGGAGAGTGATTGACATTTATACATATTTATTTTACAGTTAACACTAGCAGATCTTGCCGTTTATCATACTCTGGACAATCCACAGAGAGACTACCCCGAAGTCTACGCACAATATCCAAAAGTGGTTGAACATCGTAAAAGAATTGCATCGTTGCCGCGGTTGGCACCTTACTTGTCTTCAAGAAAAGTGACAGAGTTATAACTCAAAACATAACAGGAATGAACTTTAACATTTTATTGTCAGACGTTTCTCTTTCTTATTCCTACTCGAAATATCTCAAAAAACACTTTTAATATCCTCATTATCAATTATTAGTTTTGAAATGTAATAAAATTTTGAATGTACAGAAAGATTTATCATTAATTTTGAAAGGAAACGTTCTGGTGATTCGAAGTTACATTATAGTGTTGAATTATTATAAATGTGTGTACGCTGTGGCAAGAAATGTTTCATTTAGCAATCAGGGCGATAAATAGTCAAAACTAACCTTAGACCAGAGGTAGAGATGAGCGGTATTTTCATATTGCAGCTATATAGCAAGCGGTAGGAACTGTCAGCAGACATAGTCCGATCAGAGACAGTTCCAAAAGGAACTATAGCGTCTAACATACATGTACGTACCTCTTGAATGAAAACGAAAACTTATAAATCTTACTGTAGTTTCCAAATCAGGTTTTGACCTTCAAAATTCTAATGGCGTAGACTTTGCTTTGCATAGCACGCGATAATGTTTTAATTTCATTTTAATACGGGGGATCACGTGGCTAAGTGGGTAAGACGCTGGCTGGCTAGCCCGGGGTGTTCCATCCCTGCATTGGACGAGAAAGCTCACCCCGATTTTCAGGTGTGGTTTGCCGTTGTCAGTGATGCAGGACGGGAGGCCCTAAAAGGACAACTGTCTAGTCGTTAGGATGGCACGATAATGAATGCATGAAATGAGGTTTAACGTCCTACGCTTCTGCACGTAACCTTGGCTAATTGAAGACAGGCATACGCCATACAGTGTGCTATAAGGGAAATTTTGCCCGGACAGCAACTGAATTCCAACTGCCAAGGGAATGTTTACGTGTACGCCAATGTGTACACGGGACCTCGGTTTTTGCTCAGGAAAAATTTCCCTCAAAGCACACTTTGCGTATGCCCGTCTACATTATCCCAGGCTAGGAGCAGAACAGTAGGACGTTAAACCCCATTTTATTTCATTTCATTTTTATTACATTCTAATACATATCATAATCTGTAATGTTATCTAAATTACTTATTAGACATTAATTAACTTCTCAAGACCATAATCACCACCCGATGCCTGCGACATTGAGTGGATTTGAATACATTTTGTGACGGATAATTTAACGTAAAAACGGATAATCGACACATTGTTTACTATCGTACCGGCGGTAGTAATGACGATCATAACATTAAATTGCCAATATCTCGGTTCAGAGGCAAGGAATTTGAGTGAAAATTTCAGCATATTATTCTGTTTTCATTATCTGTACTTTAACTATCATAGGAAGTACTGTTAGGGTTTGTCTTATCTTTTCGAAACATATCTAAAAAAATGGAAGGCTCCTCACCTCTACCCGAATGCAGACCTACCTAGGTACAGGTCAGCGGTAGGGATTATTGATATAATATAGGATCGGATAATTGGATAATAATACTCATTAAATTAACTATACCCATTTAATGGCCATTTGATTTGATGTCGAGACGATTTATTTCCATGTATCGGATGATATGAATATGCATATACAGACGCGAAACTTCCCAAGGGCCCTGTTTCACGAAATTTTTAATAAAAGATAAAATCTAAATTTAAGTAGATACTTCAATTTTGATTGGCTAAGCACTAAAATCAATCTAATAATATCCAATCAAATTACTAAAATTTGGATTTTATCTTAGTTAGAATTTTGTAAAACAAGCCCCAGGGCCTAGACTAATCTACTTTGTGAGCATATGACTTCAAGCCCAATTTTAACAGAACAGAATATAGATAAAGTGACAACGTACACAAAGGGAAAGTTCGCTAGTTAACATGTAAATATCCGTCGTATATTTCAATGTAACTCTGTTATCTTCCCGCCTCGAAATAAAGATATGAACACAAAGCTGGTTAAAAAATTACAATCAGACCCGTACCTAGGCCAAAAATAGTAGGGGGGGGGGGGCAACAGCTTAGGGGCGCCGATGGGGCTTCTGGGGGCGCCGATGTACCTACAGTTGACGGTCCACGGGGAAGAGTCAAGCCCCCCCCCCCGCATGTTTAGAAAATGTAGTTTGCACCCGAGGAGAGGAATTATTGGCGTATTATAATATTTTGATATGAACATTATAAAAATTTGAAGGGAAGAATAGGACTATAATAATTTATGAGAAAAACGAAAAGTTTAGAATCAGGTTACAGCGCGACTTGTTTGATTTTTGAAGATTATCACTCCTGGCGCGGGCTTGAATCAATCTCATTACCATCGGGAAATTAACCTGGAAATTTCCTACAATCTCCTGTTTGCTTTCTTATGGTAGATTTCTTCGCCAGACCGTTGAGTTGCGTTTCGGTCATTGTAGATATCTGCCAAGTCTTCAGCCGCAAAAAACAGACCTCTCGCACGCCACACTGCCCGGCTTCTTTTTCGAGGGCATGTCTTCAAACTGGAATCTGATACACGATTTAGTATCGCATGTTATACAATATCGGTGCTGTATGTATCGGGAACCATTATATACTTGACGTTAATAATACACTTCACGGCAGATTCTTGGCAGAAAAATAAAAACGCGAATTCTAACAATTCCCTAAAATATCAAGGACTCAATGGGTTCTGGTCTAAAATAAGTCTACTAATACGACAGGGATGCTTCAAGTCCGGCAAAAGGGGCACGCTGAAGCTATACTTGAAACAAGGCGCCCAGGTTTGCGGCAGTATCTGACATCTTTGAAAAAGATCGATCGGAACGCTGCCAGATCTAATGCGCTATAAACGGCAACAAATACGGTTTGTACCTTGAACGAATTCAATATCCAGTAGACATGGTACAAGGGTTAATCAGCGAAATGGATGCATGAGATGTGTTGTTGACGTTTGGGAAAGTAGACGAGGGGAAATGTGTAGGGAGTGATAGTTAGATGTATTATGAATGGTTAGAGTAGCTGTGGTGTTACGGTGAAATACTATGCCGCCACCGTAACACCACAGCTTTATGATTTGTTAGACAGGAGTGATGTAATAAGTCCGACAATAATAAATAACATATTTCTGATTTTATTGTCGTCTTTTCCCACTTGCACTGGTTGTACGCCATTTTGAAACTAGCTGACGAAGACAGCTCGGGCGGCGATTGTTCGACTCCGGGCTGCTCTGTCAGTCGTATCATGTCACTCGATATTCACGCGGTAATTCACGGAATTCCACGATAAAAAACATCAAACCACCGCGATGCGTGTACTGTATGTTTTAACCTTGACCTATTACTCACTGATAAGCTTCCGCTGCAAAAGGAGTTCTTGCCTTTTTATCATTAGTATAATGACTTCGTCATGTGCGGCAGGTTAGTTTGCTTCTAAAAACACTGTTTACCGTTCCAAAAAATACAAAAGTAATTTTCTACCAGACAACCATGGTTCTATTCACCGAGACTAGATACTTTCTCTCGGTGTAAGGATATTATCGCTATGAAATGAGTTCATACACTGTTGAGAAAATAATCCCGTTGGTTTGCTTAGTAACAATTTGAGCATGAATCAACCTGTACTGAAAATTAAGTGCGTAATAAATATGAACGGTCTTCAAACATTCGGTTTATAATTAGCAATACACAGGTACAGTGGCAAGTGTTATGCTAAACAGACTTAATACCTCAAAAGTAGGCTACCTACGCGCGAAATACCAGATTTTGGTACATGTAAAACAAAACAAAATAGTGCCCGTGCGCGTGCCAGTAATAGAAAAACTAAGAGTTCGCGCGTAAGAAATGCACGAACGTACCAGGCGCGATGTCATCTAGAATAATTTTTGTAATGAATTCACTAACTTTTTATTGCGAGAGGACGTTGTAGTAAATCCAAAGAATACACGAAGGATGCCAGTGAAATATTATTAACTGGTGAGATTCACTAATAATTCGAATGGCAGACCTTAAACAGGCCCTGCTGACCTATGATACTAGCTGAGCAATACGAAGAGTTCAAGTCCATAAACACATGATAAAATTAATTGTCTGACAATGATCATGCGGGAGCGCGCTGTATATAACGGGCGCATATAACACATGTATTGGACGCCCCATTGACCAAGTCGTAAGCGCCCAACCAATCTCGCTTGACGGTATTCATTATCTGCGGACCGTCAAACATACATTGTCATTGTAATGCGCCCCACAAATCATGTCAATGGCGCCACTCCGGGATAAGCCACACCACAGATCACACAGTTTTGGACTCCCCCTCAAGTTATGTGTTAATTCATTATGAGGCGCCTCACTATTTGGTGGTGGGCGCCTCATATATAACGACATAAATAGAAGTGACATTGGTTAGGCGTCCCATCAATCTCGTAGTGGGCGCCCAACCAAAGTCACTCGGCTTTATAGAGCTCCCATACCGATATGGACACGTTAGTCGTTGACATCGTATTGGAAATGGCACCTTTGGCGCCCATTAGGGGAGCAGAGTTTTCCCGCAATTGATAAAGGCATATCGGTGCGGCCCAACAATCATATATTGTCATTATAGGGCGCCCCACCAATCATGCCATTATGGAAGTTCCTCTGGGATAAGGTGCACCACAAATGACGCCGTTTTTTACGCCCCATCAAGTTGTGTGTTTATCGTGTGACTCATTATGAGGCGCCCCACCATTTGGGATGCGCCTTCCATATAACGACATGATTGGTGAGGCTCCCATAAAACCAAGTGACATTGGTTTGGCGCCCTGCCAATCTCGTGCCCCAACCGATGTCTTTATGGGGCGCCTATACTGATATGGGCATGTAAATCGCTGGCCCCGTATTGTGTTCAATCGAAAGTTCGCTCTCGGCCTGACAATAGAGAAAGAGGGAGAACGGTCATGTTTGCAGTATGTTGGGAAGAAATTCAGAACCAATTCGTCATTATTGACCACTGTCTGTCTCTATAAAATTCGAAAACACGCCAGTTGACTCAATGGCAGGCTTTATGCGCGCTGCATCAAAAAACATGTCATTGGGTCGACTGGCGTGGTACGTGACAAGTAGTAGGGTCGCCTGTCCAGCCTCGTGGGTGTTCTCCGGGTTCTCCGTTTGCCTCCCAATGCTAAAGATCCTTACGCGCAAGCGAAGTATTGAAATAAAATTAAACCATATGTTAGTCCCGAAATGGCATAGTTTGTGTCGAGTGAACGTTAAACCCCATCTCTCTCTCTCTCTCTCTCTCTCTCTCTCTCTTTCTCTCTCTCTATATCTCTCTTTTAATATTGTTTTATGGACGGGTATATTTGGGGAGAGTGATTGACATTTATACATATTTATTTTACAGTTAACACTAGCAGATCTTGCCGTTTATCATACTCTGGACAATCCACAGAGAGACTACCCCGAAGTCTACGCACAATATCCAAAAGTGGTTGAACATCGTAAAAGAATTGCATCGTTGCCGCGGTTGGCACCTTACTTGTCTTCAAGAAAAGTGACAGAGTTATAACTCAAAACATAACAGGAATGAACTTTAACATTTTATTGTCAGACGTTTCTCTTTCTTATTCCTACTCGAAATATCTCAAAAAACACTTTTAATATCCTCATTATCAATTATTAGTTTTGAAATGTAATAAAATTTTGAATGTACAGAAAGATTTATCATTAATTTTGAAAGGAAACGTTCTGGTGATTCGAAGTTACATTATAGTGTTGAATTATTATAAATGTGTGTACGCTGTGGCAAGAAATGTTTCATTTAGCAATCAGGGCGATAAATAGTCAAAACTAACCTTAGACCAGAGGTAGAGATGAGCGGTATTTTCATATTGCAGCTATATAGCAAGCGGTAGGAACTGTCAGCAGACATAGTCCGATCAGAGACAGTTCCAAAAGGAACTATAGCGTCTAACATACATGTACGTACCTCTTGAATGAAAACGAAAACTTATAAATCTTACTGTAGTTTCCAAATCAGGTTTTGACCTTCAAAATTCTAATGGCGTAGACTTTGCTTTGCATAGCACGCGATAATGTTTTAATTTCATTTTAATACGGGGGATCACGTGGCTAAGTGGATAAGACGCTGGCTGGCTAGCCCGGGGTGTTCCATCCCTGCATTGGACGAGAAAGCTCACCCCGATTTTCAGGTGTGGTTTGCCGTTGTCAGTGATGCAGGACGGGAGGCCCTAAAAGGACAACTGTCTAGTCGTTAGGATGGCACGATAATGAATGCATGAAATGAGGTTTAACGTCCTACGCTTCTGCACGTAACCTTGGCTAATTGAAGACAGGCATACGCCATACAGTGTGCTATAAGGGAAATTTTGCCCGGACAGCAACTGAATTCCAACTGCCAAGGGAATGTTTACGTGTACGCCAATGTGTACACGGGACCTCGGTTTTTGCTCAGGAAAAATTTCCCTCAAAGCACACTTTGCGTATGCCCGTCTACATTATCCCAGGCTAGGAGCAGAACAGTAGGACGTTAAACCCCATTTTATTTCATTTCATTTTTATTACATTCTAATACATATCATAATCTGTAATGTTATCTAAATTACTTATTAGACATTAATTAACTTCTCAAGACCATAATCACCACCCGATGCCTGCGACATTGAGTGGATTTGAATACATTTTGTGACGGATAATTTAACGTAAAAACGGATAATCGACACATTGTTTACTATCGTACCGGCGGTAGTAATGACGATCATAACATTAAATTGCCAATATCTCGGTTCAGAGGCAAGGAATTTGAGTGAAAATTTCAGCATATTATTCTGTTTTCATTATCTGTACTTTAACTATCATAGGAAGTACTGTTAGGGTTTGTCTTATCTTTTCGAAACATATCTAAAAAAATGGAAGGCTCCTCACCTCTACCCGAATGCAGACCTACCTAGGTACAGGTCAGCGGTAGGGATTATTGATATAATATAGGATCGGATAATTGGATAATAATACTCATTAAATTAACTATACCCATTTAATGGCCATTTGATTTGATGTCGAGACGATTTATTTCCATGTATCGGATGATATGAATATGCATATACAGACGCGAAACTTCCCAAGGGCCCTGTTTCACGAAATTTTTAATAAAAGATAAAATCTAAATTTAAGTAGATACTTCAATTTTGATTGGCTAAGCACTAAAATCAATCTAATAATATCCAATCAAATTACTAAAATTTGGATTTTATCTTAGTTAGAATTTTGTAAAACAAGCCCCAGGGCCTAGACTAATCTACTTTGTGAGCATATGACTTCAAGCCCAATTTTAACAGAACAGAATATAGATAAAGTGACAACGTACACAAAGGGAAAGTTCGCTAGTTAACATGTAAATATCCGTCGTATATTTCAATGTAACTCTGTTATCTTCCCGCCTCGAAATAAAGATATGAACACAAAGCTGGTTAAAAAATTACAATCAGACCCGTACCTAGGCCAAAAATAGTAGGGGGGGGGCAACAGCTTAGGGGCGCCGATGGGGCTTCTGGGGGCGCCGATGTACCTACAGTTGACGGTCCACGGGGAAGAGTCAACCCCCCCCCCCCCGCATGTTTAGAAAATGTAGTTTGCACCCGAGGAGAGGAATTATTGGCGTATTATGATATTTTGATATGAACATTATAAAAATTTGAAGGGAAGAATAGGACTATAATAATTTATGAGAAAAACGAAAAGTTTAGAATCAGGTTACAGCGCGACTTGTTTGATTTTTGAAGATTATCACTCCTGGCGCGGGCTTGAATCAATCTCATTACCATCGGGAAATTAACCTGGAAATTTCCTACAATCTCCTGTTGGCTTTCTTATGGTAGATTTCTTCGCCAGACCGTTGAGTTGCGTTTCGGTCATTGTAGATATCTGCCAAGTCTTCAGCCGCAAAAAACAGACCTCTCGCACGCCACACTGCCCGGCTTCTTTTTCGAGGGCATGTCTTCAAACTGGAATCTGATACACGATTTAGTATCGCATGTTATACAATATCGGTGCTGTATGTATCGGGAACCATTATATACTTGACGTTAATAATACACTTCACGGCAGATTCTTGGCAGAAAAATAAAAACGCGAATTCTAACAATTCCCTAAAATATCAAGGACTCAATGGGTTCTGGTCTAAAATAAGTCTACTAATACGACAGGGATGCTTCAAGTCCGGCAAAAGGGGCACGCTGAAGCTATACTTGAAACAAGGCGCCCAGGTTTGCGGCAGTATCTGACATCTTTGAAAAAGATCGATCGGAACGCTGCCAGATCTAATGCGCTATAAACGGCAACAAATACGGTTTGTACCTTGAACGAATTCAATATCCAGTAGACATGGTACAAGGGTTAATCAGCGAAATGGATGCATGAGATGTGTTGTTGACGTTTGGGAAAGTAGACGAGGGGAAATGTGTAGGGAGTGATAGTTAGATGTATTATGAATGGTTAGAGTAGCTGTGGTGTTACGGTGAAATACTATGCCGCCACCGTAACACCACAGCTTTATGATTTGTTAGACAGGAGTGATGTAATAAGTCCGACAATAATAAATAACATATTTCTGATTTTATTGTCGTCTTTTCCCACTTGCACTGGTTGTACGCCATTTTGAAACTAGCTGACGAAGACAGCTCGGGCGGCGATTGTTCGACTCCGGGCTGCTCTGTCAGTCGTATCATGTCACTCGATATTCACGCGGTAATTCACGGAATTCCACGATAAAAAACATCAAACCACCGCGATGCGTGTACTGTATGTTTTAACCTTGACCTATTACTCACTGATAAGCTTCCGCTGCAAAAGGAGTTCTTGCCTTTTTATCATTAGTATAATGACTTCGTCATGTGCGGCAGGTTAGTTTGCTTCTAAAAACACTGTTTACCGTTCCAAAAAATACAAAAGTAATTTTCTACCAGACAACCATGGTTCTATTCACCGAGACTAGATACTTTCTCTCGGTGTAAGGATATTATCGCTATGAAATGAGTTCATACACTGTTGAGAAAATAATCCCGTTGGTTTGCTTAGTAACAATTTGAGCATGAATCAACCTGTACTGAAAATTAAGTGCGTAATAAATATGAACGGTCTTCAAACATTCGGTTTATAATTAGCAATACACAGGTACAGTGGCAAGTGTTATGCTAAACAGACTTAATACCTCAAAAGTAGGCTACCTACGCGCGAAATACCAGATTTTGGTACATGTAAAACAAAACAAAATAGTGCCCGTGCGCGTGCCAGTAATAGAAAAACTAAGAGTTCGCGCGTAAGAAATGCACGAACGTACCAGGCGCGATGTCATCTAGAATAATTTTTGTAATGAATTCACTAACTTTTTATTGCGAGAGGACGTTGTAGTAAATCCAAAGAATACACGAAGGATGCCAGTGAAATATTATTAACTGGTGAGATTCACTAATAATTCGAATGGCAGACCTTAAACAGGCCCTGCTGACCTATGATACTAGCTGAGCAATACGAAGAGTTCAAGTCCATAAACACATGATAAAATTAATTGTCTGACAATGATCATGCGGAGCGCGCTGTATATAACGGGCGCATATAACACATGTATTGGACGCCCCATTGACCAAGTCGTAAGCGCCCAACCAATCTCGCTTGACGGTATTCATTATCTGCGGACCGTCAAACATACATTGTCATTGTAATGCGCCCCACAAATCATGTCAATGGCGCCACTCCGGGATAAGCCACACCACAGATCACACAGTTTTGGACTCCCCCTCAAGTTATGTGTTAATTCATTATGAGGCGCCTCACTATTTGGTGGTGGGCGCCTCATATATAACGACATAAATAGAAGTGACATTGGTTAGGCGTCCCATCAATCTCGTAGTGGGCGCCCAACCAAAGTCACTCGGCTTTATAGAGCTCCCATACCGATATGGACACGTTAGTCGTTGACATCGTATTGGAAATGGCACCTTTGGCGCCCATTAGGGGAGCAGAGTTTTCCCGCAATTGATAAAGGCATATCGGTGCGGCCCAACAATCATATATTGTCATTATAGGGTGCCCCACCAATCATGCCATTATGGAAGTTCCTCTGGGATAAGGTGCACCACAAATGACGCCGTTTTTTACGCCCCATCAAGTTGTGTGTTTATCGTGTGACTCATTATGAGGCGCCCCACCATTTGGGATGCGCCTTCCATATAACGACATGATTGGTGAGGCTCCCATAAAACCAAGTGACATTGGTTTGGCGCCCTGCCAATCTCGTGCCCCAACCGATGTCTTTATGGGGCGCCTATACTGATATGGGCATGTAAATCGCTGGCCCCGTATTGTGTTCAATCGAAAGTTCGCTCTCGGCCTGACAATAGAGAAAGAGGGAGAACGGTCATGGACTGGGAGGTTATTTTGGTGGTTATTGAGACCCTGCTTTGGTGGTCTGCCAATAAAGGTCACGTGATGTACCCGTTATTTAATATTAACCCGCGCTACTGACCTAATAACAACTATTTATTAAGAACATCCAAATTATAGTGTTCGGATTATTCCATCATGCCTTCATACAAACTTGTCTATTTTGATTTGAGAGGACGGGGAGAAATCGTTCGACTTTGTTTCAATGCAGCTGGTGTGACCTTTGATGAGGAGAGAATAGATTATCCTTCTGAGTGGACAGCAGAAAAAAAAGCAGGTAGACCTTGTGTATTAAGTTTTGTTAACAAACAAGTTTTCACTCGTTTTCATAGGATTATTTATATGAATCGATACATTGACAATAGTAATTTCAGTATAACGCTTCTCGATCGTGTTTTGTTGTAGAAAAGTAGGACGGTCTCGTTTAATTGCAATCATTGTATTATTTAATCGATGGCTTTGGTGTGTTGCCTTTAATATGCAGTCAATGTACTTTATATTGGCTTTATAGGACGTACAGTACATATTTATTATGTACTTTATAGACTGGCTCGATATCATAAATCTCGGAATCAATAATCTGGTACCTCAAACATTTCTAATATAGATTTAGACATTACGCGGATCGCAAAACTCGTTAGCCTATTCCGTTCGGTTTCTTCCAATGAATGGATTTATAAGTTATACTACATCACTACAGAATAGCGAATATAATTTTGGTCTATGAACTACAATAGTTATGAATGAAGGACTTCGATGAACTTGAAACCGCTTTTGTAGGAGGCCAGAAAAAGATATCACGCTTAGATTACTCTACATATTTTTTACTTTACGCGTAAGCTCGAATAATCTGAAATTTGGCGAATGTGGTCCCGTGGGGAGGGGGGAATTCAGAATGCAGCGTGAATTATACCTCTTAAGATGTGTATACTCGTTATAAATATTATGTCCGTATACGCAATGTGTTAAACACACTGCAATATCTCCGATGTGCAACACACCAAATTTCAGCCTTCTATAAATTCGTTATTACAATATAGTTGCCACATTTAATTCTTAAAGCTTTTTGATTTACATTATATTTCAGCTGCACCGTTTGGTCAAGTCCCCTACCTTGAAATAGATGGAAAGAAATTTGCTCAATCAGGGGCCATAGCATCATATATTTCTAGAGAATATGGTACGGTTTATTAGTAGACTTAATAGTTTTTTGTAAATAAGTTTGATTTTATATAAATCGTTTTCAAAATTATCCTATATTTATGTAATTATGGAAATTCAGAGTATAGGGCTTGTCATAATGGTAGCTGACGTCTTGAACACGACGATAGGCCGGGACGGTAACTGTACGGCTATATTACAGAGATGGAATTTGCAGAGTCCCAAATTTTTTCTCCAATCTTAGACGATCTCCAAAACGATAATATTACTTTAGGTGGTGATAAAATAAAACAAGTTTCTAAAACCACGTTTCATACAATACACACACTCGCCATCGTTTTCGTTATTGTGAAAAATAGTCACAATAAAACACGATATTAGGTTGAACAAATGCTAAGTCAACATGGATAAATTATGAAATGTGTTAGTGGGAGGTTCGTGGCTTAATTATATGTACTGATGACTCTGTCGCTTGTCATTTGACAACTATCAAGTAAATTCGAAGCTTAATTTCGATGTCAACTGTAGGTATATTTGATATTCTTACTGCTTCTAGGGAAACGTTATTCCTTATCGCCCATTAGGGAAATATGCAAAACTGGTGCATCTTTGTATCTCATGAACAAACTTTTATAGTTCAAATTACCAGGGTAGTCCTTTGGAACTAACTTAATGTAGTCCCAATTACCCATGTAATCATCATAATCATCTTCTTCTTAGGTTTTGCGTATCAAGAAGAAAAATTTACAAAGCTTATGCATTATTGTTTCTGATGAACACAGTTATATTGTCCCAATTACCAGGATAATCCTCTGGAACTATCTTAATGTAGTCCCAAATGCTTCTTTCATCTTTTGTTACTTAGGGTTTCACGTATCAAGAAGATAAATTTACAAAGCTTATGCATTTTTGTTTCTCATGAACAAACTTAAATGGTCCCAAATACCAGGGTAATCACAATTGCTTCTTCTTCTTGTTACTTAGGATTGCTAGTGTAACCCTTTTGATCAAACTCTATTGTAGTCCTAATTATTAGGGTAGTTCTTTTAATGAGATGTATAAAAAAAACTTACTACATCTTTCTGTGTAGGTCTATATGGTGATAGTGCCCTGGAAAATTTATTCATTGATGGTGTAGTAGCGTTAACAGTAGATTACTTCGATACATGGGTCAGGGCATATTTTGAAGAAGACGCGAACAAAAAGGTGAGACATTATGTTATTAACAAAAAAAGAGAAAGAGAAGTTACATGTTGCTAAGATTCAATCGTAAAGAAACTTGTGTAAATATCTACGAATTAATATTATTAGTATCAGACGTCTGCAATAATGCATTTTATATTTTTAAAGTTCATCTTTTTTTCAGGTAGAATTAGAAACTAAGTTGAAAAATGAAGTTCTACCCAAATTCCTTGGACATCTAGAAAGAGTCTTATCTGATAGCGGTTCTGGGTTTTGTTCAGGGCAAAGGGTTTGTATTTTCGTAACTTAAAATAATTAAATACCATTTCACGGTGCACACAAAGAGGATACTAGTCTACCTTCTTTGACATTGTCTGTTTCTGCATCTCTCAAGGAACCATGTGAGAGGCGAAGCCAATCCCAGTATCACAGTATTTTTCAGTACGAATTGTCAGTTTTGCACAAGATCGTGAAGGCTGGTTCTTTCCAAATGAAAGAGTGTATTATTAATATAAAAAGGGTTTTCGGGACGAATCACACCTCTCTTCATTTACCCAAAGTCGTATACAAATGTTTAATTAAAGTCAAATATTGGTATACTATATGTATAAACAAACTGGTGACAAATACACAATAAGTAAATGCCAAATGTTGAATTATCTAGAATATTAAAATTTAACTAACACGCAATAAAATCTAAAGTAGAGACATTCGTAATCACCTGAGCTGTTCATGTGTAGTAAAAGTTCTGCCTATTTCAAGAAATGTCTGGGAAGGGTTTTAGTAAAGTGTTCACGCGCTCTAGTAAAAAACATTAATGAACAGAATCAGTTGAAATCCAAAACGTCATGCTTTAATTGTTTTGTTGGTTTTTTTTTAAAAATATGTTGTTTTTTTTTTCAGCTGACTCTAGCTGACCTTGCTGTTCACCATACAATTGAAGTTTCCTACAGAGATTTTCCCGATATCTACGCAAACTACCCGAAAATTGTCGAAAATCGGAAGAAAGTTGAATCACTGCCACGGTTGAAATCTTATTTGTCTTCTAGAAAAGTCACAGAGATATGATTCCGAAGTGGAATCTACAAAAAAATTAAGATAACTGTATAATTATTATAAAACAGTTGTTCAATTTATTAAATTATGAACTTCTCCTTCACATCGAAGAATGCTTTAGGTTCACTTACTGTTTTTGAACGTACTTAAATTGTTTCATTGTACTTGTATAATATTAAAGCTTGACAAATCTTATCTGTGTCAAAAATTTTGACCCAAAATATTCGCCTCCTTGTTCACATCCTAAGAGTACCTATCTTCTACTAAATAAATAAAACGCAGTAATCTCTTTAAACTATTATATGATAGCAATAAATTATTAACTGATCACGTTAACTTAGGTTAACAATTCATCAAATAATGTATGCAATATTCATCAAACAAACTTCTGCAATATGGTTGCTGGTTCCTTTAAAATGCAGTAATTTGTCAACTCTAAACAGTGCAGTAAAAAGAAAAAAGTGGAAGAAAAAAGAAAAAAAGAAAAGAGAAAGAAGGTAGAAGGGTGGAGAAGGTAAGGACATTGAGGACAGGAGCAAGAAAAGATAGGATAAAAATGACTAACAAACAAGAGAACCGGGTAATATTTGTCTTCTTTAGCTTTAGTCTGAAATGCTTTGAAAATGGGTTTGCGGTTGTCAATTTTAAAAAATGTCCATCGGGGGGAGACCCCCACCCCAAGATCCCCTCGGACGTTCGCACTTTTGGCGCTTTCTTGTGTTGTACAGCTTCAAAACCGGGTAAAGCCACAGAACCTAAGTGGAAAGCGTTGTAGGCTAACTATGCGGTACATTCCAGTTCGGGCAGATCTGTCTGAATCTACTTCATTACCTACACCAAAGGCAACAATTGTATGATTTTTACAAATCCGTCAGTCGCTAAAGCATCTGAAGGTAGATATCGCCCGTCCCGAACTCACAAAGCAGCCAGTTATATCCCTACTGATGATTCTACACATCACACATCAACTACAGTCTTGTCATCTACCTCAGCTGTAATATCTATTAATATACTAATGGGAATAAGGGAAGTTATTGTGAATAATATGAACAATAATGACTCGCCAGTGTCAGCTATGGATGTCATTATTATGTGTTTGCCTTCCTATACAATTTGGCATCAAACAGTCCTTCTGGATACGATACTGAGAATCTCGCCTTCTTGTCTTCCTCTGTTCCTCTGAACATTTGGTCCAATCTACATGTATTTCTTATATTGAGCAATCTTTGTATTAATGATTCACATAATTATTTTGATCCCTACTTGAGCACAATAAATGATGATGGCCGATCTACCCATCGCTAAGCATCCCGGTATAAACAAGTGGACCAATTTGTTTCATATCTACATGTCTATACGTCTTGAAAACTATCTAGCAGCTTATAAAGTTTCGCATCTTTAAAACAAAAACGGCGGACACAGATTGAGACTGGGGATTTTATGATCATTAGTTTCGCATGATGAAAGCCAAGTGAAGTGGAAAATGTAGCATTTCTTTTGGGTATTTCTTTCGCCATATTAGTGAGATCATCCTTGTTTGCACTAATACTTATTATGTAAGATGTGCCTTTCGTAAGGCAGTGCTGGGATCATCCTCGTTTCATTAATACTTGTGTAAGATTCGCACGATCTGTGCCAAGGGCCAAATTGGAAAAAGGCCTCAAGCCTAACTTGCTACCCTTGTAAAATGACGCGATTATTATTATTATTATTATTATATGCCTTCGGTAAAACGGTGATGGGATCATCCTCTTTGAATTAATACTCGGGTATCGTCTGCAATATAGTAACCTTGTCATCCTCGTTGCATTAATAATTATGCAAGATGTACCTTCCGCAAATCAGTGATGGGACTACCCTCGTTTCATTATTACTTCGGAAGGATGTGCCTTCCAGGATATAGTAGTAGTATCATCCTTGACGCATTAATGCGTAGAAAAATACTTTTGGTGTTTAGATAATATTCATCACCTTAGCGGATAGTATTATGTTCATTGTTAATTTTTGGCCTCGTGATAGTTGCAGACGTTTTTTGTATGCCATTTTGTGTTTTTATTTTAAATATATATCTCTTTCTTTATTCGTATGTTTTAAAATTATAATTAATATTTAATCTTTGATCGCATCAATTATATTATATTGAGTCAACAGAGCAAATTTTGTTTGTATCATCAGTTGTGAAGAATTGCTCAATAACCTGTATCACATTTTAAAAGACTATATTTTATATTTAAACCCCATATGTGCGAACCCATTGAACCCCACATTTTTGATCTATGATATAAAGTAATCTGTCCACTACGCATATACGTCCATGCACGTACGGACTTAATAATTTCCACATGTAGTGGCAATGCTAGAATTCGCAGTCAGCTATATGAAGGTAAATATTTACATTTTACAGTTTAAATTTGTATTAATAGTTGGTTTATCATAATTCTCATATATATTACAATATGTCGTATTTTCTTTTAGAAATTAAAGCAATATCTATGTCTCCATGTTCTGAATAAATAAGTATAGAAATTACGTATGTGACAATTAAATTTACAATTTGTTTCCTATATGCAAGTAAATATCCATATACATATCACTGCGGCGGACGTCAAATAAACCTATTTCACACACATACATATATAGATATATAACTACTATTCATAATTTCCGCTTTAAGCCTCTTCAAAACACGAAAGTCGAAAATTAGAAGCTACGACAAAATGTGAGATGACAGCACGCTATACAAGCCAAAATGAACTCGAAACTGAGAAAACAGGTATGCGAATATTTATAATGAGTCAGCATAAAATTTACAATTGGTTGTATAACTGTGGTGAATGTTCTACAGGTAAAATAATGACTCGGCATAAATTTTCAAACGATGTATAGCTATTTTGTTATGCCGCTCTGCAGGTATGTATGGAAGCCTATTACTACCATTCAGAATTTCTAATTTTCGTCACATCAAAACACGAAAGTCGAAAAGTATAACTTACGACAAAATGTGGGGCGACAGCACGCTATACAAGCCAAAATGAACTCGAAAATAGGAAATTAAGAAATAATACACTGCGATAATAGAGCCCCTCGATTTTTCCTAATTTCTTATGTTCGACTTGCATTTTGGCTCGTGTACCGTCTTGTCGACTTTCGACTTAGTCATAGTTTTGTAATTGTTGATGTCAGTAAGAAGGCCCCAACACGCACACCACGCCATACTGCAAATCGAAAAGTAGAAATTACCTATAATTTTGGCTTGCAGTGGTACTACCGACTTTTCGAGTTTCACCTTGAAGTTGTTGTAGTCTCAATTTACCAGGTCACATTTGAATACGTGCAATCAGGGCTCACACTGGCTTTCATTTTTTTCCGCCAATATCGATAATAATTTTTATTTAAAAAAGTCATTCATATTTTTTCTCCGCCAACTGCAATATTTTATCAGACAAAAATGTCTGATAAAAAACCAACTTACAATTATAAAACAGTTATCCCATGCCGGTATATATAAAATATACAACTTATAAAATGCGTTTTACATGGGGGGTCTAGTGGATTAACGCGTGCGCGTGATATCCCAAGATGTCATTGATTCACATGGCCTGGTAAGGTCGCCTGGTAACCCACTGCTAAAGACCCCTACGTGCAATAGAAAGGGGGGGGGGATGTAGAAATTTTGAATGGTAGTTATAGGCCTCCATACATACCTACAGAGCAGCATATCAACATAGCTATGAAACATGATCGTTTGTAAATATTATGCCGAGTCATTATACCTGTGAGCATTCACCGCAGCTATGTAATATAAATAAATGCTCATTTTATACCGAGTCATTTTCCATACGTTCATACCCTACCTGTATTTGCATTTCTCACGTGATCAATTTTTTTTACCGAGTCATGTATTTCATACCGCGTTGGAGTAAAGCGGAGCGTAAACAAAGTGTTCAAGTTTAAAGGAGCTGAGCCATCTAGTTAATATGGGTTAATCAACACTTCCCTTACACAACCTATTTCCGAAAGTAAAATGAAAAATAAATTCTTGTTTCTTGAATATTATATTTTTGCTGGATTTAAAATTCAGAAATAGGATGGCATTTAGACGAGAAAACGTTTAAAACAATTGAAATTTGGCGCCTTTGACTTTGACCTTGTTTCCGAGAGAGCGATTGGGGACCAAGTTATTTCGCCTGGAGTTGTATAATCCGACAGACCTAATTGAAGCGATAGTGGCCATGTGGTCTCTGGGTGATATTGTGCGTGAATTAGGGTTTTTCGTTAACGATTTCCTAGTCGAATATGCTGTTAATATGATGCCACAGGGTGTTTACGAAATGAATCTCATATATCTAGGTTAACCAGTTAACCCAATTAGAACAACGACATTTAGCAGTTCTGGATGCCTTAGTAAAAGTTCGGGTGCTACAGCAGCCAAGGATTCTTTTACGTGCACGCGAATGTTTACATGAGGTCCCCGGTTTTCCGTCCCGCCCGAACAACTATACGTTCTTCGCCACTGACAAGAGGGAACTAGACCGATGAACTTTTTCGGTCAACACCGAATATTAAATCAACGCTTTACTCATCGAGCCATCGTGGCCCCAAGAAAGACGTAAAAAGCACATACAAGTTAGAAATGGTACATTCTATTTAATAGATTTACTATTTTTGGAACTCGAGTCACGTGTTTTATGTAAACACTAAAATCAGTGGTTGTATATAAATATAACCTTGCTCAATATTGTCCCACTTAGTTAATTTGCGTGACTGACTATTTTATCTAGAAATAATCATGCCTACCTACAAATATATCTATTTTGATGTAAGAGGAAGGGGAGAAATAGTTCGTCTTTGTTTCCACGCGGCTGGTGTCAAATTTGAAGATGTAAGAATAGAACTGTCAGCATGGCCTGGAAAAAATCGTGAAGGTAAGATGCTTAAAAGAAGACATAAAGAAAGGATAAGTATTAAATTCAAACGGGTAGCTTCATTGATTTAATATTCATATTTTGAATCATTAGATTTTAACGGACGGTTTATTTTTGTATTATAGTAGTGATAACTGCCTTCGCCAAACACCCAACATTTTGTTGATTTTCTTTTTAAATATAAAAAAGTTAAAGCAAGAGAATAAATACATTATATTGTTTGCTTAACGGCTACTTTTTTGTGGTTTTAATGAGTTTTTGATATTGATATTTCAGCTTCACCATTTGGTCAGCTCCCGTACTTGGAGATAGATGGAAAAAAAATTGCCCAGTCCATAGCTATAGCTCAATATATCGCTAGGGAATATGGTACGCTTTTAACTTAACATTCTTCATTAGATATGAGAACAATATCCTGACTTACAATGTCGTGGAACCAAGGTGGCTAAGTGGGTAGGATGCTGGCTCGCTAACCATAACGCGTGCACGTAAAATATCCCTGGCAGTTGGAATTCGATATAAGAGAAGTCAAAATTTCACTCATAGAACACTGTATGTCAGTGTTTATCATCCATACACACAGTGTTGTGAATGGCTATAGCCAACATATGAGTTATATTTTCCGACCGATGTGAGAGCCCAGGATATGGCGAGTCACCAACTTCATCAAAATGGCCTCCATCGACTGGCCTATGTCGCTGATGCAAAGACAGAAGCCCCTAGCAATTATTGACAAATCAATTTTTATAAACACCTGCATTTTAGTACAAGCGAATTATATCGAAACCTCTATCGATCAACAATTGGTTTGTGAAATTACAGGACAACCGTCAAGTTATGGGAGCTTATAGGTCGTCGTTGCATTTGTAAAATTTTACGTTGATATTTTAAAATTTCTAGGTTTGTATGGTACTAATTCATTGGAGAATTTATCTATTGATAGTGTCGTAGGATTAACACAAGATTACTTCAATCTTTGGGCTAAGGCGAACTTTGAAAAGGATGCAAGCAGAAAGGTGAGTCAAAATTGACACTGTTATATCGAAAAATTAAGATATAGTTTAATTATATAGTTTAATTATGTTCAATTGCAAGGGTCATATTCGCCATGGCATAGTGTAAGAGCTAAATCTGTCTAGCTTAGAATATGGTAAATTGACTAAAATTGTCAATATATTATGAAATAAAATCGGGTAAAAAAACTGTATACATTGCTCCAAAGGCCTTTGCATCAACAGATGCTTATTTATTGAGACTGAAATGTAAGAAATTGTTCAGATTGACCTTCATCTCAACCCCAATCGTAACAGCAATGATATATTTCTATATGCTCATTTAATTAGAGGTTAGCAGTAAGGGTGTAACTGCAAACAAACACCAAAGTTCAGCGCACGCTAAAATCGTGTTAATGCGTTACTTAAGCGAATATTAATATATTGAAATATACGAGGTTTATCAAGTTGTACAACAACCTATCTAAAACACTAACGTACGATCAGGTACTGATAAGCATCGCGAGTTAGTAAGCTGTTTGCATTCAGATTAGTCACATGATTCAACACTAATGTACAAACAACAAGGTTAAGCTTACGCTAAAATCGTATTAATACTTTAAGTGATTATTAATATATTGAAATATATGAGGTTTATCAAGTTGTACAACAACCTATCTAAAACACTAACGTACGATCAGGTACTAATAAGCATCGCGAGTTAGTAAGCTGTTTGCATTCAGATGAGTCACATGATTCGTCTCCCAAGGAGGGCGGGTATGCCCAGTCCTTTCCTGTACATGTGGCCTACCGCTTTGTTTTATTTGAGATAAATCGAATGTAAATTCGTTTGTATTTTTGAATCCCACAACATCATAGTTTATAAGTAAACTATTTAATAAAGTGTTGACTTTTATAAACGAAATAAAAGAAGATTGTTTTATGAATTACATTATATAAAAGACTACTTATCATAACATTGCAATTTGCTATTCCGAATTCATGAAATGCGTAGTTACAACATTTTTTTAAAAACTATTTTCAGACAGAGTTACAAACCAAGTTGAAGGGTGAAGATTTACCAAAATTGCTTCAACAACTTGAAAAACTCTTAACTGAAAATAAAACAGAATATTTTGTTGGAAAAAAGGTTTGTTCATATATTCTTTATATATCTGTAAATATTGGTATGATCAGTTTAAAATGCAAGGATAATGAACTTCTGTGAGTATAGGCATGATACAGAATATACTGTAGAGCTTGTTTTATTGACTTTAAGGGGTGGGGTTGAGTATTAAATGGTAAAGCAAATACTTATAAGAAAGGAGAAGAACTTGTTTAAATGACCAAAAGGAATTGGGTTGAGTATTAAATAGTAAAACAAATACGTATAAGTTAAGATGAACAACATATTCTGCCGAAATAAACCTTTAGCAAAAATTCCTGTAGTCCTGTAAAATACCAGTGTAGTTTTCTATAGAACATCCTGGAAACATTGGTTTTACTATACGTCTGTAACATTTTCTGTGGTGAATTTCTACAGTAGCCTATTCTACGGCATTTTCGGGGCCCGTAGGAAATCCTACAACTAAGTTTTATTTACAAGCAGCACATTATCCCAACTTTCTTCAGTTTCTTGTTAAGAATGTAGATTGAATTTAAAAATTTAGATTCGGCCAAGGACAAAACTTTAATCAACAACTGACAGTTAACAAACGACACGTGTACAGCAAGAAATCGATTAGTTAGAGAGAGAGAAATGGGGTTTAATTTCCACGCGACACAAACTAGGTCTTTCGGGACTAACATATGGTTTAATTTTATTTCAAAAATTCGCTTGCGCGTAGGGGTCTTTAGCAGAGGGAGTAAACCCACGAGGATGGACAAGCGACCCTACTCCTTGTCACGTACACGCAAGTTGACTCAATTACAGGCTTTATGGTACAGCTGCGCCCTCCCGTCCATCTGTTAGAGTTTAACGAATCGTTATGAGCGCATAGAATAGTGTAATATATATATTGATTTTTTTAAAACAATTTTTTACAGTTGACATTAGCTGATCTTGCAGTACATTGTACCCTTGACAATTCCTTCCGAGATTTTCCGGACATGTACACCAAATATCCTCAAGTGGTTAATAATCGCAAGAAAGTTGGGTCTCAGCCAAAACTTGCCGCCTACTTATCTTCAAGAAAAGCAACGGAATTGTAAAATAACAGAAACGAGTTAAAGATTCGTTCTTTTGTTAAGGCGGTTATTTTAGTTAGGGTAGCCTTTTCTCGGCTGGTGTTCAGATTTAAGGCTTATGCAATAATTAAATACGGAATAACATCTTCTCGGTGTTGTGAAGGCGAGCTGTGTTTATTATCGTTTAAATTATGAAAGTGGACGGTATGTCATCACAGTGATACAGATTGTGACTGGTGTCGTGTACGGGACAGCTAGTGTTCACCCTGTTCATATCGCCATGTGATCCATAGAATCGATAATTCACGATTTCTTTGTTGTGTTGTTTAAATTTTTATTTAAACTTTATACCGATATAATATAATGAAAGAGTGTAATTTTATGATTAAAATGATAAATAATAAATCTGGAATAGTCTATTTGGATTATTTGTTTTCTATCCAATTGCTCTAGTATTATCTACACCTTTGCTCGTATATCTTGGTATAAAACATTGGTGGAAATGTTGACTTAACCAAAAGTCGTAGGAACGGGTCCGTCGCCATCTCATAAAATTTGGTGGGGCTACGGAATTTTTGGGAGGGGATGAGGATGTGGCCGACTAAGAACGCTTCTAAGAAATCATTATTGTTGGCGAAATATTGTGGGTGGTGGGGGAGGGAAATTGTAAATACAATCTCCATTTGTACGTAAAGTCAGTCCCTCGACATCATTTCATTACGCAATACTACGTCCTGATCTTGGATCTCCTTTTCTGACAACTATTACTTGACAGATGACCACATGGGACAAAGTCAGAAAACTTAGACAATGCTTGGGAAGTAATACATACCATTCAAAGGATAAAAGTATTTTACATGTAAGTCCCTCTAATCGAATGAGCCCTCCCCCACCACCCACAATATTTCGCCAACAATAATACATCATTATAATACGTCTTTGATAGCCAAGTCGATGCAGACAAGTGGGACGTTAAACCAAAAGTCGTAGGAACGGGTCCGTCGCCATCTCATAAAATTTGGTGGGGCTACGGAATTTTTGGGAGGGGATGAGGATGTGGCCGACTAAGAACGTCCCACTTGTCTGCATCGACTTGGCTATCAAAGACGTATTATAATGATGTATTATAAAAGCATCGGTTAATAAAACAAAGTACGAACAATCCAAACCATTAGACAAAACTCGAAGTCCTAAAAAACGTATAGGCAAAATAGTGTAATAAGGCAAAATAGTGTAATCAGCACATGGACTGTTCAGCGTGTACAAATTACCCTGTCTGGCGCACCACACCCGCCATAGCTGCATCCAAACGGTTATAGCGCCCCTCGTATTTTCCCAATTTCTTATTTTCGGCTTGCATTTTGGCTTGTGTACCGTCTTGGTCATATTTCTGTATTTAATGATGTCAGTAAGAAGACCCCAAACACTTAACCAAGCCATAATGCAAATTAAAAAGTAGAAATTAGAAAATAAACACAACGCACTATTAACGATCTATCATTTTGGCTTGCTGTCGTACTGCCGAATTTTCGAGTTCCACCTCAAAGTTGTTGTAGTTTTAATTTACCAGGTCACATTTGAATACGTGCAATCATCAGGGCTCACACTGGCTTTCATTTTTTTCCCGCCAAAATCGATAATAATTGCAATATGTTATCTGCCAAAAATGTCTGATACAACAATTCAATTTATTATGTAGGCCTTTTATAAAACAGTTACCCCGTGTCGGTATATATACAATATACAACTTATAAAATGCGTTTTGCATCGGGGGGGGGGGGGGATGTAGTCGCGTGCACGTGATATCACAAGATGTCGTTGATTCACGTGGCATGGTTTCGATTCCCCACATAAACAAGGGAGTGAGGTTGTCCGGTACCCCAGTTTCTTCCCACTGCTAAAGACCACTATGTGCAATAGAGTTGGGGGGGGGGGGTATAAATAGAGTTTAACGGCCACTCGACACAAACTAGATCATTTCGGGTATAGGCCTGTAATTCAATTTTATTTCAAAATTCGCTTCTGCGTAGGGGTCCTTAGCAATAGGAGGAAATTGGAAGACCCGCAGAAAACTCACGAGGTTAGACAGGCGATCCTACTCTTTTTAAACGTACAACCATTCGATCAAAGCCCCCCCCCCCCCGTCGACAAGACGGTACACAAGTCGAAAATAGGAAATTAGGAAAAAACGAGGGGTGCTATTATCGCAGTGTATTATTTCTTAATTTCCTATTTTCGTGTCCATTTTGGCGTGTTTAGCGTGCTGTCGCCTCACATTTTAATCGTAACGTCTACTTTTTGACTTTTGTTTTTGGAAGGGGCGAAAAGTAGAAATTATGAATGGTAGCTTAAGGCTTCCATGCATACCTGCAGTGCAGCATATTAACATAACTATGTACTTTAATCGTTTGTAATTTATGCGGAGACATTAACATGTAGAGCATTCACCGCAGCTATACAATCAATTGTACATTTTATGCTGAATCATTATCCATACGTGCATGCCCTACCTGTACTTGCATTTCTCACACAATCAATTCTTTTTTTATTACCGAGTCATGTATTTAATAGACTAAGGCGTTATTATATTTTTAACTCAAGTCACGTGTTTTATGTAACGCTTTATACAGTGGTTGCATATAAATACAAACCTTGCTCAATATTGTCCCACTTAGTCGATACTTTCGAGACTGACTCTGTACTTAAACTAGAAATAATCATGCCTACCTACAGATATATCTATTTTGATCTAAGAGGAAAGGGAGAAATAGTTCGTCTTTGTTTCCACACGGCTGGTGTCAAATTTGAAGATGTAAGAATAGAACGTTCAGCATGGCCTGGGACATGTCGTGAAGGTAAGTTGCTTAAAAGTGAAATGAAATGGTGTTTAAGGTCCTACGCTTAAAGATGCATTCCCGGGTACAAACTTTGTGATTTGTACTAAAACCATATTCAAGGTAACCAATTTATCAAAAATTTGCTTTAATTCTATAGCTATAAGTAAGCTGTTGTTATAGTCCGGACGCCAGGTCTGAGGACCCACTTTTGTTTGATATAGAATGTTCTCGATGGATTATTGTTGAGTAGGGTCCCCTTGATTTTTCCAGGGTGGGTGCGGTCGTGTCATCCTTGGGGAAAATTAAATATTCAAGATGGCGGCCAACGATTTATATATCGTTGTATATGTCTTCGGGGTCGCTGAACACTAAACCGGGCATATTTTTAACATCAGACCAATGTAAATAAAATGGCCGCCCAAATATCTCGAATTTGGACATGTTTTTAACATAATACCCATCATGAAGGCGGAAAATAGAGAAAAGAAATTTTCACGTAGCTGGATTTATGATAAATCATTCCAGAAATTTCAATTTTAGCTAAAACTATAAGTCACATTTTAGTAGCCATGGGTGTCCTCTTTTAGAATGGCTACTAAAATCAGTTATACAAAACTTTTTTTATACAATTTTCTGGTTCAGCCACAGTTCTGCTAGACTTTGTGCACATCGCAGTTGCAATATTAAACTCAATACACAGGATTAAATATCATTTGCTAATGTTTTTATTTTCTCATACGTGGATGTAACCCCTCGGTTATTTGTATGAATTTGAACAGGAACAAAAAATCGCTAGTGCTCAGATTGGTACCAGATGGTACCGGATGTTCAGATAAAAGTTATAAAATGCGGGTTTCAATCCGAGCCGCTATGTCAAAGCGGCCGTTGTGGCTGTAAAAAGTCAGAATTATCATGTTTTGCGTTTTGTTCCTGTTCCCATTCATACAAATGCTTCAATTCCGTCTCAGTTGAGATTGGAACAGAGGACAGTGGCGATGAAGACGGAGAAGATGATGAAGATGATGAAGATGAGATAGTGTGGTTTATTAATATTAAAATTGCTTTAATCAATCATATGATTTACATATCGTATCTTTTGGTTACTTATAGGTTTAGCTAAAATTGAAATTTCTGGAATGATTTATCATAAATCCAGCTGTGTGAACTTTTTTTTTCTCCTATTTTCCGCCTTCATTATGGGTCTTATGTTGAAAATACACCCGAATTCTAGTTAGTAGGGCAAAATATGAAATTCTTGTACCCCCGTCGCCTTTTTTGGCCGCCATTTTAATTATATTGGTCGGATGTTAAAAATATGCCCTATTTAGTGTTGAGCGACCCCGAAAACATATAAAACGATATATTACACAACCTAGGATGGTGAACAATGATTTTTTGGGGTATTTTTCCCACTACTTTTGGTCGCCATCTTGAATATTTAATTTTCCCCAAGGGTGACACGACCACACCCACCTGGGAAAAATCAAGGGGACCATGCCCAACAGTAATCCACCGAGAAACATTCTATATAAGGCAAAAGTGGGTTCAGTGATAATTTGGCATTTGACGTCCGGACTTTTAGACGCAATGTCTGTCAACTTAGCTTCAGTCTGGGAGGGTCCATTTTTCAGAATGTATCTATCATTACTTACTGTACATTTACCATACTTATTGAGGCCTAAGTAAATTCTTAATTTTCTTTTTCTGCCGTTTAATTGCAGATTCTTTTGTACATTGACAACCCTCAATGTTCCCCAAACCACCTAAACATTTGAGCAAGAAATTCTCCCTGACCTAAGCCAGCAGACAATAAGCTAGCAAAACTTGTCGGGTTGACAGTTAGGGGTTCCCTGAAAATATTGCCCAGTGCTTGCCCCAAGGGTTATTTCGCGTAATCCAGTATTTTTCTAGTAAGTTTGGTTATCTATACTTTCCATATATACCACATTTGCAATACTTTTATTGGAAATGACCACCCGATAAATACTTTGCTGGGAACCCATCTTTAAAAGAAGAAATCATAGAAAGTAGATTAGATTCAAACGGGTTGCTTCATTGATTTAATATTCATTTTTGGATCATTAGATTTGAACGGACGGTTTATTTTTGTATAATAGTAGTGATATCTGCCGTCTCCAAGAAAAGTGAAAGCAAGAGAATAAACACATTATGTTGCTTGCTCAAAGGCATGCTGCACACAGCGTCCCATCTACGTCATACTTCCCAGATTGTGACACTGTCCTGATTTCCCTCCATTTAAAACATGTTCAAATCAATAAATAGCAACCCAACTTGAAACATAACAAGAACAATTTTGATCAATTAACTTTTCTGACTTGGAATATTGAAAGCCTATCCCACAAACTCAATTTGTATGGTGATGAAATTCACGATCTTATCCAAGATTATAATATAATAGGTTTCGTTGAAACATTTCAAAAAACAAAAAACGAATTTGCGCAAATTTTTCCGGGTTATTGTGTCTTTGAGTGCATGCGAAAATGTGAATCACTCAAGTCATCGGGTGGGATACTTATGGTTGTGAAAAATTCTCTCCAAAAGTATACGAAACAAATATTAAATGACGGAACACACGAAGAAATGGTATGGTTACACATTTTAAAATACCACAACGTTCGGTCTTAAGAAAGACATTGTAGTTGGTTGTACATATGCAACTCCTAAAGACTCGATTTTCTACCAGAATAAAGATTTTGTATGTAACTTGTCAGCAGTTGAATCAGCACTTAATTCTATACAATATCTTTATGAAAACGTCGATATTGTTTTAATGGGCGACATGAATGCGAGAACGAGATTGGACTTGGATTACGCGAAGTTTGATGCACCAGATCACATTCCGGATCAAGAATCTTTTTACGAGATATTCGTAGAACGATATGTTGAATAAGACGTACCACGTAAAAATTCTGACAAAATTATTAATCCATTCGGAAAACATCTGCTAGAACTTCGCTGTGAAAATAACCTATTGATATTGAATGGTAGAAAACCATTTGATAGTAGAGGTGACTTTACTTACATAACTTCAAGCGGTGCTAGTACTATAGATTATATTATTGTTAGTAACACCCTCTTTAAAAGTATTACTGACGTGTGTGTTCTAACTCCTGATATTTCTAAACATTTTCCAATATCATGTACTCTACAAATATGTCTGGAAACGTAACTGACAAAGTACATAACGCAATAACGAGATACAAGTTGAAAGGTGATTTTGTTGACAAATTTGACGCGTTCATAAATACAGATGATTTCATAGAAAAACTCGAATATATAAGTGACAATCTTGATTCGACAACTATTGATAATACCGTCCTTGACCTTAACAGATTATTACAGTCCATTGGTGATAAATCCAATATGAAAACTGTGTCTACTTCAAGGAAAGTATCCCGCCCACAACCACCGTGGTTTGACAGTAACTTACGGTCACTGAAACGGGGACGATGTAATTTATTAAATACTTTTCGTATTACGAATAGCCAACGAGATTTAGAACGATACTTAGATGCCAAACATTCTTTTAAAGACGAGTATAAGCTTAAAGAAGAACTCTTTAATCGAGAAATTGTGCGATGAAAAAAAAACAGTGTTTTTTGGTCAAATATCAAAACACATTTTAACACAAATAAAGCTCCTGCCATCAAGTATTGATGATTGGTATGATCATTTTAAAACGCTATTAAACCCGACTGTAGATACATCGGATGTTAACTTTGACAATTTTGTACAACAATATATTACTGAACACGAAAACAATCATGAACATATCGTAGGGGATCCAGGTTTATGCCGACCTAAACCGCGAAATTTCAGAAGGAGAAATTATACATGCGATAGGAAATTTAAAGGCGGGAAAGGCTCCGGTGAGGATCTGATACCACCTGAATTTTATAAACGCGCTGTATCTCAACTGTTACCATTGTTACATAAATTATATAACTCAATATTAAGTTGTGGTACCATTCCTAAGAATTGGTCCAAAAGCATTATACATCCTTTACATACAAAGGGTGATAATGATATTCCTAAAAATTACCAAGGAATTTCGCTTATTGATATCTCTTGTAAAATCCTATGTATAATTATCAACAAAAGACTAGTTAAATGGTCAGACGAGAATAGCTTACTAGTAGAGGAACAGGCCGGTTTTCGTCGAGGGTATTCAACCATTGACAATACTGTATATTTACACTTAATGCTATTGTCCAAAAATATTTATCAAAACCCAAAGGTGGCGTGTTTTATTGCGCCTTCATTGATTTTTCTACCGCGCCTGACTGTATCTACAGAAGTAAGCTATTCTATGTGCTTCTTAAAAGAGGACTCAATGGACGAATTTATAATTTATTATGTAATATTTATAAGTCCGTCCAATCCTGCGTAAGAGCAAATGGTACTCTGTCGGATTCCTTTGACTGTCTCTCAGGGGTAAAGCAGGGATGTGTACGGAGTCCTTGGTTGTTTGGAATATTCATTAATGAACTGGCACTGGAAACCAAAACTGAAAGTGGCTCTGGGATCTTTATTAATTCCAGTTTTGATGATGTATTCTTGCTTCTCTTTGCGGATGACTTGTCTCTTTTGGCAAATACACCAGGTGGGCTTCAAAATAAACTAGATATTCTACAGAAATACTGCAGTAAGTGGAATATGAAAGTTAATATTGAAAAGTCCAAAATTGTAGTGTTCAAAAATGGAGGTGTTCTGTCCAAAATAGAAAAATGGCACTATCAAAGTAATCCGATTGAAGTTGTAAATAGTTATAAGTGTTTGGGTATTGTCTTTTCAAGCGGTTTAAAATGGAATATGTGCTGCAAAACTGTATCGATGCAGGCATCTAAGGCATTAAACGTCATCAAGTTATGCATTTCAAAATTGGGTAGTAGAAACGCTAATATAGCCTTTAAATTGTTTGATTCAATGGTTTCTCCTATTTTATTTTATGGTGCTGAAGTTTGGGGCACAGAAATGATATTAGACATAGAACAAGTTCAAACTAAGTTTTGTAAATGGTTACTTTGTACAGGGTTAAAAACAACAAATGCTCTTGCAAGAGCTGAATGTGGAAGATTCGAACTGTATACAACTTATGTTTGTAAACCTATTAAGTACTTGTTTAAATTATTGTCAATGGACAGATCTAGGTTACCTAAACTGTGTTACGAAATGCTATATAATCAAGATTTAAATGGTCGGATAAATTGGTGTTCAAGAATTAGAAATATATTGTTTAGATACGGATTTGGTCATGTTTGGTTAAACCAGGGGGTCGCAAATGTGAATGAATTTTTATTCCTTTTCAAACAGCGTGTCAGGGATGTTAGCTTACAAGAGTGGCACGAGTTTACTTCGAACTCGCCCCGCTGTATGTTTTACTCTAAAATAAAATCGGGAATTTACCGGGAATCATACTTAATAAATGATCTATCACATAAACTACGTTTTGCATTAGCAAACTTTAAATGTTCAACACATTTACTTGAAATGGAAGAAGGACGTCGGACTAAAATCCCAAGGGAAAACCGTGTTTGTAAAATATGCAATTTAAATCAAATCGGTGATGAGATTCACTTAATGTTAAAATGTCCAATTTTAAATGATATAAGAAATATTTTTTTACCTCGATGGCTAATTGCTTCCCCAGATGAATGTAATTTCATATCTTTATTTACTTCAAACGAATGGAAATCGGAAACAAAATACTTAAATATTAAAATGTATCTTATTGTGTAATATACTTTCGTACCAGATTGTTCTATTTAGTTTTAGTAATGTTATATAATTAAAATATTTATGAAATTGAATAATGACAGTTATGGAAAACAATGATATAATTGTGCACTATTATATTTTCTTTGATTATTATATTGTATATTAACTATTCAAAAGCCAAGACTTAATGATTGTATTTATATTGTACCATTATCAAATATATGTGATTGTACTATAGGCAAAGGCCTTAAAATTTGTAAATAAATTATTATTATAATTATAAAACATTATGTTGCTTGCTCAACGGCTGCGTTTTTGTTGTTTTAATGAGTTTTTGATTGACATTTCAGCTTCACCATTTGGTCAGCTCCCGTACTTGGAGATAGACGGAAAGAAATTTGCCCAGTCCATAGGTATAGCTCAATATATCGCCAGGGAATATGGTACGCTTTTAACTTAACATTCTTCATTAGATATGCGAACAATATCATGACTTACAATGTCGCGGAGCCATGGTGGCTAAGTGGGTATGATGCTGGCCAAGAAAGTTCATCCACTTCAGCTGTGTAGGGACGGAATGTCATTCTACGGAATGTCTGACAAGGACAGCTGTCTAGTCGTTCGAATGGTACTAAAACCGATGTCCCTGTACACATTGGCGTGCACTTAAAAGAACCATGACAGTTGGAATTCGATATAAGAGTGGGCCCGAACACACTGTATGTCGGTATTCATTATCCACACACACAGTGTTATGAATGGCTACAGCAATATGAGTGATATTTTACGACCGATGTGTGTGAGAGAGGGAGAGAAATGGGGTTTAACGTCCACTCAAAACAACTAGGTCATTTCGGGACTAACATATGGTTTTTAATTTTATTTTAATAATTTGCTTGCGCGTAGGGGTCTTTAGCAGTGGGAGGAAACCGGAATACCCGGAGGAAACCCACGAGGTTGAGAAGGCGTCCCGACTGATATGAGAGCCTACGCTATGACGAGTCACTAATTTCATCATATTGGCCTCCATCAACTTGACTATTTCACTGACGCACAGACAGAAGCCCCTGGCAATTATTGTTTTTAAACCTCTACGTTTTAGTACAAGCGAATTATGTGGAAACCTCTATAGACCAACAATTATTAGTGTGTGAGACTACAGTGTAACCGTAATATGTGCAACCGTTAAGCCTTTAGCTTGTCGTTGCATTGTAAAATTTGACGTTGATATTTAAATTTTTTAGGTTTGTATGGTACTAATTCCTTGGAGAATTTATCTATTGATGGTGTCGTAGGATTAACAGTGGATTACTTCAGTTTGTGGGCTAAGTCGAACTTTGAACAGGATGCAAGCAGAAAGGTGAGTCAAAATTATATTATTATTAACTATATAGTTTAATTATGTTCCTTTGGAAAGGTCATATTCGCCATGGCATGATGATGTAAGAGCTAAATCTGTCTAACTTCAGAATATCTTTAATTGAGACTGAAATGTAAGAAATTTTTCAGATTGACCCTCACCTCAACCCAAATCGTAACAGCAATGATATTTTTTAATAACACCCGCTTCCAGTTGGGGTGTAATTGCAAACAAACAACAAGGTTCAGCGCACGCTAAAATCGCATTAATACTTTAAATGAATATTAATATATTGAAATATAAGAGGTTTATCAAGTTGTACAACAACCTATCTAAAACACTAACGTACGATCAGGTACTAATAAGCATCGCGAGTTAGTTAGCTGTTTGCATTCAGATTAGTCACATGATTCAACTCCCAAGGAGGGCGGGTATGCCCAGTCCTTTCCTGTACACGTGGCCTACCGCTTTATTTTATTTGAGAGCAATCGAATGAAAATTCGTTTGTATTTTTGAAACCCACAACATCATAGTTTATAATTTAACTATTTAATAAAGTGTTAACTTTTATAAACGAAATAAAAGAGGATTGTTTTATGACTTACATAATATGAAAGAATACTTAGTCTAATAAAAAAGTATCATAACATTTTAATTTGCTATTCTGAATTCATAATACACGTAGTTACAACCTTTTTTTAATTTTTTTTAGACAGAGTTACAAACCAAGTTGAAGGGTGAAGATTTACCAAAATTGCTTCAGCAACTTGAAAAACTCTTAACTGAAAATAAAACAGGATATTTTGTTGGAAAAAAGGTTTGTTTTTATACTCTCTATATATCTATACATATTGGTATAATCAGTTTATAATGCAAGAATAATGCACTTTTGGGAGTATAGGCATGATACAGAATAGACTGTAGAATTTGTTTTAATGACTGTAAGGGGTGGGGTTAAGTATTAAATGGTAAAACATATACTGATAAGGAAGGAGGAGAACTTGTTTAAATGACCAAAAGGGATGGTGTTGAGTATTAAATAGTAAAACACATACGTGTAAGGAAGGAGGAGGAATTGTTTTAATGGCTGTAAGGGATAGGGCTGAGTATTAAATAGAAAACAACTACGTATAAGTTAAAATGAACAACAGAATACTCCGCCGAAGTATACCCTTAGCAAAAATTCCTGTAGTCCTGTAGAATACCAGTGTAGTTTTATATAGAACATCCCGGAGACATTGGTTTAGGTGGGCGCTTGAAAACAAAACAGGATACTTTGTTGAAAAAAAGGTTTGTTCATATTATACTCTCTATATATCTATAAATACTGGTATGATCAGTTTGTAATGCAAGGATAATGAACTTTTGGGGTATAGCCATGATATAGAATAGACGGTAGAACTTGTTTTAATGACTGTAAGGGCTGAGATTGAGTATTAAATAGTAAAACAAATACGTAGGAAGAAGGAAACATTAAGATGAACAACAGATTCCGCCGAAGTATACCTTTAGCAAATATTCCTATAAAATATTAGTGTATTTTTCTACAGAACATTTGAGTGACTTTAGTTTTTTTTTAGGGTCTGTAACATTTTCTATATGATGCAATTATACAGTAGCCTATTTTGGGGGCTTATAGGCAATTATACAACTATCTTATTGTGTGTAGTTAGGTTGATGAACAAACAGCCCCCCACCCCACACTTTCTTCAGTTTATTGTTAATAATGTAGATTGAATTTAAAAATTTAAAAATCAGCCAAGGACAGTGTAATATATATATAGAATAGTGTAATATATATATATTGATTTTTTTAAACATTATTTTACAGTTGACATTAGCTGATCTTGCAGTACATTGTACCCTTGACAATTCCTTCCGAGATTTTCCGGACATGTACACCAAATATCCTCAAGTGGTTAATAATCGCAAGAAAGTTGGGTCTCAGCCAAAACTTGCCGCCTACTTATCTTCAAGAAAAACAACGGAATTATAAAATAACAGAAACGAATTAAAGATTCGTACTTTTGTTAAGGTGGTCATTTTAGTTAGGGTAACCTTTTCTCGCCGTGTATTGAGATTTAAGCCAAGACTTGCCGTCTACTTATCTTCAAAATAACAAAAGGTTGTCATTTTAGTTTAAGTAGCTTTTTCTCGGCGTGTGTTCAGATTTAAAGCTTATGCAGTAATTAAATACGGAATAATGACGTTCTCGGTGTTGTGAAGGCCAGATGTGTTTATTATCGTTTAAATATTGAAAGTGGACGGTATTTCATCACAGTGATGCAGATTGTGACTGGTGTCGTGTACGGAACAGCTTCCATATCGCCATGCGCGACTTTCTGTTGCATTCGTCTGGCAGATTTTTTAAAATTTTGGTTAATACATAGAATCGATAATACATGAAATCTATTTTTTGTGTTGCTTAATACTTTATAAACATTATTTAAACTTTATGTCGATATAATAAAATGAAAGACTGTGATTTTATGATTACAATGATGAATAATAAATCTGGAATAGCCTATTTGAAATTTGTGTTTTCTATTTCTATTGTTCATCCCTGCTTTGGCCGAGAAAGTTTATTTTGATTTTTCGGCCTGTTGATTCCCCTTGTCAGTGATGCAGAATGGAGGGCCTGACAAGGACAGCTGTCTAGTCGTTCGGATGGGACGAAAACCCGAGGTCCCGTGTACACATTTGCGTGAACGTAAAATATCCCTTGGCAGTTGAAATTCGATATAAGAGTAGGCCGTAGCGCCGCTGCCCGGGCAAAATTTCCCTCATAGCACACTGTATAGCGTATGCCCGTCTTCCATTAGCCCAGGCTAGGTGCATAACAATAGGACGTTAAACTCCACGTCATTTCATGTCTTGGTATAAAACATTGGTAACAAATGTTGACTTAACCAAACGGCATAGGAGACGGGCGCGTAGCCAGGTCATAAAATTTGGTGGGGCTACGGAATTTTTTGGAGGGGCTGAGGATGTGGCCCGCTAAGAACGCTCCTAAGAAATCATTATTGTTGGCGAAAGATTTGGGGCTACCGGTCGGTAGGGTTGGAATCCTTTACGTGCACGCCAATGCGTACCTCGGTTCTTCATCCCATCCGAAATACTAGACATGTACAGCTGTCCTTCTCATGCCCTCCGTGCTACCTCACTCATTACAAGTGCGAACCAAATCTGAATGAACGTTCTCGGCTGACATACAAGCGAAAGCGCGCCAGCGTCTTCACCGCGTAGTCACTCATATTGTGAATAAGCTGAACGCATCGGTTATGGTGTGAATAACATAAAAACATGAATACACATGAAAGCGTTCATATTAGTCTTGATAAACTAGACTAAAATTGCGTCAAATATATACAAACTGTTTAATCTGGTGCATCATTAAATAACGAATACAATTGCTGAATCCGACAATTGACCCATACGGATGTTCAGCTAACTATCTGCAAAAATTCACACACGAATACTGTTTTATTGGTTCAACAACCAAGAGACCCCAAAACTGGGTAAAGCCGCCAAACCTTTGCGGGAGGCAGGGCCGGATTAACCTTGTGGGGGGCCCGGGACATACCAACTATGTGGGGGCCCCATTGTTGTTTGTTCAAATTGCTCGTTGTAATTTAGCTAAGTTTAGGGAGGGCCCCAATCCTCGCGCCCTTAGCCCAAGTACTGGTTAGCTTCGTCCGGGATAAAATATTAGTATGACCCAGAATTGTGAGGGGGCCCCTAAATTTGTCCCACTTTGCCTCCCCTAGATCCTGCACTGGCGGGAGGTCGCCTTGGCTAAGTATAAGCTACTTTCTAGTGGAAAAAAGGGCTGGGACAGATCTGTGTACATCTACCAAAGGAACCAATTTCCATTTTTTCCACAGATTAGGCATTTGGTAAAACTAATAAAACATCTTACGTCCAATATCGCCCGTCTCGAACACACAAAGCAGTCAGATATTCTACACTTGACACTTCAGCAACAACCTTACCAACTACATCTCGACATATGTACCAACATCTACTTATCATGGGCCCGCTTGTAGTGGTGTGACATGTGTGTGGTATTTTAATACTTATGTAAGTTGCACATTCCGACATAATATAGTGATCATCCTTGTTTGAATTAATACTTATGTAAGACCTGCCTTCCGTAATACAGTGATGGGATCATCCTCGTTTCATTACTAAATATTATGTAAGATGTACCTCCAGGGATATAGTGATGAGATAATCCTAAATAAAAAAGCACCTTCTGCAATATAGTAAAGGGATCGTCTTCGTGCGTGGTATTATTATATTTCCCCGTAAGATGTGCATTCTACAATGTAGTGAAGCGATCGTCCTTATTTGCATTATTCCGTTTATTTAGATGGGGCTGTTCCGCCAAATACAGAGCATCTTCAATAGAAGGCTTGATCTCATCTTAACTACATACAGCTTATCTCGCCCTTCAGTCAACACTCTACATTTTTCGGCACTAAATTTGATTGGGTACCGGCCCCAACCGTGATCCAATCAGATTCCTTCATTAAATGAGTTACTAAAAATAAGACTACTTTCAATTTATTTTATTTATCCTTCCTTAAAAAAATCGTCACGATTATTAAGTCTCGCGCTTCTAAATAAAATGTCTATGTGACAATCGAAATGCAAAGGTCAAGGTTCGATTAATGTCAAGGTCCTAAAACTGCTTCAATTGTCTTTTTTTTTGTTTTCTTTGAATTTCTCAATTGAAAAAAAAAAGTTCAACGTGCTACAATGTGAGTGTGTTATGTGCCACGACCTCTGATTGGACAATGATTTGAATGCTAATTAGTCACGTGTAAACACAACCAGCGTAAAAGTTTAGGAATAGCCAAGTGTTGAAGCAAGGGTTAGATGTTGTTAAACTCGCGGCCGTTGCATCAGGAAGATGAATCCAGAGAAAAATTAAACTTATTTGATAAACTTTTAGGCTGCTCTTACTTTCCGTTTCGTTTCTTTGTTACGTTCAAACGTGGCGGGTCAACGGTCGGTTGAATGCTGGACACCAAAAACTAAACGATCAAAAGCTGCCGAAGATTACTTACAATCCGCAATGTAAGATATTATACCTTCCGCAATACAGCGATGGGATCGTCCTCGCTGCATTAATACCCGGGTAACGTCTGCAATATAGTGATGGGTCACCCTTGTTGCATTAATACATATGTAGTATACTTTCCTCTGAATTGCCGTCTTGCCTATAGATGTAAGTATTGCAGGCACAGTTGGTATCACCCTCGTTTGCATTAAAACTTATGTAAAATATAGTGATGGGATCACCCTCGTTGCATTAATACCCAATGTAAGGTGTACCTTTGGCAATATAATGATGGGATCATCCTCGTTTGCATTGATACTTATGCAAGATGCACCTACGGGGATATAATGATGGGATCATAGTCTTTGCAATAATACCCCCCCAAAATACTCTTGGTGTTTGGATAATATTCATCAACTACAGCTGATAGTGTTCATTTTTCAACCAAGTTTATACTATACGACTAGGTCTTGGAACATTTCTACTCGCTGACTCACAGGATAGTAATATTTACTCGTGCGTGCAATTCCCAACATTTAGAACCGTATCTAACCTGGATATAAATAAAAATTTTAGCCAATAAAATGCATTTGTCTTATGCCGTCCTGTTAGAGTTATCTGTCTTGAAGTACTCAAGTAGTTCCATGAGGTGGCGCTGTATTTCTCATATGGCGGGATTCTAAGTAATGTGCTAAAATATTTATTACTAATGTTTTATGATAATTATATGTGTTAAAAACTCCAAAGGGCTATTCTTTTAAGGACTTTCTTTGTATGGCGTTGTGGCGAGTGTTCCATTCCCCGTAATGAGGTTTGATTAAGTGATTTCTTTTACTGCAAAAAACATCGTTAATGCGAGTCGCATGGCGGTCGGTGCCGTGTGCAGCGCAATATAATATGTCAGATACGAAGGTTTTGGTATTAGGCAGTTCTCACATTCGTCGGCTGCACGAATTCATGACTATTAAAGCAGGATATTCTGAAATTTAATTGGCGCCCACATTTAGGACGCATTTCTGCGTATATGTATGGAATTGGTGGAGGTAAAGTGTTAAATGGTTGTCATTGCAGGCGGTGGGAGAATATGATTTCCGCACAACGCCCTGATCATTTGCTTGTACAATGGCTAGGCAATGACCTCGACCATAGAAATCTAAGTGTTGATTTGGTGCATGACAGGGTTGATAGGATGATAGCCTTATTATGCATGTGGATGACACGTCACAGTTTGCAAAAAATTACATGTTGTAAACTAATGCCACGTTCATCAGTACGCCATACAAGAAGTGCATCATATTACAATTCCATGGTGCTTGAATGCAATATTTATTTAAAGGAGCGATGAGCATTCCATATAGCATGATGTAAGAGCAAAGAGCATTCCATCATGTATTTACTATTTGTGTCACATTCAATTATGTCTATATTAGATTATATTTTTTTTTAAATATATATATATATATATATATATTATGGTGTTGTATTAAAACATTCTACAAATGTTAAATTTTCTAGATAATTGTAATCATTTATCTTTGCTTGATTAATCCGTCTTTTCATTGATGGGGGAATTTTACTTCTGTAAGAAGTTAAATTTTTGGCGGTGTTAAACCCCCCATCTTTGATCAGACATTTACTAATTTTGCTTATTTATGTAAGATAGATATTTTGTTAAAATGATTCTTTAGTATATTAATGTAAATATTATGTCTTTTAAATAATTCAAATATATATGTCATTTAATGAATAAATGGCCTTTTCAATGTCAATATATGTGTTATAAATTCATCTAGTCTGGGGGATGTGTAAGGCATAATTTATCTAGGCTGGGGGTAAAAGCTTAGGCAAGAAGACAAATAAGATTATCAATGCATCATCATCAGCATCGTGCACTCTAGTGCCATTCTTACTTGACTACTAAAGGCCCGTTCTCACGGTGCGATTTGTAGTAATACTCGACGTCTCTGATTGGTCAATTCCATACGATCTGTTGACTGAATAGGGAAGTTTCTATGTCGCTCAAGTCGCTTTCAACTGGTTGGTACAACTATGGTGTTCTCATGCTGCATCTCGGGTCAATACTACAAGTAGTTACTACAAATCGCACAGTGAGAATGGGCCTTAAAACAGTGTCTTGGCGTGATGATCCCAGCTATGGCTTCTGACTGTATGCCGGAGGTTCTGAAAGGGGCCAACATTTTCGAGAGATGGATAGAGAACAAGCAAAACAGAAAGTGATTTTTCCTACAATCAAAGGCTATGGTTCATTAAGTTAGAATTTGATATGCGCAAATATCGAAAGGAATCAGGCATTAAAATTGTGACCTCTACAGGGTCTACAACCTTGAGGTACCATATTTTTACACTATTCGCGTACAACATCGGCTATTTTGTCCAACAGTTTTGGTCAAATTTTAACAAAATTCGAACTTAACCTTTACTATGGTGTTATGGTTATATATTCGAACAGTTTTTTTTAAAAATCAGGTAATAAATGCATAAATATGGAAAGGAACCAAGATCTGTTGGTTATAAACATGCAGGTCAAGTTTCATCAAAATAAAATTCAAATTGTGTATTGTTACACTTTTCGCGTACAAACGGCGGTCATTTTGTCCGGCAATTTTCACGAAATTCGAACTCAACCTCCCTACGGTGATATAATCAAACGGTTTCTTTTAAAATCGGATAATAATTAATAGTGACCTCCAGAGGGACCACAAGCTAAAAAAAGGCGATTTTCGGACAATATTAGGGGCCATAATTCAGGAAGTTTCGATGGACGCAAATATCGAAAGGAACCTAGATCTTTGGGTTGAAAACATGCATGCCAAGTGTCATCAAAATAGGCCATACTCCATGAAGTTTTGATCCGATATATGCCAATATCGAAAGCATTCGAGATCTCTTGGGGATAAACCTATATTTCAAGTTTCCTCAAAAGTGGATAAGAATTGTGACCTGTAGAGAGTACACAAACTATTGATAAAGAATTACTAAAGAAATACAGATCGGTTTCTAATCTCTTTTTTCTTTCCAAAATTACTGAAAAAGCTGTTGCATCCGAATATAAAAGACATTTGCACAATAATAGCCTCAACGAAGTATCCCAGTTTGCATATAAAAAACCCGCTTTATTACGTGTTAAAATGACTTATTAAACGAAATGGATAAGAAACAAACATCAGTACTAATCCTGCTTAATCCCAGCACTGCGTTTGACACGATATACCACCAAATTATTTTTAAAAAGAACACTTTGGTCTAAGTGGACTAGCCTTAACATGGTTCCAGTCATACTTTGAAAACCGTATACAGACAATTATCAAAGGTTCCCAATCCAACTCATTGTTCCGTTCTTGGCCCTTTATTATTTACTACATACGCAATAAATGAAAATAGAAATTTCGCGTGACAATTAAATTCACAGCTTGTTTGCTAAACATACACATACTTCAATATATTATCCATAAGTAGAGCATTTCACCATTGCTATATAATCAATTTTAAATATTATGCCGAATCATTATCCATGCATAGATGTCTGTAGAACATTTCATCATAGCTATATATAATCAATGATAAAGTTTATGTTGTGTCATTATCCATACATACCTGTAAAGCATTTCACTATATAATCAATTGCATATTTTCTGCCGCCACACTCACGTATTTCATACGGCGTTCAAGGTGTAGCCTTGTGTAAACAAAGTGTTTAAGTTTAAAGAGTACGGCGTTCAAGGTGTAGCCTTGTGTAAACAAAGTGTTTAAGTTTAAAGGAGCTGGTACACCTACTTTTATATTCTAACAACAAAAAAATATGATTGCTACACACAATCTGTTCAGGACTGAGAGCAAATTAAACTTTCATTGTGAAGTTAACGAATTAAGATGAGTTAATTATCGAAATTCCTTGGAACAATTTTTGTACACAACCTATCACAAAGTAAATACATCTATTCTTCATCATTATTACATTCTGGATTCCAAAATCCAAGAATAGGGTGGGATTTTGACGAGAAAACGTTTAAAAACCAACCGGATTTGGCGCCTTCGACCTTGTCGGCGACTGGAAACCAATAAAATAAAAACCAAGTACGAACAATCCAAACCATAAGACAGAATTCGAAGTCCTAAAAACGTTATAGGCAAAATAATGTATTCAAGCAAAATAGTGTAATCAGCAAATGGACTGCTCCTTGTGTACAAAATACACGACAAGCAGTGGTAACAGGTGTCCGGAAGAGTAAGCTTATCCTGCCTGGCGCCACAGCCGGAAGAGTAAGCTTATCCTGCCTGGCGCCACAGCCGCCATAGCTGCATCCAATCTATTATGCGAAATGTAGGTTAAATAGCGTCATTGGCCAATGAACTATCGGTATGCAAAATTCACGCGATGAACTGTCTTAACGACGTAGTAGACATTATCGGGGAGATGGTAATAGTAACGTGTCAATCAAAAATACCAAGTTATTTCGGTCGAAGATGTACGATCTAGTAGACGTAACTAAGGCGACAGTGGTTTTGTGGAAGAATATTTTGGATAAATTAGTGTCCTTCATGAGTCTATATAAAGATTTTTCAGTCGAATATGCTACGTGATAATAGAAATGAATCTTATATACACGAGTTAATTGGCCTAAGCCTCGAATCAGTCCCATAAGAACATGCGATACTCGACAAACAGTTATCTCGAATCATCAAAATGTACACCTTTTAAACAGTTAGAGATGCCATAGTATAAGTTCCGGTTACGTCACGATGACACGTTGGAAGCATGTGAATGACGTGTATAATATTAATATAGTGTGAAATACCCGCATAGCGGCGCTAAAGGCCACACTTCTATCGAATTCCAGCTGTCAAGGGCTTTTTTTCCACGGGGTCTCAGATTTTCGTCTCATTCGAACGACTATACGTTGTTCGTTGCCAGGCTCTCCTGTTTTTACACCACTGACAAGGGGGAACACCATAAATGCAGATGAACTATATCGACAGCACCGGAATCGAACACCAAACCTCCAGGATAGTAAGTCAACGCCTTATTCAGATAGCCATCGTGACTCCCAGAAGCACGAACAAGGGGCATTTTAAAACACAAAAGTTTGGGATGACAAATTCGATTTAATAGACCGAGACGTTATTTGTGTTATCAATCCAGGTCACGTTTACTATAGAAACGCTTGCTCATCAGATTGTGTATGGACGATTGCACAATAGTTGTTGTATATAAATACTCGCTCAATAGTGTCACTTAGACAATATCTACGAGGCTGACTCTGTACTCTGTCTAGAAATAAACATGCCTACCTACAGATATGTCTTTTTTGATTTAAGAGGAAGGGGAGAAATAGCTCGTCTTTGCTTTCACGCAGCTGGTGTCAAATTTGAAGATGTAAGATTTGACCATGATTCATGGCCTGAAAACCATCGTGAACGTGAAGGTAAGATGCTAAAAGAAGAAATCAAGGAAGGATAAACATAGTATTTAGTATTCGTTTTTGATCATTAGAATTTAATAAGCCGATTTGTTCATTTTTTGATCATGATAATTAAACATTGAATTTAGTATTCGTGATCATTGGAATTTAAGACAATTTAACCGTTATAAATGATCTCAGTTACCACTGTTTGTCGTGTATTTTGTGCACGGTGAACAGTCCATATGCTGATTACACTATTTTGCGATTACACTATATTATTGCCTATACCGTTTTTTTAGGACTTAGAATTTTGTCTGATGTTTTGGATTGTTCGTACTTGTTTTTTTTTCATTAGAAGCATGTGACAGTGGAAGCAGGCGTGATTTAGGACGATAGCCGTGATGGCTACAATCTGTTCTAATATGTTATGTTCTTGTTTGTTGTATTGGTTGTTAGAATTATAGATGTAATGAATTTTTCATGTGTGTTCCTGCATTGTTGAAAAAAAGAAGTCAAATCCAGACATCGCTTTCATTAGAATCTTTGATCCTATGTTACAAAATAAAAACAAGAGAAAAAACGGATTACATGTATATTACTCAATGGCTACGTTTTTATTGTTTCAACGATATTGGTTTAACATTTCAGCGTCACCATTTGGTAAGCTCCCGTACTTGGAGATAGATGGAAAGAAATTTGCCCAGTCCATAGCCATAGCTCAATATATCGCTAGGGAATATGGTAAGCTGTTAAAAATTATCCTGACTTACAATGCCGTACATAATGTTATGAATAGGTATAGCAAACATATGAGTGATATTTTATGACCGAAGTGAAAGCCTGGATTATAGCACGATCGTGCATAATGACAGGTCACACAAATTCCGCCATACTTCATTGTACGAACTGCTTTCAAAGTGAACCCCTTCACAATTATTGACTTATCAAAATGTTTTTTTTATGCACCTACATTCTACATTTGAGTAGAAGCGAATTATGTCGAATCCTATGTCGCTGCACAGGTCCCGTCAAAAATTGGTTTGTGAGCGTCGCTGCATCTGTTAGATTTTGATATTTTAAAATTTCTAGGTTTGTATGGTAATAATTCATTGGAGAATTTATCTATTGATGGTGTCGTAGGATTAACAGTAGATTACTTCACTCTGTGGGCTAAAGCAACATACGACCCGGATGCAAAAAGACAGGTGAGCCACGATTGACATGTATCTTGAAAACTTGACATAGTTGCTGTAATTCAAGTGGAACGGCTGTATTCGCTGTGTCAAGGTATAACAGGCTAATCTGTCTATCTTAGTTCATCATGGGTGGGTGGTGGTGGGAATATCGTAGTTTATATAAAACTGTCAATATATTATGAAATAACATATCTTATCAGGTATCGTGTATAAAAACCTAACAACCGTATACATTACTTCAAATGTCCTTGTATCAACAGATGCTTGATCATTGAGACTGAAAAGTAAGAAAGCGTTAAGATAGGAATTGTATGCGCTGACTGGGGGATCCGACTACTGTCATAATACTTAGGAACGGCGAATATGCAGGACGGGTTTACTCACCATCTTTCTTGTACTTGTAACCGACAATTTTGTTTTATTTGAAAAACAATCGATTGAAGATACGGGTATACATTTCTTTTGTATTTCTGAAACCAATAACATCGTAGTTTAAGTAAACTGTGTTAACTTTTATAACCGAATCAATAGAAGATGTGTTTTGCATAATATACAATTATATGAAAGCATACTAATAAAATGTAACATAACATGGCAATTTGCTTATCTCAATTGATGATATAGTTAATATTATATGTAAATCATTATTTCAGACTGAGTTACAAGCCATAGTGTACAGCGAACATTTACCCAGATTTCTTCAACAACTTGAAAAACTCTTAATTGAAAATAAAACAGGATACTTTGTCGGAAATAAGGTTTGTTCATAATATAAACTCTTTCTCTCTCTCTCGCTTTCTCTCCCTCTCTCTCTCTATATATATATATATATAAACTAAATTAAAGAAAGACACCAAAATATTAATTTAACCTATATATATATAGGGTATAGTCAATTCACAAAGCTAGGATTATGAACTATGGGGAGCATCATGATACAGAATAAACTCTAGAACTTATTTTAATGACTGTATGGGATGGGGTTGAGTGTTAAATGTTAAAACAAATACCTATAAGGAAGGGGGGGGGCATTGTTTTAATGACTGTAAGGGATGAGGTTGAGTATTAAATGGTAAAACAGATACTTGTAAGGAAGGACGTGCAGTCAAAATTAACAACTTATTACTCCGCCATCTTCAAACCCCGGGATGAGTTTGAAATATAATTATTATAATTATCAAAAAATATCAATTCTACATTTTTTTTCATTTTTCTGTCCCACTGTCCCTTCATGACTAGTTTATGACCAAATGATCGTTTCCTTATAACGACTCGTTAACAACTTAAACGGAGAGAATGCCTGTTGAGGGAAGCCTTGTTTCAGATTTATGTTAATAGTTCTACAGTAATATTTAATATAGTAGTCTATAGATTTTAATAGTGTTTCTGTAGTAAAATCTAAAGTTATCTTTTTGTCTTTAATGATGTTTTGTGAATATACTTGTCAGTTGTCCCGCTGTCTTCCATTTCTTGTTAATACTTACTTCTATAAAGTTGATATGCATGTACATTGAATTTAAAAATTTAAAATTCAGCCAAGGACCAAACAGTCTTCCCTTAAATTAAATTTAATTAGTCTATCAGCTAACGGATAAATAAATTTTGTTTCCAATATTCAGCAACAGAAATTAAACGGATACACGTTAGCAAGACAACGATTCGTTAGAGTTTAAAGATTCATTAAAAGCAGTTTTGAACAAACAGCCCAGTTCAATATGGTCGCATGGGCAAAGTCAATAAATAATGTAATATTGATTTATTTAAACATTATTTTGCAGTTGACATTGGCAGATCTTAAAGTTTATACTACGCTTGAAAACTCATTCCAAGAATTCCCGGACGTGTACACCAAATATCCCCAAGTGGTTGCAAATCGTAAGAAAGTTGGGTCTCAGCCAAGACTTGCCGCCTACTTATCTTCAAGAAAAACAACGCCAAGATAGAATTATAAAAAATATGTTAAGCTATGGTCGTCATTTCAGTTATTGTAACGTTTTCGCTAGACGTGTTTATATTCAAGGCTTAGAAAAATAGTCAAATAATATGTAATATAACCTTCTTTTTATATAATATATAATATTATTGGTTAACCCATAGAATCGATAATGCATGATTTCTTTTTTGTGTTGCTTAATATTTTAAATAATTTATTTAAACTATAATAAAATTGAAAGACTGTGATTTTATGATTAAAATGATGAATAATAAATCTGGAATCGTGTATTTAGATTATTTATTTTCTATTCAATTGCTCTAGTATTATCTACACCTTTGCTCGTATATCTTGGTATAAAACATTGGTGACAAATGTTGACGTGACCAAAATGCGAAGGAGGTTTTACTTGTAAAATACGCTAATCCTTTGGATGGTAGGTATTCCTTACAAAATACAGACAGGGGGTTACAAGATTCAACTAATTTACATATTTTGGAATTAAGTGATGTAAAGGGGCTGATTTTACAAACAAATTGAGACTATATTTACATTTCCAGTACAAATGAAATGGTGTTTAACGCCCCACTTTTCTGCACGGACTGGGCTAATAAAGACGGGCATACGCCATGCATGGCATAAATTTTGCCCGGACAATGGTGAAACAGTCAACTCTTAGATCGAATTCAGACTGTCAAGTTTGATTTAATTGTACGCAAATGTGTACACCGGACATCGTTTTTTTGTGCCATCGAAACAACTATACGTTCTCCCCTTGCCCAGCCCCCGGCGTGGAACACTGACATGGGAAACCACGTCGGATAATCACGATGACTTTTCTCGGCCAACACGGCCTTATTGTATGGTGGCTTTTTGTATGCCAACTGGATTTCGGCTTACATAATAATATAATCGATTGTAAGGTTTATGCCAAATCATTTTCCATACACACATATCTGTAGAACATTCCACCATAGCTATATCTAATCAATGGAAAATTTATGCCGAGTCATTATCCATACATACCTGTAGAACATTCCAACATAGCCATATATAATTAATTGTAAATTTTATGCTGAGTTACTCACGTGCTTCATACAGCGTTGATGTGAAGCGGTGCGTAAATAAAGTGCAAAATATTAAAGAAGCTAGTCTATCTATTTCTATATTCTTACAACAAAGAATGTTGAAAGCTACAAATGATCTGTCCAGGGCTTAGAGCACGTTTAAATTTCATATTAATAGTTAAAATTTTAAAGTTAACAAGTTAATGTCAGTTTATTTGAAGCTCCCACGATATGGTAATTTTCGCAGTTAAACTGTTTTCGGAAAGTAAAATAAAACTTATTCTTGGTCATTATTTTTATTCTGGATTTTCAATCCGGGATTTTTATGGCACTTTGACGGGAAAACAATTGACCTTCGACCTTGATTCCTTTGTTTCCAAGTCGGCGATTAGAGACCAAGTTTTACGGGACTCGTGCGATCCGACAGACGTAAATAAAGTGACAGGGCCTTTTGTGGGTGTTTATGACGATTTTCCAGCTGAATATGCCGTTAATATGGCGCCACAGTGTGTTTACAGAAATGAATCCTATATATAAATGTATATATAGGTTAACCACTTCTAGCTGTTCTGTTTCCATTAGGCAAATGAAAAAGGGCATACGCAAGGCAGTGTGCTATGTCAAGGGTTCTTTATATTCCTGAAGCAATAGCCCGAGAAATCCCTCTCAGGTCATTACCAGTGATTGCGCACATTTTAGATGAATTTCTTCTAAGGCCAGTTATTATTCTACCTGCTTCAGTTTGAACACTTTCTAATAGATTAGAATCTTTCTTTGAACAGTTATCCCATACAATATCGGCACATTCTAAAATCGGAGGAATAAAAAGCAAAATATATTTTATTAAGCGAAATTCTATTATCGTGCGTGATAATAAAGAATAGGTAAGACACCGATCTGTTAATAAATTTAGATTTCTCAAGGTTAGGTTGAATTTATTATAAAAAGGGAGACAACTCCGTTCGCGACTAGTGGTTTCAGACTAGTAATATTGATTCCTTCCTATTCATCCAGTAGATATGGTACAAATGGATGTATGAGATGTGTTGTTGACGTTTGGGAAAGTAGACGAGGGGAAATGGGTATGGAGTGATATTAAGATGTATTATGAATGGTTAGAGTGGCTGTGGTGTTACGGTGACATACTATGCCGCCACCGTAACACCACAGCTTTATGATTTTATTGTCGTCTTATCTCACTTGCACTAGTTGTACGCCATTTTGAAACTAGCTGACGAAGACAGCTCGGGCGGCGATTGTTCGACTCCGGGCTGCTCTGTCAGTATCTAACAAACGCATTTAGTTCGCGTACAACTTTTAAAAACCGAATGTCAGTATGGTATTTCTCACATAATTGGTTATCGCAAAAACAGAGTAAACTGAAAGCGAGTAATCTCGACTTAAAACTATATAGTCTATACCCTACTTACTACACTCATCACCAGGCTTCCTATACATAATTTTTCATTTACACCCTTGTTAATTAACACACCTTATCTAGAGTTATAATCCGAATGTTATTTTTTCTATCGAGATCCGTTTACCATTTTGCTAGATTTTTATAAGGCAAACGTATGTTTTAACCTTAACCAGTGATAAGCCTCCGCCGCAAAAAGAGTTATCGCCTTTTATTATTAGTATAATGACTTCCTCATGTGCGGCAGGTTAGTTTGCTTCTAAAATCACTGTTTTCCGTTCCAAAAAATACAAAAGTAATTTTCTATCAGACAACCATGGTTCTATTCACCGAGACTAGATAATTTCTCTCGGTGTAAGGATATTATCACTATGAATAAGTTCATACACTGTTGAGAAAATAATCCCATTGGTTTGCTCAGCAACAAATCGAGCGTGAATCAACTCTGTACTGAAAATTTTGTGCGTGATATATATAGACCGGGAGCCCAGGGGTTTAACCTAGCTGAAAAATGTACCAATTTACACCTATATTGTATCAATGCATGCATATTAGGTACCTTAAAAATGTAAGTCTGCCGGGTTTCTGGTGGTGGGTGTGACTGTGAGGGCTAGGATTATGGGCATGAATTCGTGAGCTAGATTAGCTCGAAAGTGTACCACACGAAAATGGTGCACCAGTGTATCTTACATCTCCAAGTATTACAAAATCACTCTGACAGACATTTCTAGTGGTGGGGTACCCGCCCAGAGTTATGTAATTGTCAGACCACAGCTAGACTAGACTAGCCGAAAAACTGTACCACTCAAAACTACTTGGAAGTTGTTCAGCACAACTACAGGAACCAGGAATGATCACTGCCAGACAGTTTGTGCGGTGGGTTACCCCTCACAGACACGCCCAAAATGTCCCGACCCACAACTAGGCTAGATTAGCTGAAGCCAGTACCTGCTACAACTGTTTGTGAGTTGTTAAGCACCCCCACATGAATCATGAATGATCACATTGCGGTGGGTTACCCCTAACAGACACACACAAAAATGCCCTCTCCCACCCAATTAGGCTAGATTAGCTGAAGTTCCTTCCACCTAAAACAGCTTGTAAGTTGTTAAGCACCACTACAGGAATTATGAATGATCGCGGCCAGACCAGTACCCCCAACAGACACACACAAAATGCCCCCCTCCAATTAGGCTAGATTAGCTAAAGCTCGCACAGATGGGGTACCCCCAGCAGATACACACATAATGACCCCCCCCCCCCCAATTAGATTAGATTAGCTAAAGTTCACACAGCCTTAAACTGTTGGAAGTTGTTCAGCACCAACAAAGGAATCATGAATGATCACATTCAGGCCATTTTGCGGGCGTTAGCCCTAACAGACACACACAAAAATGCCCTCTCCCCTCATTAGCTAAAGTTCGTACCGCCTAAAACTGCTTGGGAGTTGTTCTTCACAACCACAGGAATCATGAACGGTCACATTCAGGCCATTTTGCGGGGGGTTACCTCTAACAGACACACACAAAAGTGCGTACCGCCTAAACGGCAGTTGACTTTTCTAGAAGCATTTTTCCTCAGGAATCCGAAAATGGTTGGTGATCAGTCAGGCGAGGGAGCGTTCAGGAGTTATTGATGTCAAAAGGTCACCAGAGGGTAAAAGGAGAGGGGGGTATTATCCGAAAGGAGGCAAAAAGCGATAGTTGACTGTTCTAGTAGCATTTTTCATCAGGAATCCAAATATGGTGGGTGATCAGTCAGGTGAGGGAGCATTCAGGAGTTATCGAGGCCCAGCGGTCACCAGAGGTTAAAGGGACTGACTTTTGAATTTAGCCACTTCTGATGTTGTCTGTCACAGATTAATTGCTAGAAAAGAGATGAATCATTGAATAAGTGACGAAGGATAATTTGTGAAACCAATTGAACAAGTTATGTCGAAATTCAAAAGTTCAAAAGGTCACCAATGTCAAATAAGAAAGAAATAAGGATGCACTAGGATTAGGGGCAAAACTAATGTTATTTTCAAGAGAGTTGACTTTTCTAGAATAATTTCTCCCCAGGAATCCGAAAGTGGTGGGTGATCACTCAGGTGAGGGAGCGTCCACGAGTTATCGAGATCAACGGGTCACCAGAGGTTAAATGGTTTGGCTTATGAATGTAGCCACTTCTGATGCTGTCTGTCGCAGATTTCTTGTTGGAACGCATCGCATTTTTGTGGGTGGGGGTGGGGTGTAACCCACCGCACAAACTGCCTGGCAGTGATAATTCATGCTTCCTGTAGTGGTGCTGAACAACTTCCAAGCAGTTTTAGTTTAGGTGGTACGGACTTCAGCTAAGTTGTGGGACATGGCATTTTTGGCGTGTCTGTTGGGGGTAACTCATCGCACAAACTGTCTACCGGGATCATTCATGATTCTTGGGGTGGTGTTAAACGGACTTCCAAGCAGTTTTCAGTTGTTCAAACTTCCGCTAATCTAGCCTAGTTGTGGGGTGTGTCATCTTGGGCATGTATGTGAGGGGTAATCCATCACACAAACCGTCTGGCTGTGATCATTCCTGATTCCCGTGGTGATGCTAAACAACTCCCAAGCAGTTGTAAAAGGTACTGGCTTCAGCTAATCTAGCCTAGTTGTGGGTCGGGACATTTTGGGCGTGTCTTTGAGGGGTAACCCACCGCACAAACTGTCTGGCAGTGATCATTCCTGATTCCTGTAGTTGTGCTGAAGAACTTCCAAGCAGTTTTAGGTGGTACAGTTTTCAGCTAGTCTAGTCTAGCTGTGGTCTGACAATTACAAAACTCTGTCGGGGGTACCCCACCATTAGAAATGTCTGTCAAGAGTGCTTTTGTAATACTTGAAGATGTAAGGTACACTGCTGCATCATTTTCGTGTGGTACACTTTTGAGCTAATCTTGCTCAAGAATTCATGCCCAGAATCACAGCCCTCACAGCCACACCCACCACCAGATACCCGGCAAACTTACATTTTTAAGGTACCATATATGCATGTATTCATTTTTTCAGGAGAAAATTGGTACATTTTTCAGCTAGGATGACCCTCTGGGCTCCGGCTCTATATATGAACTGTCTTCACACATTTGGTTTATAATTAGCGATACACAGGTACAGTGGCGAGTGTTCTACTTCACAGACTAATACCTCAATAGTACCTCCGCACGAAATCCCAGATTTTGGTACATGTAAAAGAAAGAGAAATAGTGCCCGTGCGCGTGCCAGTAATAGAAAAACTAAGAGTTCGCGCATAAAAATGCACGAACGTACCAGGCGCGAGGTCATCCAGTATGTCAGAATCATCTTATAAAACATATTGAAAGGACTTGCTCGCCTCGATTTTTTCAACGCCCCAATCTTCGTCTTAAAATAATGAATATCCACCAAAACCTGGTCGAAAATGTAAACTCATACACTCTAGAAACCAAATGGTCAACAATAAATAACATCTAAAAGGCTATAATACTAAATGATCCAATGCAAGAAAAGGAATTCACTGTCGTGCTTAGTGTATTGGGATCATTACCTATATAATGTCATAAGGTTGAACTCGTTGTCTCGGGGGTAACTCGCCAACACATTCAGCTAGGTGATTTCCTCCCCCTCTTTAAGGGGGTAGGGGCGTGGGTGGATGGCCGAATGGTAAGCACGTGCGTGCTGTATCGTAAAGCCTGTCATTGAGACAACTTGCGTGGTTTCTAATTCTCGGCTGTACGTGACAAGGAGCAGGGTCACCTGTTCAACCTTGTGGGTTTTATCTGGGTCCTCCGGTTTCCTCCCACTGCTAAAGACCCCTGCGCGTAAGCGAATTATTTAAATAAAATTAAAAAACATATTAGTCCCGAAATGACCTAGTTTGTGTCGAGTTGACGTTTAACCCTATCTTTCTCTCTCTTTCTCTCCCTCTCTATCTTTCTCTCCACCTCTTGAAGAGTTGGGTGGGCACCCATTTCTCAGACATAATTTCGCCACAATCGAGATGTCTTAGATTTTGTTTCCCACTTTACAAATGGGGGTTGTTTGTTTAACCATATTCCGTTTCCGGTGGCTCATTGTGTAAGATACCGGCTCGTTAACCCGGAGGTTCCGTATTCGATCCCTGCTTTGCCCCATAAATTTCATCGGAAGTTACCCTTGTCAGTGGTGCATGAGAGAGTGTCTGACAAAAGATAACGTATATCCCCTCGAAAGGCCCAATGAATGAGGTCCATACACATTAGCGTGCACGTAAGGCCCTGTATCCATAGGCTGTTCCCCTGTGGCGTGTTCCCTTGTGGCGTGTTCCCTTGTTCCCTTGTGGCGCGCCACAAGGACAATGAACCTTTGTTTTTTAACGTGCCCGTTCCCATAGCATGTTCCCAGGGAACATGTGGCCTCGTGCACGGAACATGTGGCTTGTGACAATGAACATGTCAATTCTTTTGCAGCTGCACTAGAGGGAACACGTCGTTACGAGTGCAATATTGTATGGAAACTTGTATAAAATTCATCCAGTTCATCGCGAGTTCCAAAAAATGGCCGAACCCAGAACCGCGGTCGTTGTCTGAAGACATGTTATCTTCTAAGATGAGCACCAGCGAGGAAAATAAATGCAATCAGTACCTGATCAGGGAGGGAAGGGGGCATAGTGGGGAAAATGTCATGGGCTCCCCACATATAAGCAATAGCGGCATCCTCCTTCCTCATCCTTCCGATTTTCAGTAGTTGAGTTCATCGTCGAGCTATCAATAAAAAAACGGTTCGCATAATGATAGTTATGTCTTGTGTTAATTTGCTTTCTCATCAACGTTTGTATATAGACTTTTCTTTTACCAATATTTCCATCGTACATTGCACACGCCACAAGGGAACAGCCTATGGATACGGTCGGGTCACAAGGTCACAACGCCACAAGGGAACAGCCTATGGATACAGGGCCTAATAGAACCCTGGGAAGTTTGAATTTAACGCATTCCACATTGAATGGAGTTTACTCGTCTTCATTAGCCAAGTGGGAGCAAACAGTAGGTCGTTAAACCCCATTTCATCTTAATTCGTTTAAATCTTCTGCGGAGGACGACGAATACTGACAAATTGACCTTTTTTTTAAAATACGGAAACATTGAACGGATATTGTTTGGCCTGACATTTCTTTTATTTTCACAATAATTTTGTAGCTGACAATGGATTTCAAAAATACCCAAGGAACTTTTGGGGCCAACACAGGGAACATAACCGAGACATTCTGGTTTGCGAATCAAATTACAAATTTGAAACAGATAATCTTTAAACCCGTGTTCTATAACCTTTATTTAAACAAAAGTAAAAACTATGAAAAAATAACTTGTCATAAATGTTACCGCATGATGTGTATGTTAGAAATTATAGAATAAATGATAGAGGGACACAGTTTAATAAGGGTAACATGGTTAGGTCTTAAATATCTGTAACATTTCTCTTTGACAAATATGTTTCCTTTATATAAACATGACTAAAAACTCTATAAAACTATCATGTTGGACATCATAGATTAACAGGGTACGTCTTAAATTGCTGTAACATTTCTCTTTGACAAATATGCCGCTATCCGTGGTTGAGCTGCGATTTTCTTGCGGTTCTCCAAGACTTTAGGATAACTACTGTAAACACTGGGATAATCTCTGTAGGAATTCTCCAGAACGTCATAGACAGACAAATCTGCTAATGTTAACTGAAAAATAAAAAGAATATTTAACGGAAAAGATATTCCATTTTTTAAATTATGTAACATGAATTTACATACACTTAGCTTCTTAAACCAGAACTTGGAATAGCAAGTTATGTTATTAAAAACCACTGTGCATCAGCAGTTATAAATTGATTGTTTATCGAAATAATTCAGTTATTCTTAATAAACATAAAAGTGCATTTACAAAGTGATAATTTATGGAAATAATTCAGTTAAATCTTAAAAAGTTGAAAATCTGGATCTAGTTTTGAGTATTTCAATCGAATTAAGAAAATTAATCTAAGAATTATGTTACAAACCTGATTTCCAACATAATATCCTGATCCATTAGCAGTCAGAATTTTTTCCAGATTAGCAAGAAAATTTGGTACGTCGGTGTTTTTTAGTTTTAATTGTAGTTCGGTCTTCAAAATAAAAAAAAAACATATTCAAAAACATATTCAGCAGAATAAATGATTTGGATAATCTTCCAAATAGAACAAATCAATATCTTTTACAAAGCTAAGTATTAAGTTTCACAAGTTGTCCCGCTGCCAGGGGATCATACTACAATCAACGTCATAGGCCTGGATCCATTACTTCAAGGGCCTGGTTCATGTTCCAAGACAGATATGTTTTGAGTGTATCAAAATTAAAACTATAAAGTATATAATAATAAAGTACCGAGCAATGATGTTTTTGAATATAAAAGATAATAACCATTTAGGGGACAAGAAGTCAGATAATATTAAGTTCATTTGTTGTATCAATGTTATTACACGACTATCTAAAATTCTTATCGCAAGTATTTTTTTATCAAAACAATACCTTTTTGCTTGCATCTGCTTCAAAGTATGACTTCCCCCACATGGTGAAATGATCACCTACTAAACCCACTACACCATCTATAGCCAAAGCTTCCAAAGAGCTGGTACCATACAAACCTTTAGATATTAAAGAAAAGAGCTGGTCATTTATTTTTACATCAATCACAAACGATGCTGTTTAAAACTATGATGCAGAACCTAAAATTGTGTCGTCGAATTATTTGAACCACTCCATCAGAATGAAGACGCAGAAGCATCGTCAAATTAAGGTGATAAAAGCTGTAATGTCTGTCATGCTGTCCCTATTTTGGAATTTCAGTTATGTTGCATTGTGATAATGGCCCGCCAATGTGTACAGTGTCCAGCTTTAAATGACAATTCGGGTGGGGTGGGTAGCTGAATGGTTTGCGCGTGCGCGCTGCATCATAAGGTCTGTCATTGAGTCAACTGGCATGGTTTCGATTCCCCGGGTGTAGGTGACAAGGAGTAGGGTAGTCTGTCCAACCTCGCCCCACTGCTAAATGACACCCACGCACAAGCGACTAATTGAAATAAAATTAAACCATAATTTAGTCCCAAAATGACCTAGTTTGTGTTGACTGGACGTTAAACCCCACCCATCTCTCTGACTCTCTCTCTATTTAAATAGCGTTTATACTTCTACGTGAGTGACACGTACACTCTTAGTTACGAGATTTTACTTACCGTGTTCTCTCGAGATATATGAAGCTATGGCCCCTGATTGAGCAAATTTCTTTCCATCGATTTCCAGGTAAGGTAGTTGACCAAACGGAGTTGCTGGAAACCAAAATCAAATTAATCATTACTTTAAGGTAACCAAGTATAGTTTAGTAACCACCGCCCAGCATCTTTGTCTTGAAAGACAGTTAGTTATAGAGAGAAGCTGGTCCGAAAAACTGTTACAACTTTAGCCCCCACCAAGTTCGCAAACTTTGTCGGAAAAGGGGAGGAAACCGCTGGAACGTCAAAGTAAAATGCTCTGAAATTTGATGACCCCAATGTTTAAAAACTGTAGTCTCTCTGCCAATCATAAGAAATTCTTAGAAGGGAAAGTTCGCAAACCTTTTCGGAAAAGGGGAGGGAACCGCTGGAACGTCAGATTAAAAAGCTTTGAATATCGATGACCCGAATGTTTAACAATTCTAGCCTCAATGCCAATCATAAAGTTTTCGGAGAAGGTACAGTAGCTTTGGAACAGAATAAAGATACAATTCGTCCTCTCATAATCCTAATGTTTCCAAACAAATTTGAAAAAAAGAATTGGTAGCCTTTATTGTAGTCACAATGTTTTCCGAAAAGGATGGTAACCCTGAAGGTCGGGGACGCTGAATATTGACAGGGTATGTCATTGCATGACCCAGGGTATGTCATCAAATATGACAAACTAAAAAACTGTATAACTGTAGCTGCTACTGCTTTTACATGATTTTTGCAAATGTGGCGGAGAAACCCTGGAATACTATATATATATATATATAGATTAAAAGGTTGGTTACCGCAAAAGGATTTCATACATTCTAAAAACTTAAGTAGAAAATACCATTAAAGAAATTTTATTTAAATGCCTACATGTTTCGCCGTTAGGTTTTCAAGGCAATAATGGATAATGGCGTTACGTCACCACATAGCGTCATTATGGAGAGATAGTTACAATCATTTTACATGTAAATTAAAATGAAACAATATCACTGGTTGAGTTTGGGTTTAAATTTGCTTATAAAATACTCTTCTTTAACTCTTAATTTTGTGATATTATTATCAGACAGTTTATAAGAAGGGAAAATATGAAAATGTGGCGATTTATTTTTAGCACACTCCGCGATATGCCCACTTAATGGGATTTTGCGGTATATTTCTTTAATGGTATTTTCTACTTAAGTTTTTAGAATATATATATATTATATATATCAATATATGTATGAAGTTGAAACCGTAGTAGTGTTAATATAGAAAAAATAAATAAAGGTTGAAAATGCCTTTGAAAAGTACTATTGTTTAATTGTCTACATGTTTCGCCTGAAAAGTTAAAGATAACTACTCTTATGAATAAAATACACAAAAATATAAAAGTTTTCGAAAAAAGAACTACATTATTTGTAATGTAGTTCTTTTTTCGAAAACTTTTATATTTTTGTGTTTATATATATATATATAGGGTTTCACCGCCACGAACTAGGAGATTGTACAAATACGATAAATTTCCACATGCATAATATCCTTGTTATCAAGATAGATATGATATCGTTATCGTTAATAAAACCTCGTGATTGACTTATCTCTCTGTACAACGTTCTAAATAATTTAGTATACTATAGTGACGTTTACGAAAGGATTAATGGATGGAATGGGCTTTAACGTCTACAGATATGATCCAACTAGGCCAATGATGACGTGCATAGAAGTAATATTGAATTTCAACTGCCAGGGGTAACTTTACGTGCACATTCGTATTGTTCGTAGCTCGACGGTTTAAGAACCCAATAATATGCCCAATTGCCACGAATGGTGCATAATTTTGTAAACCTTTCCGGGCTTTATCGGCATTATTCGTGAAGAATGTAGTTTATTGGTAAAGAATTTCAGACACTATTTTTTCCGATTCGTAGATAAATCGTAGCCGTTTTTTTAAGTTCCAGAATGATTCTTAGCAGTTCGTAGCTAGTTTTTTTTCATGGAGATCGTAGTTTATTCGCAACTTTATTCGGTCTATTCGTAAACAATTCCGACACTATGTGTAACTGCTTCGTAGCCCATGCGAAAGTCAGGCAAAACACACACAAATAATATAATACCGGCTTTGTAGTCTCCTGGCCATGCTGCATAGTTAATCCTGTGATCTTCAAACGGGACACCAGTGGCTATAAAACACAGTCTACACGTTTCTCCCCGTCCTCTCAAATCAAAATAGTTATACTTGTAAGAAGGCATGATCCGGTCTATGTCGATAGCTTACGGTGGTTAAAATCTCAAGGGACAAATCTGAAACTTTGGTAGGGTTTTATGACACTGAATTAGTCACGTGACTAATATAGATACGGCAACATGAGCTATAACACGTATAAATATTAAGATAAGAGCAAGTCTTGTTAATATCTAATTTAAAATTATAATCGTAACATAAATCAAAGGTATAGTATCTTTAAGATACCATAAATTAAATTGTTGCCCAGGTACTAAAGAGTGTCGTAATAAATGTGGCCGCAAGAATGCGAATTCGCTTAGTATTACATTTATTCCTCTATATTTATACATATATGTCCACGTTTAATGTTCCTGTCTGGACTGGTCAATCAAATTAGGCCAGAGATCTGTAAAAATACGGCATGTAGTGTTCTGCCCGAACGACTAGACGCTATCCGTTGTCAGGCCCTATGTCCCGCACTACTAACATGGAGACACCAGACTGGAAATAACGCCGAAACTTTATTGGCCAATATCGGGATCGATTGAATCCTAGAATCACCCCCCTGCCCCCTGGATAGTGAACCAGCATCTTACACAGGCTAATCTACAAGCGATATATATCAGCTAACAGCATATATGATTGATATGTTTGACTTTGGTATTATGTTGTCGGTATGACAACGTGTTTGTATGATTTTTGAAGTTGTGTTTCATAAAATGATGTTAGACTATGCTGCAATGTTGGTGGAACTTGATAAACATTTCAAATCTTAGATAATAATATGCATCCTCGCGCAATAGATAAGCACTATCTGTGATTTTATATGTGATTTTATCAACGGTTCAACCTGGTAGTCCGGCAAAAATATGGCTTAAGCTTGTTTGTTGAACTTGATAAACATTTTAAATCTTAGATAATAATATGCATCGTCATGCAATAGATAAGCACTATCTGTGATTTTATTTGTGACTTTATCAACAGTTAAAAAACTATGGCTTAACCTTGAAATTTTATACAAAGTTATTCATGATTTATTTTAGTATTAAGTAGTCTAGGGTGTCCACTTTCAGAAGGGGTGTTCAATGGCTGAATGGTTAGCGTGCGCGCGCTGTATCATAAAACCTGCCATTGTACGTGGCAAGGAGTAGGGTCACCTGTCCAACCTCGTGGGTTTAGTCCGGGTCCTCCGGTTTCCCCCCACTGCTAAAAAACCCTTAGTGTGTCTAGGATGATAATCTAAGTGTTTTTGGGTCAAGGAATACACTGAAATCGTGCTTTATGGCCCATTAATACGTTAGCGGCGTATAGGGCAATTATTTCACCAAACCAAACTATATCTAGAGACAGACTACACCAAGTAGTAAAAGAAACGCAAGGTTGGTATTTTCTCTGAATAGACGCATTGCATGAAACTCACTAAATGTTTTTATTGTATATTTGTTACCACATGTCGAACTTTACCTGAGCAACAAGGCTTCTTCCAAAACACGGAATTAAACCCAGGAAATGTTCTGAGATGGTAATGTGTTCTCCATGATGTTCGTGTAACTCCTGCTGCACGTGATAGTCACCGGGACCAGTCCTATAATAAAATGCCTCCCCCATACCTGGTTGAATCATTCATACCACGTCAGGAGCATGCCACGACTCACGACAGCTCAGAGGAACCAGGCGCTTGGAAGACTCGACGATGTTCAATCGGATTTAAGTCCATTCTAAGGGCTAGCCAGTGCATAACGTTAACACAGTTCTGGCGGTGTTGGAACGGGCGTTGTCATGGTGGAAAACGTTATTTTGATGACGTGCGAAATGTGGTATTTGACTTGGAGTCTGAGAACTTGATCGAGGGTCCTAAACGACTTTCAATGTGCAATGGATACAGGGAATGTAGCATCTTTGACTCTTTTGGATTTATCTGCAGCGTTCAACACTGTTGACTATCATATTCTACACAATTAGACGTAATAACATATTTGGGTTTCCGGTACACAGTTCTAGTTGGTGAAGCTAAATCTCTACTGTCTGATCTTGACTGTGGCGTACCGCCAGGTAGTGTATTGGAACCCATTTTTTTGTTCTATGTATACAACCGCTTTGGGGTCTGTGATTGATGGCTATGATCAGAGGCAATACTCTTACGCTGATGATACTCAATTCATTGGTGTGTCTAGTCCTATGCTAGTCAGAAATGCCTTACAAAATGCTACTGACTGTTCGCTCGCATGTAAACAGTGGATAAAAGCAAACAAACTTAAACTTAAAGACGACAAAACATAAGTTCTTTTAAAGGGACAATAACACTCTTGCTGGCTTGACAGGTCCAGAAAAAATAGCCTTATTTTAAGAACTAGATGTTTAAGTGTCCCGCCTGTTGTGTAAATTATCCATTACATCCTGTTTTACTTGTTCAGAGGGTTCGAAAATATCTTTAAATCTAAGTTACACTTAAAAAGGTTTACGTAAAGCCTTTCAAACCATGTAGTTAAATTTTTCCAATTTTTTTAAATTCGGTGTGTTAAGATGAAATTTGTATCGATAATTAATTGAAATATTGTAAAATAGTACAATGAGTTGACCAGAATAATGATTGGGACATATTATTCAGTTACAACAAGAGTGTTATTGGGCCTTTAATAAGCTCATCACAACAAATGAAATCACGACCTGTCCTTGAGATCACCATTGGTGATTCGGAAATAAATTTCTCCAAAAACGTTCTAAACCTTAGAGTGATATTTGATCCCTCTCTGACAATGGAAATTAAGGTTGATATGGTATGCCGTACATGCTACTATCATTTACGCTGTATACGCAACAGCAGAAACTACCTCATGGGTGACTCTTGTAACTCCTTGTGATTTTATCCAGGATTAATTACTGTAATAGTTACTCTCGGGAATTCCACAAAGGTTAGGGGTTCCGTGTACAACAAAATGGTTGAATTTCGACATTTATGTACCTCTATTGGACCACTGCTTCTTTATTTGTTTTTGTATTTTATTTTGTTTAAGGTATTTTAGTGTGACAATTGCTCCTGTTTATACTGTACTAAGAAAAGTGCTCCGATTCAAATTCACAAATTACCTTATGCTTTTGTTCATAAAAGTATATCATTAAGTATACGAGGAGCATTTGGATTTGCTGATTACAATATTTAGGACTTCGAATTCTTTATATGGTTTGTACTTGGTTTTATTTTATATGTATATTAATGAGTTAATAAGTTTTATAAATGTTATTATACGACCAAATAAAAATGCTTATCAAAAGTATTTTGAAGATAGGTTGCCCGGCAGTTGACATTAGCAGATCTTGCAGTTTATTCTACCGTTAATAACCCATTCCGAGATTTTCCGGACATTTGCTCAAAATATCCTCAAGTAGTTAATACTCGCAAGGAAGTTGGATCTCAGCCACAATTTTCCGCGTACTCTTCTTCAAGAAAACCAACGGATATGTAAAATACAGACAACGAATTAAAGTTCGTTCTTATGTTAAGCTGAGATGGTCAATTTAATTTATAAGTTTTTGGCTACGTGTGTTCAAAAATTAAAGGTTCGTAATATTAATCATAGGAAAATAATCAAATATAAAATAATAATCTTCTCGGTGTTGTGAAGGCGAGGTGTTTTTATAGTATACGGAAGTTCACCGCAGAGATACGGGTTGTGACTTATGTCGTGTACGAGGCAGCTATAGTATTTATCTTTTCCAGTACGCCATGTGTGCCATGACTTTCTGTTACATTTGTGTAGCGGATTTTGTATTTTGGTTAATCGTTGGAATCGAAAATGCATGATTTCCATTTTTATGTATCTTTATAAATTGTTGTTTAAATTTTATGTCGATATAATAAAATAATAAAACATTGTTTAGTTTTTCTGACTTTATCCCAAGCCGTCAAGTAATAGCTAGAATATATTTCTGGATGATAGGGACGAAATTTTAATAGGCTTGTTTGTTTCACTTTTTTGAGGCATGCATATAAATCGCAAGCAGATGGGAATGCCAACCCTTGCCGTAAGAGTGTTCACTGTGTTCGACAAAGTAAAACAAGGGTCATAACTTTGGAAATTTTCTGAAAAATCCGATGATAACTGTTGTCGTTTGAGCAGTCACAGGGTTCAACAAAGTTAAACAAGGTGCCTAACTCTAGACACAATACACGGACAATGCTGAAATTCAATAGACTTTTTCATTTCACTAATTTGAAGAAAACATATTAATTTCATACAGATGGGATGATAATTTTTGTCGTTTGAGCGTTCACAAGGTGCAACAAAGTGAAACAAGGGACATAGCTCCAGAAGAAATAAACGGATATTATTGAAATGAAATAGGCCTTTTTATCGCAGTAATGTTAAAAGCATATATTAATTTCAAAACAACAAGATAAATATAGCATGTAGAGTGTATACAAGAAGTGTGAACGACCGACAGACGGACGGGGACGACGGCAATATACAAATGCATTTTCAAGGGGTTTATAATACAAAGAAATGAAATGACGTTAACGTCCCACTTTCGTGCATCGACGGGTTAAATAAAGACGGACAGCCGCTGTAGTGTGTTATTAGGGCTATTGTACGTGCTCTTCAATGCGAACACTAGACCTCGGTTATTCGTCCTACCCGAACAACTATACATTGCCCCTTGCCAGTTTCTCGTGCTACACAACTGGCAAAGGAACCACGCCGGAAATATCCCGATGAACTTTCTCGGCCAACACCGGGATCGAATCACGGGATCTGCAGGATTAGGGAACCGACGTCTTACTCGCTGAGCTACATTATTGAAAAGTATCAAACATCGTATATTTAACTTAGGTGGTTCAGTGAGCAAAACTCTAGCTCTTTAACGAGGATTTTCCAGCGCTGTTTCCGCTTGTCGGTGGTGCAGGGTTTTTTGATTTATTTAGTTATTATCCACACCCCAAAACCAAATCCCCTTGGGCCGGTTGCTCAAAGCTCCGTTATCTTTTAACGATCCCTTAACTTTAACGGAAAGAAAGATTGTTGCTGGAAATAAAGGCCCAGAACAGTCTGTGGTGCAAATCTTTCCTACAGATTTATGCTAATATTTCTAAAGGAAAAAATAAAGTATTCTATATTGTTTTCTGTAGTAAATTTACCAAGATATGTCCGTTACCAAGATATGTCCGTTAGAGTTTAAAGATCGTTGAAATAACTTTAAGCAACCGACCCCAGATCAATACATATATTTCGATTGATTTATTACCTATATACGTAAAGCATATTCTTACTGTATAAACAAACAATAAAATTAAATTGTCGTCTTGATGTATATGTTGGTCAGGTTATCTAGGCTATTTTATGGAGCCGTGTTTTATATATTTACATGATATTATTATATACGCTCTTATCATTTGTCTTTTGATTGTTTTGTGTGCAGATATTCACTTGAACATAAGAAGCTTAAGGTATAAGATTAATGATAGTTCTGCTGAACTGTGTAATAATGATGTTTTGTGTTTCTCAGAACCCTGGCTTCCTGATGCAGTGCCGGTTGATTATTTGTCTATTGGTAGGTTTTGTTCACCTTATTTACTAAATAGAAATGATAGCAGGGGGGGGGGGGGGGGATTGCTGTTTATATTCGTAAAGAATTTTACTTTAAACGTATATATGATCTTGAACTTCCAGGACTTGAAGCTTTTTGGCTTTTTTAATAGGAACTTTTTATCGGCCACCAAACAGCAATTCTGATTATTGGAATTTAATTGAACACAGTTTCTCCCAAGCTAAATATAATACTAGAAATAATGTCATCATTATTGGTGCTTTAATGTAGACTTTCTTTCTAAAACTAATGGTAAACTACATGATTTTAAAAATAAATTTAACTTAACCCAACTTGTGAATGACCCCACAAGAATAATCCCTGACAAGAGTTCGCGTCTTGATCTTGCGATAGTTTCATGTCCCGATTTTATACAGTCAGTTGAAGTCAACCTATGTGGCTTGAGTGATCACAGCCCTGTTGTTGTTTTCTTAATGCAAGAAAAACACAAACCCAGATGTTACAAGCGTCAAATCTGGGACTATACCATTACGGATGTTATAGGATTAAATAAATACATTTTAGATTTTAATTGGAATCAGATTTTTAATGTAGTGTTCCCGGGGGCCTGTTTCACGAAATTTTAACTTAAGATAAAATCCAAATTTTAGTACATACTCAAATCTGATTGGCTAAGCACTAAAATCAATCTAATACTATCCAATCGAATTACTAAAATCGGATTTTATCTTAGTTAAAATTTCGTGAAACAGGCCCCAGAGCTGCTAAGGATGTATAGCAAACCTAAATTTAAGGTTTAAGTTACAAAATTGAAAATTAAATTACAAAATTGAAAATTAAGTTACAAAATTGAAAATTAAGTTACAAAATTGAAAATTAAGTTACAAAATTAAAAATTATTTTTTACAAAATAGGAAATAAAAAAAAAACCCCAAAAAGTTCGTATTTAAGCTTCCGTAAATTTGAATATTTTAACTAAAACGTTTTGAGGGAAACTATTTGAAGTGGTTCGAGAGGCAAAAATGTCTTATTACGAAAAGATAGAATCAAATATTAATACAGACACATTTAACAATTCTGACTGGTGGAAACTTGTACGCATTTTTTCCATTAAGAAACCGCAATTCTATTAAAGATATCCCCCTTTGAAATTTAGAAATACCTTCAATAAATACACAAATAAAGACAAAGCCGAGTTTTTTAATGACAATTTAGTAAACCAATCAATATTACCTAATGAAACGGACTATCGACTTCCAGAACTAAATTTACTCGATACTGACATTGAACCACTTTCTATTGAATATCAGGATGTCGTCGACATTCTTCACTGTTTAAAGGGAAAAAAGGCCTCGGGACCAGACAAAATTAATATTGCTATTGCTTTTCCATCGTTAAGATTATTCAATCTGCTTATATCGAAATCCATCTCCCCCCGATAGTTGGAAATTGGCAATTGTCATACCAATTTTTAAAAAAGGCGATAGACATGTAGGTCTTACTACAGACCAATATCCCTACTAAGTACCTTGGGTAAAGTTTTTGAAAAAATAATATATAAGCATATTAATAACTTCATTCATACTAATAATATTATTTATATGTACCAGGTCTGGGTATGTGCAAAATGAATGTGCTGTTTTCTAAATCACCGATATGTACAACCATATGTTTCTTCCTGTCTAGACAAAGGAAATGAGGTAACTATATCTTTTGATTTAAAAAAGCGCATTTGATAGGGTATGTCATCGTGGGTTGATACACAAACTAAACACAATTGGAATTTAAAAAAATGGTGTTTAAGATCTCATATCCAATAGAACGCAATCAGTTATTATTAATAATGATTTCTCGGCTTTTAAAAATATATATTCCGGCGTACTCCAGGGGTCCGTACTGGGACCGCTCCCTTTTCTTATTTTTATTAACGATATTACAAACGAAATTATCACCTCATTAAGATTATTCGCGGATGACACTTCGTTATTTTTGGTTATAGATATTCCCGCCGACACCCTTAATACTATGAATAAAGATCTAAAGAAAAATCATGATTGGTCAGAAAAGTGGAAGGTCGAATTCAACCCAGATAAAACTATCAGTCTAACATTTAGTAGAAAAACAACCCAACTTTGCGTGTCGCTTCTTTCAATGATATCCCACCATATGATGCAAATACCCTTAAAAATGTGGTATTTTTACCAAACATTGTAAATGGGACAATCATGTGGATTTTTTAATTAAAAAAAAACCCAATTATGGTCGACTGTCTGATATGTTTGAAATATAGACTATATAGTATTTTGTATAATTCTTTTTTCTTTCTATTTTTGATTCCATTGATTTAGTCTAGAATAATACTACTGAAATATTCACAAAAATTAGAAACGCTCCACTTAGACGCATTACGAACGATATTGGCCTCCCTCGTGGTACCTCCCATAATACACTTTATACCGAATTCGGATTCTCATCGATATTATAAATTAATAATGTTTAATAACATGGTAAATAAAATAGCTCCCAATTATCTTTGTTGTATTATTCCGCCAACTACCCCTTCCATCAACCCTTTCAACCTACGTAACTCCGACCACATTACACAAATTAAATTAAAAAGTAATTTTTCTAAAAGCTCCCTTTTGCCGTCTATCATAATAGCGTGGAATAGTCTAGATAATGAAATAACAAGCCAACAGTGAGGCTGATGTCCCCCGCCGAAGTCCCCAAATAAATAGATGACACATAATAATTAATCGCACATTTATTTTTTCACAAGTATTAAGCCAAAAAACTATACACTAAGTTTCACCACCCTCTATCAGATAGAATCAAGATAATCTTTGTCCCAAAAAAGCACCAACCAAAGAAATTGATTACCTTGGCATAGCTTTAGCTCGAAATGTTAATCACTGAACTCAGTCAAGACATTCACCTAATGAACGCCTACACCACGTTTAATCATTCTACATCATTCTACACAGTTATTGTGTTCCAAAGTCTCAACCAATCAAATTGCTTATCACTCTGCTTACCCTAAGCAGAACATGCTTATTATCGAACTTAGTCAAGGTATTGATATAATGAAACTATACACCAAGTCTCACCATTCTCACTTAAGTAGAATTGCTTATCTGTGCTTACCCTAAATGCCCATCTTATAACTCCATAAGGGCACTGACATAATTAACACCTACACCAAATTTGAACGTTCTAGCTCAATTAGAAGGAGAGTTGTTGTGTTCCAAAAGTGTCGGCCAATCAAATTGCTTAAAGCTCTGCTTACCCTGAGCAGAAAATGCTCATTATCAAACTTAAAGAAGGTATCGATGTAATAAAACTATATACCAAGTTTCATCACTCTCACTTAATAAGAACTAAAGTTATTGTGTCCCAAAGGCTCAACCAATCAAACTGCTTATCTCTGCTTACCCTAAGCAGAAAATGCTCATCTTCAGACTCCATCAAGGTATTGTCCTAATAAACACCTACACCAAGTTTAAACATTCTAGCTCAATTAGGAAGAGAGTGATTGTGTTCCAAAAATTCGGCCAATCAAATTGCTTAAAAAGCTCTGCTTACCCTGAGCAGAAAATGCTCATTATCGAACTTAGTCAAGGTATCGATGTAATGATACTATATACCAAGTGTCAGCATTTTCACTTAATTATAACTATTGTCATTGTGTCCCAAAGCCTCAACCAATCACACTGCTTAACTCTGCTTACCCTAAGCAGAAAATGCTCATCTTCGAACCCCATCAAGTTATTGTCCTAATAAACACCTACACAAAGTTTGAATATTCTAGCTCAATTAGGAAGAGAGTTATTGTGTCCCAAAAAGTGTGACAGACGGACGGACAGAGAGACAGACAGAACGGCGGGGGACAAAACAAGTTTTAAAACTAAACTGTTTCCAACCTTATTTCCCAAAGTTTTGTGATTAGTTTTTGCCTGTATCATATAATTCGACATTGTACACATATTATACACCCGAACCAGAATGAAGCAAATTAATACAAGCCTACTTGGCTTGTATTTGTATCCTATTATTTATGCTTTTTATATTGTATAATGTTCTCGAAATAAATACTGTTTAAACCAAAGATTGACAAGGCGCGACCTCTAGTCTTCCCAATGGGACGAAAAGCCTAGGCCCCGTGTACACATTGGCGTGTACGTATAATATCCCCTGACAGCTGGAATTCGACGGTGGGTAGGCGGAAATGTCTCTACCCGGACACAATTTCCCTCATAGCGAACTACATTAATCCGGATCTGATAGAGTCAAATAAATCTGCCCAAACCTATCTTTCGTTTACATGAAACATGGACATACAATAAGATGGAGAGATGTGCTATTAAGGGAATTCGAGCCCCTGCCACATTTATTACCACCCAATAGTGATGTGGCACTAAGCTAATAAATTATGACCGATAAAGATAGAGGTTTATTTCATTGTTTTATTAACGAGTTAGGTGTGATTACAGTTATAAATTAAGTATTCATGACTCCTTCAACAATTATCTTAATAGTTCAATCTTGACATTTATGTACCGAAGGAGGCGTATCCTTAGTAGACACGTGACTAATCCTATGTAACCTAACACTAGACGGCCATAGCTTCAGACATTCAATTCTTAGTTATTGTATTCCTAGCATCATGCCTTCTTACACGTATCACTATTTCAATATAAGAGGAAAGGGAGAAACGTGCAGATTGTGTTTTATAGCCGCTGATGTCCGGTTTGAAGATCACAGGATTGACCGTGCAGCATGGCCAGGGACAGGAGAAGACAAAGCCGGTAGGCCTACCATATTATTTGTGTCTGTTTCTTATGGCATGATCTTAATCTCCAGGACAGATTTTCAGGTTTATATCCACATGAATTTCTCATTCTGAAGGCTATCTAACCACTGCCTTCTAGTCAATTTTACCATATCGTCACCATATTACCCCTAGTTGCAACTGTTCGTAATTATTATTTTTGTTTTGCAATGAAAGGTCCCAGGGTTCGTCCGTACCCCCAAAAGTCATGACAAATCCACGCCTTGATTATATCTTATATTATAGTACGTACTCGTGTGTTTGCGAGTTGGCTAGCTAAACATTGAAACATGCTTTATCAATTACTGCGGAACAAGTAAGACGGGACGATATACTTCAATTCGACAACACGTACACATGGACTAATAATATGGCATATTACATCCCAGCATTCCAACGATGACCTTTATTTTGCTACGGAAGACCATTAAGGAATACAAAACATATTCTGATTGTCGACAAACGTCCGTAGGTACGTGTTCCTTTTTTGTCGTCACAGCTGTTTTAGAGATACGCATGTAAAACATTTTAGAACAATTCAGCGTCCCACAGTGATATTTGATTCGTTGGCGTGCATGTACAAATATGAGTATTATATCTAAATGCGACCTGTTAGAATATGATTTCGTATATAATCTGAGACAGACCTTTAAACCAATCGCTCAAATATGTGTATTTTGGTATTGTCCATGTATGAACGATGTCATTAATACAGTCCCCATTCCCATTTTCGAAAACTTTGTAAATGAGATAAAAAGACAGACGTTGTAACTGATTTATTCCTGGTGTGTAAGGGTTGTAAGATGATTAAAGATGTTGATATTTTGTCTTGTGAACACGATAGAGATTAGATCTCTTGAAGTCGTAAACGATCCTTGTCAAATTTGTTAATATATGTAGGCTCCAATTTCCATGCGCTACATGTACCTTTTAAACTAATAGTTTTTTTTTCGTTTACAGCAACTCCGTTTGGTCAACTCCCTTACCTGGAAATTGATGGAAAGAAATTTGCTCAATCAGGGGCCATAGCTTCATATATCTCTAGAGAACACGGTAAGTAAGAATTACTCAAATAAAGTGTATTTCGTGTATGCATTAGGTATTAGTGTAAATAAATCTTTGAAGTCCGATACTTTATACAGTGGTGGGTCATTATCGGGAATGCAGCATAGCCAGTTCATATTATTCTGAACGAAAATTTAAAAGTAATCACAGAATGACATGACTGATTAGCTTTAAAATTGTTGAAAATAAACAAAACAAATTGAGCTGGGAAATTCACAGACCCGATCGCCTCATCTTAATTTAAACCATATTTTGTTATTGAATATTGACCGTTTCAAGTTCTTCTCTTTAATATCTAAAGGTTTGTATGGTACCAGCTCTTTGGAGGCTTTAGCTATAGATGGTGTAGTGGGTTTAGTAGCCGATTATTTCGACTTGTGGCATGACGCACACTTTGAAAACGATGCAAACAAAAAGGTATTGTTGTTTTTTGTTTTATCAAAATACTTGTAATAAGCGTTTGTATTTTGTCGTATAATAGCATTGATACAACTGATTAACTCAATAAGATCCGATACCGGTATTGTGTTCCTTGAATATCTATTTTCCGTTTTATGTAAGTAAACCGGATCCATTCACTTGATTTGATATAAATATTTTTTTTCGCCATGTCTTTTTTCTGTCTTGTCCGCAGGTTTATCTTTTAGATTTTGGTTTTGCGTGTAGTGCGGTCCTCCTGCACTTACTATTATTGTCAGCTTCACGTTTGGGTTATACAGCAATAGAAATTTTTCTTTTGACAAACAGAATTTTCCCCATCCGTATCACATATCTGTATCGTCAAGATGCCAACAGTCTCTAATGTAACACATACTTCACCTATCACTATGTTGCGGCTTTACACGTAAAGACGGTATTTATAAATTTACAACAGAAAAAGGTTTCCCTGGTCTTTAGTCTTTAGCCACAAATCTTTCTTGGTAGTGTAACATATTTTGGGAATAACTTTGTACCCTGTCTACTGTATCCCGACGCCCAGAGAGAGTATCGAACACACAACCTAGAACCAAGTCTTTCTTTTCCCATTGATTTGTTTTGTCTGAGCTGTAGTTTACTTAATAATATAAATTTATGAACAAAAGCAGTAGGTAATTTGTTAATTCGAATCGGAGCACTTCTCATAGTACAGTTTAAACAGGAACAATTGTCACACAAATGACAATATACCTTAAACAAAATAAAAATACAAATAAAGAAGCAGTGGTCCAATACAGGTACATAACTGTCAACCATTTTGTTGTGCACGGGACGCCTATCCTTTAGATTCCTAATTTGTTTTCAGATGGCCAATAATCAAATCATCTGACAGTGTTGTTTTTAAACCGAATATAAAACTAGAATATTGTTTATTATTTTGCAGACAGATTTACAATTAAAACTGAACAATGTCGACTTACCTAAATTCCTTGGTATTCTGGAAAACATCCTGGCTGGCAATGATTCAGGATATTATTTTGGAAATCAGGTTTGTTACATATTAATTCTAAGATTTGTTGTCTTAATTTAATTTCTTAAAATGCCCCAAAACTAGACCAAATGTTTCACTAATTTAACAAAACTAAATTCTTTCGTGAAAATATCATTTTATAACTGTAAATACACTGTGTTGTGTAATAACAAAACTTGAGATTCTTAATTATTAATATAACTGAATATTTTCGTTAAATCTGTAAATGCACTGTGATGTTTCATAACAAAACTTGAGAAATTTTAAGAAGCTATGTTGATTCAAATTATTACACAACTAGAAAAAAGGAATATCTTTTTAATTATTTTATTTTTCAGTTAACATTAGCAGATTTGTCGGTCTATGACATTCTTGAGAATTCCTACAGAGATTTTCCAAATATTTACAGTGGTTATCCTAAAGTGGTAGACAATCGTAAGAAAGTTGCAGCTTTGCCACGTATAGCCGAATATTTGTCAAAGAGAAATGTTACAGCAATTTAAGACGTACCATGTTAATCTATGATGTCCAACATGATAGTTTTGTAGGGTTGTCAGTCTTGCTTATATAAAGGAAACATACAGTTCCTGGTATAATCTACAGAGCACAATTTTATATTCCCATACATCAATTTTTATATTATCTGCAAGACAAATGAAAATGTTGTTTTTATATTAAACAAATAAACAGTTATCATGTTATTGTTACCGAATCGTTACTTAAAAGCCTTTTCAGAAACGTTATATTGTAATAACGACGAACAGTAATCTCAAATGTTTGTTAAGTGTCTAGTCTGTGGAAACAAATACGATAGTAGGCCGACTATTACTCAACCGACACAACATATTCATAGGGGGCGAAACACGAAATACGATATTTTGCGCTTGTGTTGTCGAAGGTTGCAGCTAAAAAACAGCTAATATTAAACTGATAATACCTAATTTTGTGGGATTTTTTTTCGTGTTTTGCGGATTAAGTTTTTCCTAATATTTTAAATGTTCAGTTTGTGTTCAGAGTGTCCCATGGAACTCATGAGATACACACTAAACAGCCCCCCCCCCTTCCAATGAGAGAGGCGCTTTGATCGAATTATTCTAGAAAACAACTTACTAAATGGATAAATGCAACTTTTTGTGAACAGTATGTTGGCACAATGACATTAGTGATTAATTCATCACAATTCCCAGACTTTACTAGAAAGTTTAGAGTCTGTACACAGTATCCGATGTGTCCACAGTGAGGGATAATAACAGCAGCTCAAAGTCCGTACATTAAGTGGACCAGACGATTGCTGAACGCCATTGGCACCTAGAACAACACTCTCAGAAAAGCCTGACACAATCCATCCGCTGTGTTTGGTCTCGGTACGACGTTATTAAGTCTCCTCTGAATTTCATCCGAAAGATGTTCAATCGGGCTAGCCAGACTAAGGGCTAAGCAGTGCATAGCGTTGACACTGTTCTTTTTTTATAAGCAATATTTGATTCATATTTGTATCTGAATAAGGATTTGGGAACAGGCATAGACTCTATTAAACCCTTGTTCTGTGGTAGATAGTCCCGAGTAACTCTGGTGGTGTGGGCATTGTCATACTGGAAAACATTGTTTGGACGACATTTGAAATATGGTTTGACGTCGGACCTGAATGCTTGGTCGATGTGGCGCACTACTGTGATGCCACCTCCTCTCCCTGGGCCAAGATTTTGAAATATCAAAGGACTTTATCGCTGGTTCAGGCCGATTCCACCCCAAACCAGTATGTTTATCCCAAAACCATTATGCTTGGACCCGACACCACTATGTTTGGATCTCCCAATGAGTCTCGTTCCATGACACATTGGTCAGAATAACGGTGGCCATGTCGACGCCATACTCCTGTCCTGCCATCTGCAGTTGATACGCAATACTGACTCCCATCTGCAAACAGACGCGTTTCCCATTGCCTGTTTCGCCAGTTCTGGTGCTTTGGGCATACTGTAGACGTTAACGTCGATGACGATGGGTGGGAATCGGCCCACGGAAAAATCTACGGCAATGGATTTTCTCTCTGGCGGGACGTCGTCGCACTGTATCGGTACTGATTGGTTTTCCGTATGTACCCACTGTCTGATGTGCTGTCTCCGATACATGACATGGGTGAAGGGATTCTCCACGTGCTGTCGCAAACATGGACGTATTGTCGCCTTGTGGTAATCCTTGGTCTACCAGTTCGAGCGATCATCCGTTGTGTTGGATGGTCCGAACATTGACTTGGAAATTATTGGCAACGGCGTCGGCAGTGTGACCAGCGTCGAGTCTTCCAAGCACCTGGTTCCTCTGAGCTGTCGTGGCATGTTGCTGAAGTTGTAGTGTGAATGATTTAACCATGGTATGGGGGTGCATTTTATAGGACTGGTCCTGGTGAACAGCACGCGTAGCATGGGCTACATGAAAATCATGGATAACACATTACCATCTCCGGTTCCGTTTTTGAAAACATTTCCTGGGTTTAATTCTGTGTTTTAGAAGAAGCCTTTTTTCTCAGGTAAAGTTGGAAATGTGGTCACATATATTCAATAAAAACATTTGGCAAGTTGTATGCAATGCGTCTATTCAGAGTAACATAACAACCGGACGTTTCTTTTGCTGCTTAGTATAATATGAGTCATATGCACCTATATCCAAAATTATATAGTGTGTCTCTAGATATAGTTTGGTTTGTTGTAATAACTGCCCCAACCGCCGCTAACGAGTTAATGGGCCACTATCACCTAATCACTCCACAACATAATACAGGATATCAGTGTATTCCTTGACCAAAACAGGCCCGTAGCCAGCTTGCTGGCGGAGGGGGGGGCAGCCCGGCTTAGAGGGGGGGGGGGCGGGATGGTTCTCTTCTCCCGGCCATATGGTCGACAACTATTTGTCAGGGGGGAAAGATTATTTCTAGGGGGGGGGGGGGGCTTCGCCCCTTCAGCCCCCCCCCCCCCCTTGGCTAAGGGCCTGGACCACAAAAATACGGTTAGACACTTAAATTATCATCCTACTCATACTATGGGATAATTGGAAATGACGGACGCCATCATGAATTTCTCAAAACTTTGTATATAATTTCAAGGTTAAGCCACAGTTCGGCCTGACTACCAGGTTAAACTGTTGATAAAGTCACAAATAAATCACAGATTGTGCTTATCTATTTCGTGACGATGCATATTATCATCTAAGATTTGAAATGTTTATCAAGTCCCACGAACATTGCTGCACAGTCTAACATCATTTTATTAAACAAAACATACACACACATTGTCATACCGACAACATAATACCAGCTGATCTACTAATCGTTTGTAGATTATATGGGGTCACAAGGGATTAGCCTGTAAGATGCTGGTTCACTATCCAGGGGGATTTCATGAGTCAATCGATCCCGGTATTGGCCAAGAAAGTTTCGGCGTTATTTCCAGTCTGGTCAGTAGTGCGGAACACAGGGCCTGACAACGGTTAGCGTCTAGTCGTGCGGGCAGAACACTACATGGCGCATTTTTTTAAGACATCTCTGGCCTAATTTATTGACCTGTCCAGATATGAACATTAAACGTGGACATATAGATGTAGAGAAAAAAATATGGGCGCATTCGCATCCTTGCGACAACATTTTTTACATCACCATGTGGTGCTCTGGCAATAAACCAATTTATAGTATCTTAAAAATACTACACCTTTGATTTCTGTTACGATTACCCGTCTTCCATTAGCCCATGTTAGGTGCATAACAGTAAGACGTTAAACCCCATTTCATTTCAATTTCTGTTACGATAAGAGTTTTAAATTAGATATTAACAAGTCTTGCTCTTATCTTACTATCTATACATGATATAGCTCATGTGTTCGTATCTAGTTTAGTCACGTGACTAATGTCATAAAAGCAGATCAAAATTTCAGATTTGACTCTTATCGCGCTTGAGATTTCACTCACCGTAAGCTACCGACACAGACTGGATCATGCCTTCTTACAAGTATAACTATTTCGATTTCAGAGGAAAAGGAGAAACGTCCAGACTGTGTTTTATAGCCGCTGGTGTCCCGTTTGAAGATAACAGGATTGACCGTGCAGGATGGCCAGCAAACTACAAAGCAGGTACTATAATATTTGTGTGTGTTAAGCAGACACTTGCACGCATTGGCACGACTCTAGTCGGCACGACGCCGTCCGATTGTCGCAAACTCGTTGTGCCAATGCGGAAAGTGCTTAAACAATGCGCAAACTATGCGTAAACTCGTCGTGCCAGTTCGTGCCATTGTGGACACTGATGGGCATGACAAAATCGTGGCCAAAAGTCGTGCAAGTGTCAGTCTGGCTTTATGCCACACTTCGTGGTCTACGAAGCAGTTACGCATAGTGTCTGAAATTGTTTACGAATATACCGAATTCAGTTACGAATAAACTACGATCCCCATGCATAATGCCGATAAAGCTAGCTACGAACTGCTACGAACAATACGAAAGTGTAAGATTCAAACAGGAATCATTCACGAACTTTAAGAACAGTCTACGATTTATCTACGAATCGGAGAAAAATTGGTTTTGGGTCAATTCGTGACATTCGTAGCCCACAATTAACCGCGACGTTACCGAAAAGTAAACGATAAGCCCCTTTTATTTTAATTATGAGTTAGTTGTGGGTTTACGAATACACCGAATTCAGTTAAGAATAAACTACGATTTATCTACGAATTGGAAAAAAAAAAGATTCGAAATAATTCGTGACATTCGTAGCCCACGTGAAAGCCACGTGTTACGTAAACATCGTGTATCGAATGTGCCTATCTTAATAAACCACTGTGTTGCCGGAAAAAAAGATCCTAAATCCTTTTCTATTTAATTTATATGTTAGTTATGCGTTTAAAAATAACATGTTAAATGCCATTGTATTTAATTCATATGTTTGTAAGATTTTATATGTTAGTGTTTAAAAATACGATGCTAAATTTGTAGTTTAAAAGTAAGATGCTAAACCCATTTCATTTAATTTATTTGTTAGTGTATGCTAAAGCCCCTTTCATTTAACGTATATTATGTTAATGTATGTGTTCAAAAGTATGACGGAAAAATCAAAACGAAACTGCCGGAGAAACTGATTGTGTAAAAGTATTTAGTAGAAGTCAAAGGGTTTATCCGATTTTAACGAATCTTAAAATATATCTATATATCCCAAAGATCTCAGTCACTTTCGATATTAGCGAATTTCGGGGATTAACTTCGTGATTTATATCCCCTGATTGTACGCAAATTCGCTTTTCTGTAGTTTGTTCTCAATCTATCTCTTGCAAAATAGGCACGTAAAATTACTCCTGACAGTTAAAATTCATTTTTTCCTTCTATGCACGTCATCATTGGCCTAGTTGGATCATATCAGTAGGCGTTAAAACCCTTTTTTATTCTTGAATTCTTTCGTAACCCACTCCAGGCGCTGTTTAGTATATGGTCTAAAGTATTTAGAACGTCGTATTGTATAGAGATAAGTCAATCACAAGGTTGTATTAAAGATAACGGTATCATATCTATCTTGATAAGAATATTATGCATGTGAAAATTTATCGCATTTGTACAATCTCTTCTTTAAAAACTAATTCGTTGCGGACAAACCCTACATATATTTAGTGTTCCACTATGTTCCGTGCCAAGGTAACTTCCCGCTACATTTGGAAAAATCACGTGAAGGCGGTAGCAGCTGCAGATTTACAGTTTTCTTAATTTGTCAAATTTGATAGGAAGCATTTGGTCATGTGGTAGCATACCCCTTTAATATTCAGCGTTCCGCGACTTTAAGGGTTACTCCCCTTTTCAGAAAACATTGTGACTACAATATAGGCTACTAATTTGTCGTTTTTTTTTTCAAATTTGGTGTGAAACATTACGTTTATGAGAGGAGTAATTATCTTTATTCCGACGACGCCTATCGATATTCAGTGCTTTTTAATCTGACGTTTCAGCGGTTTCTTCCCCTTTTCCGAAAAAGTTTACGAACTTTGTGGAGGCTAAAGATTTAACAGTTTTTCGGATAAGCTTCTCTCTATAACTATTTTTTGTCAAGACAAAGATGCTTGGTGGTGGTTGATCCAAACTATACGTGGTTACCTTAAATTAATAAATAATTTGATTTTCGTTTTCAGAAACCCCAACTGGTCAGGTACCTTACCTTGAAATAGACGGAAAGAAATTTGCTCAATCAGGGGCCATAGCTTCATATATCGCTAGAGAATACGGTACGTAAAATCTCCTAACTTAGAGCTATTTAAAGAGAGAGAGAGAGAGAGATGGGGTTTAACGTCCACTCAACACAAACTAGGTCATCTTAGGACTAAAAAATGGTATAATTTTGTTCTTATTAGTCGCTTGTGCGTAGTGGTCTTTTGTCAGTGGGAGGAAACCGGAGAACCCGACGAGAATGGACATACGACTCTACTCCTTGTCACCTACACCGGGGAATCGAAACCACACCAGTTGACTAAATGACAGACCTTATGATGCAGTGTGCACGCGCTAGCCATTCGGCCATCTACCTTCCACCTCCTTGCTAAAGCTGGGTACTTTACACATTAGCAGAAAATTATCAGAAAAGCAACATAACCGGAATTTCAAAGTAGGGACAGAATGACAGACATTACGTACAGCTTTTATCATCTTAATTTTACATTGCTTCTGCGTCTTTATTCTGATGGAGTGGTTCAAATAATTCGACGACACATGTTTAGGCCCTGCACCATAGTTTAAAATAGCATCCTTTGTGATTGATGCATAGATAAATGTTTTTTTCTTTAAAATTTAAAGGTTTGTATGGTACCAGCTCTTTGGAAGCTTTAGCTATAGATGGTGTAGTTGGTTTAGCAGCCGATCATTTCCCCAAGTGGGCGAAATCATACTTTGAAGCAGATGCAAGCAAAAAGGTATTGTTTTGGTCATAATACTTGCGATAAGAACTTTAGATAACATAACATAACATAACATAACATCCAAATTTATATAGCGCAATAAATACTCGTATCAAGAGTTCCAAATGCGCTCGCAAAGTTCAACAAATTGGTTCCATTTCATCCATAGTGTTGTATGAACAGGTGCGATAGTCGTGTAATAACATTGATAAAACAAATGATCTTAATAATATCTGACTTCTTGTCCCAGAAATGGTTATTATTTAAAAAAGATTATTGCTCGGTACTTAATTATTATAATACTGTATAGTTTGAATGTTGATAAACATTAATACTATATCTGTATTGGGACATGAACCAAGCCTTTAAAGTAATGATCCCCTGTCAGCGGGACAACTTTTGAAACTGAATACTTAGCTTTAATGTAAAAGATAGTGACATGTTCTACGGGGAAGGTTATCCAAATCATATATTATACTGAATATGTTTTTATTATTATTTTGAAGGCCGAACTGCAATTACAACTAAAAAACACCGACGTACCAAATTTTCTTGCTAATCTGGAAAAAATTCTGACTGCTAATGGTTCAGGATATTATGTTGGAAATCAGGTTAGTTACACATTTCCTAGATTCATTTTCTTAATTTAATTGTTCGAAATGCTCTAAACTAGATCCAGATTTTCAATATTTTAAGAAATACTTAATTAGTTCCATAAATTATCACTTTATAGCTGTTAAGTAAATGTACTTTTATGTTTGTTAAACATAATCGGATTATTTCGATAAACGATCAATTTATAACTGTAAATGCACAGTGCTAAACTCACAACAGACACATCCTCCTCGCAGTGTTCCGTTTGATTAGAGCTAATCTGACTACTCCCTGCTGGACTGAGTGGGTATTATTGTCACTAATTCTGACTGGCCAGTGGTCCTATTACTGACCAATCACTGAATTCGTTACAAAGGTATTACCTTTAAAACAAGACGTTTAATTAGGACAACTGTGTTTACGTCATGGCTGCATGTTTTTTTATGCTAGATTAACCAGCGCATAGCAGGATATTGCAGCAAAACTAATTGCGTGACAAACGAGACTATCGGTATTGACGTAAAGTAAACACTACGGTATGGCAACGAACAGACTTTCAACGTTTTTAATAACTTAAATCTTTGTCCAAAATATTAAGGAAGACCCAAGATTAAACGACGGAATGTCATGTTACTGTACGTAAGTAGTAGATTTGATTGAACGAGAAGAATAGACACATTTACTTAAATGTCAAGAATCCGAAGCGAATCCAGCAATGGCCAGAGAGGGATTTCTCGGGCCGTTGCTTCAGGAATATGAACAGACAAAGCTTTTAAAAAGCTGGTACCATACAAAAGTTTAGATTTTAAAGAACAGAACTGGTCACAAACGATGCTATTTTAAACTTGCGATTCCAAGTTCTGCTTTAACAAGCTACATAATATTTGTTAATTCATGTTACAAAACTTTAAAAAAGGAATATCTTTTTAGTTACATGTACATATTTTTTTTTTCCAGTTGACATTAGCAGATTTGTCTGTCTATGATATTCTGGAGAATTCCTACAGAGATTATCCCAGTGTTTACAGTAGTTATCCCAAAGTCTTGGAGAACCGCAAGAAAATTGCAGCTCAACCACGGATAGCGGCATATTTGTCGAAGAGAAAAGTTACACCACTTTAAGACCTTACCCTGTTCCCTTTTTTTAAACTTTGTCCCACTATCTTTATTCCATGATTTCTAACATACACATCATACGGTGACATTTATGACAAGTTATTTTTTCATAGTTTTTACTTTTGTTTAAATAAAGGCAGCATGCAGTTCCTGTCATAATCTATGGAACACGAGTTTAAGATCTTCTGTTTTAAATGTGTAATTCGCTTCGAATAGGAAATCTTTTACAACGAATGCTTGTCTAACGATACACATGAGAACCCACACTGGAGAACAGCCTTTTTGTTGTGATGTTTGTGGTAAATCATTTAGGGATAAGAGTACTCTTCAGACACATACTAGGATTCATACCGTGGAGAAAAACCCCTTTCTTGTAACGTTTGTAGAAAGTCTTTTACATCAGAAGGTACTCTACATGTACACAATAGAACCCTTTTGAAAAGTGGACGTGTAACAATCAGTTGAAAAGTGGCCGTATATCAGTTGAAAAGGGACAACAATATTAAAATCATGATTTACATATTTATTTGAACATTGCCAACCCGTTTTGCTTTAAAGATCTCCGATGGTGCAAATAATGGTAAATTCTGATGTTAATCAGAGCGAATTACACCTCCGCACCTCCCCATTCTGAACTGATAAACATAGTCTCTGTATTTAGTGATTATGAAATCAGCGATTTAAATGTTTTATTTACTATCAAATTTTAAAACTTAATTTTAATCGTCGATGAAGAGAAATTCTAATCAAAGATAAGCTAATCTGACTTTTGAGAATGCCAAATTTAGTCAAGTTATAATCTCTAATTAGCTAGTTACTGATTAGACCTTATTACTTCTGTGATCCAATAAGCAATTTTCGCTGAAATAAGCAAGGTAGAAACAGGGGAAAAACCCAGATTAATCCGAACAAAAGTTATATTTTCCAAACAAACTTCACAGTGTGTAACCCTAATAAGTATTATTGTCGCGAAACAAACGGACGAATTCTCCCTCACTGGACATTTGTAACGAATGCACTCAATTTTAAATTACCTGTCTACCCCAATGTGATATCCATTTAACACCGGGGCAGTGGTAATGTTTATGTTCTGAGAAAGTGACCGTGTCGAAATATCCTTTTCAGATAATTCAGTGAGAAAATACAAAGATTATATTATATGTGTTTGCAAAGTATAAGATTTGAAAGACAATGTTGGTGTCCGCCATTTTTACGTATGTGATAGAACTAGTTTAACACATCCCAAATATAATTTTAAAAAGAGATCATTGCAACGAAGATTTAAAATACCGATAAATGACACAAAAAAATGGAAACACGATTTATCCTTATATTGTCACAAATACATGGCAATTCTTAACTAGGATGGCTGAAATAAGGCAACGCGGTAGTCCTTTAACTCGAACAGAGAGAGAGAGAGAGAGAGAGAAGGAGATGGGGTTTAACGTCCACTCCACACAACTAGATCATTTCGGGACCAACATATGCTTTTAATTTTATTCCAATAGTTCGCATGCGCGTAGGGGTCTTCAGCAGTGGGAGGAAACCGGAGTGCCCGGAGAAAACCCACGAGGTTGAGAATGCGCCCCTATTTCCATGCCACATACGCTCACACCAGGGCTCGAAACCACAGCCGCAAGCCAGAGGTAGCCAGCCAGCTAGAGGTCGAAGCGCGGCACTCTAGATCACTAGGCCATCCCAACCCCCCTTAACTAGAACAAGTCGAAATGTTTATGATATAGGATAATTCGTGACACTTCTAGATCGTTTACATCTTTATGTAGATTATCTTAGCTACCGTATCCATGTAGCCAGGTAAAGAGGGCTGTGTAACGAGGTAGACTATGTTTTTTTCTTTTCAATAAGATTCATTTTCTAGAAAATAACATGTTTGTGGTTGGTACCAGGTATGGAGAGCCCTGGGGCTGATTCCTGGAAAATTCTTAAGCACGCCCTTGTGCTTAGATTTAAGTAGACTTTGCATTTTGTGTTCCCAGAAAATTCGTAAGAACATTCTTGTATTTAGATTTTAAGTAGACTTCATTGTAAACACAAAAACGTTATTATGCGTTCAAAGAAGAAACTTAAGCACAATTTCGTTCTTAAAAATGATCAATCTACGCACAAGTCCCAAGCAAGGTATACGGCTTGCTCACAAACATTTTGTCTGATACTGCTTCAAAAAAATGGCGGATCGTTGAGTTATGCGACTGCATTTCCGACACATTTTGATACCTTAGAGACAATTACAAGACAGAGAAAATCATTCTCCAAAATAAATTAAGAATGATATTATAGAAAATTTCGCTGCTACCCTGAAACCATATTATTTATTTGCCAATAGTAAACAAAAGGCTACAATTAAACACACAGGCTACGTTAAGATCAGACGCTCTCACAATTATTCAGTTAGTTTGTATGTGTCTGCGTTTTTTTTATCTTGTGGTACATTTTATTATACAAGGGACATGTCAAATGCATCTAAATCAACCATAATATGACGTCAATGAAGCAGATGACAAATTTATGACGTAATTCGCATACCAAAATTGTTTGTATGACGTTAAAGAGCATCGTAGTCTCAGTTTATGGTACACTTTACCAGTCACAATGTGCTAAGAGTTATACTTCTGGGACGGGCTTACCAACGTTCATTGATATTGTTTGTCAATGAAAGTATGTATTGTAAAACAACTTATGTATTATATGTCATAAAATGAAGTGGCTGTGTCGAACTGTACATCGGTTGCACTAACAAGTTACAAAAAGAGAAACGGTTCAGAGACAACATCAGGGAGCCAAATTTAAGGAAGGTCCCTTAAAGTGTGATCACCTTGATATCTGCGGTAAAGACGAATTCAAAATATACCCCTTTTTGAGATGCCGAATTCAGACCCCATGAAAATGAGATCGAAAAGATCTTTTTGGCAATAAAAACAATGGGAAGTTTTAGAACTAGTGAGTATTGTGAGGTGATAACAGATAAAATGTCTTTCAGAAGTGTAAACAAAGATGGCGACCGAAATACCTTTTATATGCTATAATATATAATGAATCTGTAGCAAGTAGTTTCATTTTAACCCCTTAAACTGTCTAGACTTACATACAACACGAGCTTGAAAATTTTAATCAGAAACGCCCAACAACTTCAAAGCGAGAATTTCATATTTTCTAAGAAAGTCAAAACACTGTAGTTTTTTTTATAAACAATATTTTATTCGGGATTTCTGAATGGGATTGGGGAACAGCCCTAGCCAATGTAAAACCCCTCTACCTGTAACACCCGGAATTTTAATTCCGATTGTTTACTTCCGGTTTATTGCCGACTACATGAGACATTGCCTTGGTGTCACGTGACAGGAAAATTGGTTTTCTTCAGATCGACGGAAACGTATTGGCGTAAATGGACGATGATCAGCTGAAAGTGTATCTTGCATCTTGTGCTATTTTAAAACACTTCTCCACAAGAGAACCATTCTCGGAAAATCATCCATTCTCAATCGACTTCGAAAACAATTATATATAAAACGGGTAGCATCATCAGATTCGGATGGCGACGAAGAAAACTCATCAGATAGGAAAATAAAGCTGTTTGGAAATTCAAACGCTAAAAAGAAACACGAAAGGAAAAAGTGAGAAAACAGAGAGGTGGAGGAACAAGAAAAATAAAGATTAACAAAACCGCCATTAAAGGAGATATTATGTTGTTGGCAAACGACTTACCTATGATGTTTATAATCAATCGGTCAAATAAGAAAACTGTTTGTTTGATAAGCAACAAAACTTCGGTGGTTGTTCTAGTTTCGGTTTAGGATTAGCCTCTCAGTATCGTAGCATTTCTTTTGTTGTGTGGGGTATTCTTCCAAAAAAGAACTGTTCTTTCTCTAGAATATGTGTTTTTGTTGAGATGTTGATTTGAAATGACAAATAATTCGTGTTTTCAACGTATAAGACTTTGAAAGCTATTGAGTTAGAGGCTTAGCTTCGTGTTTCTAGAGTGTATGAATTTATATTTTCGACCAGGTTTTGGTGGATATTTGATATTTTTAGGCGAGGATTTGGGCGTTGAAAAACATCGAGGCGAGCAAGTCTTTTCAATATGTTTTATCAGATGATTCTGACACACTGGATGAATGGGAAGAAATAAATATTACTAGTCTGAAAGCACTAGTCTCGATCGCAGTTGTCTCCCTTTTAATAATAAACCCGATCTAACCCGAAAATGCTTGCTTGAGAAACCTGAATTTATAAACAGATCAGTGTATTGCCTGTTCTTTATTATCACACACGACTCGGCGTAAGCAGATAACAATAAAATAAAAACCAAGTACGAACAATCCAAACCATACGACAGAATTCCTAGTCCTAAAAACGTTATAGGCAAAAAAGTGTATTCAAGCAAAATAGTGATATCAGCAAATTGACTGCTCCTCGTGTACAAAAATACATGACAAGCAGTGGTAACAGGTGTCCAGAAGAGTAAGCTTACCCTGCCTGGCGCCACACCCACCATAGCTGCATCCAAACTATTAGGCGAAATGTCGGTAAAATAGCATGATTGGCCAATGAACTATCGGCATGCAAAATGCACGCGATGAAGTGTTTTAACGATGTGGTAGACAGTGTCAGGGATATAGTAATAGTATACGTGTCAATTAAATATATCTAGAATAAAAGACGAGAGAGACACGTTATATTTACCAATCAAATCAATATGACGGCCATAAAACTTTTTAAAGGTTTTAATAAGTTTTGTGCGCTACCTCTAAAGTTAGATTATACTAAAATAAGACAGTTGCTGTGTCAACGTGATCATTGTGTAACAAATGCAAACACACAGAAGGGCCCCCGATAGGTTTAAAGCCTTGCTTTATTTTCCCTGTCAGTTCCTCGTATAGTTCATTATTTTTAAAACTGCTTGTAACAACAGCCTGGTGCTAAGGTATCAAACACATAGCAACTAAAATCAACAATGATACGTACACAGTATGGTCTTGACATGGGTATTGGCCTTATGAGGAGAGCATGTGTGTCAAAGTATGTCATTGTAACCCTATCCAGATCTCTCTTGGTACCATATTTAGATTGTCCTTAACTATTACCAGTGGAAGTTTACAGTCATACGAGCCGAATGGAACCTGTGTTATGCACCATCTAATCCTACGTGGTAGGGTAACCACTCCCTTTTCAAGGTGGTACTTGGTGCGAAAAGGATGTCGTCGTCACACAACCGAGTCTTAAAGATACCCTTTCGGTTTCAGGACGATTTTCGCAACAATGGATTAATGGTCGATGGGTGGTTACGCAGTTATCATGCAATCTGTTCCCTTGCCACTCCAACATTCCCCATGCTAGTGAACACAGCGATGCAATGGCTGATATTCCAAACATCTGTTCATGATTTCCTTGCGCTCTAGGTCTGTTTTGATATACACTGGCAACTTTCACTTGCATGTGTATATTTATTTGCGTAACAAATTTCTCTTAAGCGCACAGAGATTCGGTTGTGGCGACACTTTGTTTTTCTCTGTGTATATATCCTTGGTAACTTATCTTAGGTTAATAAGGACGGACATAAGTCATAAGCTATGAGGGAGATTATGCCAAGGGGTTTGTTACGTGTACGCAAATATGTAGACTAGACACTGACAAGGTGAAACCACGCCGGAAAATCTCGATGGACTATCTCGGCCAATGCAGGGTTCGTACACACGACCTCCAGGCTATCGAGCCAGCATCCTACCGTGACTCCTGGGGAGTAAGAAAAGACAAGTACCAGAAGAAAATCCATAGTGCTTGCCACAATATTATCGACCGCTCCCCCCCCCCGCTATATATGTAAAGGCACATTCCCTACGATATATAGAAAATCTAAATGCCTTTAAAGGGTCCTATTGTTTCGCCTGAGGCTTGTCAAGACATATTTTTTCTATATTATTGATATATATATATTAATCTTTCTTAAATAATTTGTTATGTTTTGTTGTAAACTGTTGACGTCTCGCACGTCAACCGTTACCATGCCTCGTGTTAACAAACTTTATTTTTATTTTTATTTTGATGTGTACCACATGAAACTTTAAGTAAAAAACTTACACATTTCATATTTTTAATTATTTATATTTGCTCTGGATTTATTCATCGAGCACTCTGTGTTTAGCATATGTACACTATTTTGATTACAATTTATATATGTGTATATATGAACACACACACAAACAGAGTAGGCCATAATTCTTATAATTAAATATGTCTGCGAAAAGAAACCACGATTTAATTCTGTATATATATATATACCCATTTTATTATTAAAATTTTGTTTTTCTGCGTCTCTCAAGTAATCTGCGGTTGTTTAGACTTCACGTCAAATTTATTTGCTCAGTGAAAACATAAACCAATTTATTCACGTTATGTCTCAAATTAGACTTTAATATTATCACAGTATATTGTTCAACATTAACTATTAATCACGACTGAATGAAAGTCACGACCGATTCGAGGGTCTTAAAAACTGTTTTTCTTCCTCGTCAATGCAGTCAAGATAAAAATTAAAAAAAGATATACGAACAAAGTATCTGGTGTTCTTTTTGTAATAACTAGGTGTCAGTGAATCGAATGATTGAAATAATAAATAGAAAATATTTCAGAAAAACAAATCGTTGGTAGTTCTCTAGAGATCACAGTGATTTATATATTGTATGTATTTTTGTTTCTTAATGGCAGTCAAATCCGTGTATGGTGTTTTGAAATCATAATTTCATTATTTCAAGCTTATTGCGAAATCAAGTTCAAGACCAAATAATAAACATTTCAATGCTAAGCGTGGGATTCAAGACACGATACAGTCAAACGAGATATAATAAAACATCAACAATTATTGGCAATTCGGGCTGTGTTATTTCAAACAACACACGCAATTAAACGCTTTATTCTGTCACTCTCCGATGTTTATAGATATGCAACTCATATTCGAATACCTGTATAAAGTGATAAAAAATCAAATTCGTTGACTGGCAAAGTGAGGTATATCTGTTTTTAAAATATGTAGCTCTCATACCCCGTTACACCCGTTATCACAACCCACGCTATTTGTTATGATCTCCAAAGCAATATATTAGACCGAAAGATATTAATATTTTTTATTAAAATTCCATTTCTACACATATGTCTTAATACCACCACAGTGTTTTCCCATCTTTTGTAGCTTTACTTGAAAAATAAAAAACCCATGAAGAATAACGCCCAAAATATAAGAAGGAACTAAATACAGTGTTATACAATAAAATGCGGCAAAACCAGATTTAAAAAAACCCACAAAACTAATTAAATAAAATAAGAAATCCGATTTACTCATGACCTACACGAACCACATCTTAAAATTGAAACGCAAACGATCTGGGAAAAGAAATTAAATACACAAATGCTGTATATTAGGACCTTGGTCATGCGTGCTACTAATAAATTTATTGATGCAATGATTCTATTCGAAATAGAAAATGTGACTTGGTGTTTTTATTGCTCTTATGGAGCTTCTATAATTAACATTCGTTTGCTTTTTAATGGATATATGAGAAATTAAATATCTGTATGTTTAAAGTTACAATTTCAAATATTCAAGTTATATTTTTAAAATGTATTAAATTAAAGCCCCAAAATAGCTGATGGTATCTATAAACAGTCCTACCTTGTTAAAGAATGATCCTATTAATACTATAATTCACTATTGCCAGTTAAGAAGACCTGGTTGTTTTACACATAGAAATATAGACTTTCTATGGTTTCACAGAGGGAGAACACAAGGGAGGTAATTGTGTTATTAATGTCTCGGTCAACCAGGCATCATTATCATTAACTGGCCATGAGCGCTTTCCGTATGTATACGTTGTTTTCCAGTGAAATGAAATGATATTATTTCCAAGCAGCTCAGGGCGAGTAGAAAATATTCCAAATTTTTATGTGAATGTATTGTATGTGTGAGAATGATGCCTGTGATCGTATAATAGTGAGTTTAGAACCTATTTAGTAAAAGAAATTCAAATAATTATGTTTTGATTTCCTTGGAAAAAAATGAAATTTTCGTTAATGGCGTCATAAATCTAATATCCTGATTCATATCGCATATATAACTGGAATCAAACCACTGTTGCAGTAAATGAAATACAGTAAACTGATCTGATGAAATTTGATATTTTAATTACCTCTTAATATGAACTTGACTAAATAACTTAATAATAAAGCAATAGACACGGACAAACGCGTTCAATTTCTAACTTTACAAAATACCTCAAAGCCACGCCATATTCACTTAGGGTTTATATTTGTGACCCTGCACCACAAAACCAGTCACATGTCGCAATTTTTAAAAACTGTGTTTAAATCTGAAGTTTTCATAGTTGCGGTGCTTTCAAATACAGAATAATGAGAAATTTGCATTTTAAAACAGCCAAAACAAATCCCATAGCAACACATATAACTATTGCATAAATCAAAAAGAAAGTTTGTGCATATAATAATATATTAGTAACCTATTTCTTTTTGTTTTTGTGAAATTTACCATAAATCCATATTTCTTTGAATTGGCTGTGTTATGGCCAGGGCTACAAAGGTCTGGTTCCACATTTTAATTATGAATTTTGTCACAAAAGATCATTTTGTACATCTTAATTTGTTTTGTTTTTTATGAGATAATATTTCTTTGGTCAGCGAAAAAAACTATTTTTGCCGTTACCATTTTACAAATAATTTGTTTTATTTCACATTTAAAGGGGAGAACCAAGCCAAACCCTCTTATTAAAATAGAAATATTACCACGTGGCTCAATATCTAAAAATATATAGTACTGATTATTGCTGGTTACCATGGCAACATTTTTCTAAAAAAAATAATTGTAATCATATTTCAAAGTGAAAAACTAACGAAACCCTCTTTATTTGATTTAAGTCCTGAATAAATAATAACACATATGAACTAGTTTTTATTTTCCACAACAATAATCATTATATTTTATTTTTCTTGAACAAATTTCCTATACACTTATTTGATCATTGTATCAGCGCTAGAGTTCAAGGCATGTTCACTTTTATTTACCATTAACAATGTGAAAATTGTCAATCGGTTTCAACTAATTTAGACATCTTCTGTGTTATAGTCACAATGTTGTCACATTGGGCTTTGCTCCTGTGGTGCTCACTGCACTTGATTCATTTTAATGTTTTCTGAAGTTCTATTCGGATAATCTTCCTTATCATTGCCCCGGAGCCATTCACTTGATTGGAATTTGTATATTATTATGACTGGCAATGCCTGCCTTATTGGTTTTGTTTGCATGTAGTGTGTTTCTCCTGTGCTTACTATTTATATGAACTGCATTATCACGGTTTTAAAATTTTAAAAAAATCTCTGTTAGAAATATCAGATTATCCGCTTAATTTCAAACATAACTAGGCTGTTGGTGTCTCGGCAAATTTCCAAGAAATCTTTCTGATCCATGTCATTTCGTAAGGAAATATTCTCAAAAAAAGCAATGCCTGATCTAAAAAATATAAATAAATAAGCACGTATTAATCTATTGATTTTAAAAAAGTAAGTAAAAAAAATATTAAAAGACCTAATATGAAGGCTCAATTTATTTTCGATGCTACGTGGCTAATCTAAAAACGCTGTGGATATTCGGATGTCGATGTCAGTGCAATATTTGTCAGACACCTGATCGGTACATACGTCCACGTCGCTCGACATTGAATGCATGTCATATTAGTATTCGCCTAACACTGAGTGTGCATATCAAATTGTTATTCGTTCGACACTGCAGCCTTATAATCATATTAAATTATTAATATCATTTGCACCAGTGGCAGCTAGGTTACAGTTAATCATGCTGTTTTACAATTTTAAAACTAATTTCAGTAAGTTCAACTCTCTAGTTGCAAGGCCTATACAGGTGTCTGGTCTGGAGTATGTCTGCTATATATTATGCCTTATCAAAATCACACCATGTGTAGGCCTACTGCTGTGCAACTGAACAGACTGACTAATGACTTAAAGTACTACTGATCGAGTAGGCCTAAGTAGGTTACTCACTGTAGCCTACCACTCCTACTGTGTAAAATTAAATATACATCAAAAAGAGAAAAAAGAAAAGTCACGGTCGGACAAATGCCATAAGAAGTACTTAAGAAAGAAAATAATATAATTGATTACTCACCCGAATTCCGAAACTTTTACTATAACTTTTGGCATTCCCCGGTGATAAAATCTAATAATATAGATAGGCCTAAATAATTCTCAAAACATGAAAACTTCATCTTCATAATATTGTTCGACATCTCGAAGCAAATTAAAGTCGAATTCGGTGGGTCTAATTCGCCCTACGACTCATAAGAATCACTATTTCCATTACTACTTCAATGATCAGAACGAATATCGTATTTCAAACGATCCCGGGAGACATTCAGAGATTAAATAGGCTACATGTTAACATTTCTTCAACATCTCTTCCTTAGCTAGACGTCTTTAGGAAATCGTAGATTGGAGTTACGTACGAATGCGCAAGGCCCGGTCCACCAATCAAATAAGGGGATTTCTACTCTGTTTACGCAACAAGCAAATTGTATATTTTCCACAGGTTAATTAAGGTTGCATTGATTGGTGCAAAAAGTCTCTGACCTCAAAAATGATACTATATTTAGAAAAAAGATTCTCCATCCTACATTTGCATAGTAAACATGGCGGACGAAACTCGGCATGCGAGGAAAATACGAAAGCACAAAGTAAGCTCGTTTTATGTAACTAGCAGTAGAATCGCGCCATTTACGATTTTTTTTCTTCACAGCCTCCACAAAATACCCTGTTTTATTCATTTTTTAATTAAATTTTCACAAAGACGATCGATTTATTGAAAAATGGAGGCTTTTTTGAAGTGATTATTGATAAAAAAAAAAATTCGGTAGTTTTTACCCATTTTGCCGTTTTCTAGAAATTGAGTCTTGCGACCCACGACCGATTTTTTCGCGGAGCATCACATTTAATTAATTGTTTAAACACCAAATAAAATATTCAACAGATTTCTTGGGAATCAAAGGAATTCAAATTGGTGAAACCAAACGGAAATGCAACCAAAGAAACTCTGTTTGATCGAGATTATTATCAAAACACCGATAAACCCCACAAATGCTCACGTTCAATACACAGTTTTTATACGCCCACATTTTCATGTGGACGTATTATGTCGTCGCCCCTGTCCGTCCGTCCGGACAAATGCTCACAAATGCTCACGTTCAATACACAGTTTTTATACGCCCACATTTTCATGTGGACGTATTATGTCGTCGCCCCTGTCCGTCCGTCCGTCCGTCCGTCCGGACGTCCGTCCACAATTGTTTGTGGACCCTCTACAGGTCACAATTCTTGTCCGATTTTGACGAAACTTAAAATATAGCTTTATCTCCAAAAGATCTCGGATGCTTTCGATATTGGCATGTATCGGATCGAAACTTCATGGGTTATGGCCCCTGATTGTACGAAAAATCACGTTTTTAGCTTGTTGACCCTATAGAGGTCACAATTTTGAACCGATTCTGATGAAACTTGACATGCATGTTTATAACCCAAAGATCTTGTTTCCTTTCGATATTTGCGCCTATCGGAACGTAATTTTCTGAATTATGGCCCCTGATTGTCCGAAAAATCACCTATTTTAGCTTGAGGTCCCTCTTGAGCCGACAATTATTATCCGATTTAAAAAACCGTTCGATTATATCACCGTTACACCCCAAGGAAGGTTGAGTTCGAATTTCGGGAAAATCGGACCAAAATTGCCATACAAAATGACCGCCGTTTGTACGCGAATACAGTTAAAAAGTGGTATATCAAGGTTGTGGACCCTGTAGAGGTCACAATTTTAATTTGATTTTGATGAAACTTTAAATGCATGGTTATAACCCAAAGATCTTGGTTCCTTTCGATATTTGCGCATATCGGATCGTAACTTCCTGAATTAATGCCCCTGATTATACGTAAAATCGCCTTTGTTTAGCTTGTGGTCTCTTTGGAGGTCACAATTATTATCTGATTTAAAAAATCGTTTGATTGTATCACCGTTACACCCTAAAGAAGGTTGAGTTTGAATTTCGGAAAAATCGGCCCAAAATTGCCATACAAAATGGCCGCCGATCGTACGCGAATACTGTTTAAAATGGTATATCAATGTTGTGGACCCTGTAGAGGTCACAATTTTAATTTGATTTTGATGAAACTTGAAATGCATGGATATAACCCAAAGTTGTTGGTTCCTTTCGATATTTGCGCATATCGGATTGTAACTTCCTGAATTATGGCCCCTGATTATACGCAAAATCGCCTTTGTTTAGCTTGTGGTTCCTCTAGAGGTCACAATTATTATCCGATTTAAAAAATCGTTTGATTATATCACCGTTACACCCTAAGGAAGGGGGAGTTCGAATTTCGGAATAATTGGACCAAAATTACCATACAAAATGGCCGCCGTTCGTATGCTACTGTTGAAAAATGGTGTATCAAGGTCGTCGACCCTGTAGAGGTCCCAATTTTAATTCGATTTTGACGAAACTTGAAATGCATGGATATTACCCAAAGATTTTGGGTCCTTTTGATATTTGCGCATATCGGATCGTAACTTTCTGAATTAATGCCCCTGATTATACGCAAAATCGCCTTTGTTTAGCTTGTGGTCTCTCTGGAGGTCACAATTATTATCCGATTTAAAAAATTGTTTGATTATATCACCGTTACAAGCTAAGAAAGGTTGAGTTCAAATTTCGGGAAAATAGGACCAAAATTACAATACAAAATGGCTGCTGTTTGTACGCGAATACTGTTAAAAAATGGTATTTCAAGGTTGTGGACCCTGTAGAGGTCACAATTTTAATTTCGATTTTGATGAAACTTGAAATACATGTTTATAACCTAAATATCTTGATACTTTTCGATATTTGCGCATATCAAATTGTAACTTAATGAATTATGGCCTCTGATTGTAGGAAAAATCACTTTCGGTTTTGCTTGTTCTCTATCTATCTCTCGAAAATGTGGGCGTATCCTGCCTGGCAGCCGCTGAATATTGGTTAAATATATTTAGGGAATATTTACACAGAATAGGTTGTAGCTCGTATTTGATTGTATTTAATTAATGGAGAACATGAATGAAAAAAATGTTATGACGACCCGTAGTGTAAATACAAGAGATCCTGATTGATGTAAAAGTCAATTTTAACATTTATATCCTTCGACAAAATTGAGCTAATTTTCATCATATTTTATCTATGTTCCGTCTTTTTCCTTCCATAAATGGGTTAATTACAACCATGTTCACGGCACAACGAGTCTGTATAAAGAGCAAATAAATACGTTATTTATATGCTTCTTCGTGTAAATTATTTCTGCGTTATTTAGTTTGTCATCAACAAACACTACTTTATCACCCCCATAGACAGATTTTTTCAAACTACTTTCTGTGATTCAGTAGTCCCTGACTAACTTTGGTAACCGACGTCAGCAACTTTACAAATAGATTTGACCAAAATTGAGGTTAGATAGAACTGGATCGTGCAATTTCCGGTTTTTCCAATAATTCAGGTTTTTTTTACATTTTCAGATCTGTTGGTCCAACACATAACCTCACATTCTCAATAACAAGTTTTGTTCCTGGGATTTAGTCATGATAATCATTTCTGTGCTTCTCCACTTCAGTCAATAACAGTCGGGTTTCTATTTTCTCGAAACTTCTGAAATTTACACACGAATGTTATTGCTATAGGAAGATGTTCAAAAAGAACTTCTTTATATGTGAAAATTGTTTAACCAACTCTTTGCACCCCTGCCCCACCGCCCAATAACTTAAAAAAAATAAGTTAGAAAAGTTGATTGAGCTAATTTTCATCATATTTTATCTATGTTCCGTCTTTTTCCTTCCATAAATGGGTTAATTACAACCATGTTCACGGCACAAAGAGTCTGTATAAAGAGCAAATAAATACGTTATTTATATGCTTCTTCGTGTAAATTATTTCTGCGTTATTTAGTTTGTCATCAACAAACACTACTTTATCACCCCCATAGACAGATTTTTTCAAACTACTTTCTGTGATTCAGTAGTCCCTGACTAACTTTGGTAACCGACGTCAGCAACTTTACAAATAGATTTGACCAAAATTGAGGTTAGATAGAACTGGATCGTGCAATTTCCGGTTTTTCCAATAATTCAGGTTTTTTTTACATTTTCAGATCTGTTGGTCCAACACATAACCTCACATTCTCAATAACAAGTTTTGTTCCTGGGATTTAGTCATGATAATCATTTCTGTGCTTCTCCACTTCAGTCAATAACAGTCGGGTTTCTATTTTCTCGAAACTTCTGCAATTTACACACGAATGTTATTGCTATAGGAAGATGTTCAAAAAGAACTTCTTTATATGTGAAAATTGTTTAACCAACTCTTTGCACCCCTGCCCCACCGCCCAATAACTTAAAAAAAATAAGTTAGAAAAGTTTATATTTAGTTACAATATTTTATTTGTTTGAAAAGGATTGAACAACAGGCAAAGCCTATATAAGTTCTTTCAAATGGATACAGTAACATAAAACTAAGAATAAATATAATAAAATGTAAAACCGAATATCAGTTTCATGTGGATATGGAGTATACAAAATATAGCTGATGAAATGTTTTGGTATTATACAACAATATGTAACGACGAGTAGGGTCGCCTGTCCATCCTCATGGGTTTGTATCGTATTCTCTGTAACGTTACAGATAACAGAAGATCATCATAATCCATGGTGCTTTTACCCCAACTCACGTTCAAACCCATGATCCTGATGTACAACAATATTATCGACCCCTCATCCCAGATTATCTGTAAAGGCCGATACCCTACGATATATGGAAAAGCTAAAGGTTAACAATGCCTTTAAAAAGTACTATTGTTTCGCCGGAGGCTTGTCAAGACATATTTTTTTCTATATATAAATATATATGAACACACCCACACACAGATTACACCCTAATCCTTATAATCAAACAGTGTTTGCAAAAAGAAAATCACGATTTTATTCTATATATATACCCATTTTAAAAAAAAAAATGCTTTCCTGCGTCTCTCAAGTAATCTGCGGTAGTTTAGACTTCACGTCAATTTTATTTGCTCAGTGAAAACATAAACCAATTTATTTATGTTATATCTCAAATTAGACTTTAATATTATCACAGTATATTGTTTAACATTAACTATTAATCACGACTGAATGAAAATCAAGACAGATTCGAGGGTCTTAGAAACGGTTTTTATTCCTCGACACTGCAGTCAAGATACAAAGATATATGAACAAATTATCTGGTGTTCTTTTTGTAATAACTAGGTGTCAGTGAATCATCGAATGATTGAAATAATAAATAGAAAATATTTCAGAAAAACAAATCGTTGGTAGTTCTCTAGAGATCACAGTGATTTATATATTGTATGTATTTTTGTTTCTTAATGACAGGCACTCAGTGTATGGTGTTTCGAAATCAGTATTCCATTATTTCAAGCTTATTGCGAAAACAAGTTCAAGACCAAATAATAAATATTTCAATGCCAAGCGTGGGATTCAAGACACGATACAGTCAAACGAGATATAACAAAACATCAACAATTATTGGCAATACAACCTGTGTTATTTCGAACAACACACGCAATTAAACGCTTTATTCTGTCACTCTCCGATGATTATAGATATGCCACGCATATTCGACTTCCTGTATATAAAGTAATACAAAATCAAATTCATTGACTTGCAAAGTGAGGTATATCTGTTTTTTAAAATATGTAGGTCTCACAACCCACGCTATTTGTTATGATCTCCAAAGCAATATATTAGACCGAAAGATATTAATATTTTTTATTAAAATTTCATTTCTATACATACCACAGTGTTTCCCAATCTATTATGGTTTTACTCGAAACAGGCCAGAACAGGCCCGTGGCCAGGAAGTTGTTTTTTTTTGGGGGGGGGGGGGACAAAGATGTTTTCGGGCGGGCCAACTAGCATGGGCATCTGCATAAATTTTGCGGTAAAGGCCAATTTTCTTGTGATATGGGGGGGGGGCAAGACTCAGTATTGGGAGGGCAGTTGCCCCCCCCCCCCCCGTGCAACCCCCTGGCTACGGGCCTGACTCGAAATATAAAAAAAACCGAAGAAAAACACCCACGGTGTTCATGAATATGGAATAATGCACTCAAACATTATACCTTTTAACAGAAATATAACACAATTAAACACAAACTAAATACAGTGTTATAGAATGAAATGAAGCAAAACCAATTCAAAATCAAATTCATTGACTTGCAAAGTGAGGTATATCTGTTTTTAAAAAACCGTTTCTCTCATAACCCGGTACACCCGTTATCACAACCCACGCTATTTGTTATGATCTCCAAAACCGAAAGATATTAATATTTTTATTAAAATTTCATTTATACATATGCCTTGACGGGGGCGGATCTAGGAATTTTGAAAAGGGGGGGGGGCGCAAAAGGAGGGCACTTACCGCTGTTATTTGCATCTCAGTAAACGTTCGGAAATCGTTGAAAAAGAGCCTTAAATAAGAGCAAAAAATACAGTTGGTATATTGCACTCCTTTAATACGGCATAAATGTATATATTATAAAGTTGGTTATTAAGATCTAATGAATCAAGTCGAAGAAAAGGTCATAGGATTTACGAACAACATTCGTCTCGGAAATTTCGAGGCATAACCGTCGATTATTTTTTGATAATCGAGTTTTATATCCCGATGTACATAAAGAAGTACGAGGGCATTGAATCGCTCCTCGGACAACATTGAACGGTAATCGGACTTCACAAAACGCAGCGCAGAATTCGACATTTCCACGGTAGCACTGGTGGCGCATGTTGTCAACATGATGCTTAGAACTCGCGTTACGTTTGGAAATAAGTGGACGATGTCGTCCGTAACCAAGCTTTTCAAAGTGTCCACAATTGTAGTGGGAGGTCAAAGGCGTAGGAGCTCGATGACAGTTAGGGGGGCAGAACCCGAAATACCCGAAAAAATTTAGGGTTTACAGACAGCAGCGACCTTGTATCCCACCCACACCCCAAAAAATGTTTGGAATATTTTACGGCTGCAAACACGTTTTCCTGCTAATTCAGCCGGTGAACAAAGCAACTTCACAGTGGTCTAATATAGCCTAATTAAGGTGGGTGACTCGAATTCCAATAACTCGTATACAGTCCTCTTTAGCAGAAAATTTTGAAAATTAAACAGCCGCAAACGCGTTTTTCTGCTATTTCAGCCGGCGAACAAAGCAACCCAAAAGTGGTTTAATATAACCTAAATTATTAAGGTGGCTGACTCGAATTCCAATCAATCGTTTACATTCCTCGAAGAAGGGACCTTTTGTAGAAAAAATTTGAAAATGTAACTGCCGCAAACGCGTTTCCCTGTTATTTCAGCCGGTGAACAAAGCAACCCCAAAGTGGTCGAATATAACCTTATTCCAATCAATCGTTTACAATTCACGAAGACGGGACCGTTAGGAGAAAATTTTGAAAATTTAACTGCCGCAAACGCGTTTTCCTGCTATTTCAGCAGGTGAACAAAGCAACTCCAAAGTGGTCTAATATAGCCTAATAAAGGTGGCTGACTCGAATTCCAATAAATCGTTTACAGTCCACGAAGACGGGACCGTTGTGAAAAATGTTTGAAAATTTAACTGTCGCAAACGCGTTTTCCTGGGAATACAGGAATACAGCAACTTCAATTTGGTCCAATATAGCCTACCTGGCTGACCCGAATTCCAAACAACCAATCAATCGTCGCGTGGTATTGAGGCCTCACCCTCCCAGAGAAAAATTTAATCGCCGCAAATACGTTTTCTGCTATTCTAGCCCGTTTAAGCAAGTCAAAAAGCATCCAATAGTTTTGTAACCGAAATCGCACTCTGAATTCCAACCATCTAATCAGACTGTTGCATCTGCATTCACAAATAATAATCGATGCCCGAAAAATGTCGCACAAAGTAGAATTGCCCCAGACAACATGTTTTAATCCATAGTCAACTCAGTACAAATTCGTGATATTCAATTATAAGAAAAGTAAAATAAGTGTTTTATTTGGGCTCGATGACAGTAAGGTAAGCAAAATTAGAAATGCCCGAAAAATTTCGGGTTTATAGACAGCGGCGCCGGTTTTCTTTGAAAGGCGAATGACCCCCCATGAAAATTTTGTATTATTTGAAGATCGTTTTTCGGGCAATACCTTTTTTCGGGCAATACCGTTTTTTTTGGGCATACCTATCATAAAAGAGCTTCGGGCATTTTTTTCGGGCATGCAGTGGACAAGAAAAAGAGGAGAAAATACTTTTCGGGCAGTGTGGATCTCATAGAAATAAGTTAGTTATATTTTTTCTCTAAACGTTAATAGAAAAAAAGGTCGTCAAAATTTTTTTTGCCCGTAAATAATTTGTTTGGGGGGGGGGGGGTCTCCTACGCCTATGAGGGAGGTTGAGTTTCTGTCCACCAGTGGCGGTGCCATAGTCGAATCTCTTGGTCGAATGTACAGCGACTGGGAAGGTCCTCACCGTAGAAGCGGAGTATGGCGTCCGTTATTTCTACCCTACCGGCATCCAGATCCCTAGTACTGGAGCCCGGGGCAAGATAGACCGCCTTCATCACGTCGGCGGGCAACATAAACCACCTTCATCAGGTCGGCAGTTGATGGATGAGTGATTCTACAAATGGAAGGAATACGGATCGCCGGTAGTATTCCTCGGGCGATGTGTGCTCAACGTTGGAACTATGCTATTGTTTAGACGCGACCCTTGGTACGTCGATATCAGATTCGCTCCTCTCTTGGCAATTGCTGAATACTTTACTGAATTCGTCGTCGGCGTTATTAGTTCTGATTTCGGACAGCTGTTCAAGTATTTTTTTTTACTGCTAAATAACATTCAATTTTATGTAAACTATTTCAAGGTTAATAAATTAGTTTTCATTTTGCCAAATAACAATAAAATGTTATGTAATTTACACCTTTATCGTATCGTATATTATATAACACGTTGTCTGCCACTGTGACTGTTAGAGTAACACTACAGTCGCCATTGTCAAAACGTCGGGAGCCATCTGTGTAGTGTAGGCCTATGTTACTGATACTGCCCTATCTTCTTTTATGGTATGTGTACGGGTTATCTCACATCATTCCATAACATTCATCCATTCCGTATTGCAGAAATCGGCAACAAGGTGGGAATTTCTTTACCCTCCCCTTCCTGTTCAAGGCCCACGGTAGGTTAGGCCTAGACTTGCTAGACCGGGCGATATGTAATGTACTCTTTTATATAGGTCTAATGCTCTATTTTTTACCACAACCAAATAAGGGCTACACTAGAGGCCTAGGCCTAATTCTAAGATAGTTGTCAAGATAGGCAATTTAGGCTAGACGAGATGTGCCTTTTAGGCCTACAGGCAATATTATTTGGTGTAGGCTACTAGTACTCGTAGTAGTCTTAAATGTTATGTTTGAGTACTTTGCAGTAGTTGTCAAGATAGGCAATTTAGGCTAGACGAGATGTGCCTTCTAGGCCTACACAGTCTAACCGGGCGGTATGTAATGTACGCTGTTATATAGGCCTAATACTTTTATTACCACAATCACATGAAGGCTACACTATAGAGCTAGGCCTAATTCTAAAAAGTTTGTCAAGATAGGCAATTAAGGCTAGACGAGATGTGCCTTCTAGGCCTACAGGCATTATTATTTGGTGTGTTACTATTAGTACTAGACTAGTAGTAGTCTTAAATGTAATGTTTGAAAACTTTGCATTTCAAATGACATGTTAAATCAACTGATTTTCAGCACTTTCTGACGCTGCCTGGACCAATAGAAAATATTTCAGAACCATATTCCCTGATTGAAATATAACATTAAACCAAAATTAACAAGAGCTGCAGCAATTGTTGACAGGTAAATATACTAGCTTTTTAATTACTCTAATAATTTTATTACCAAATCAAGCGTTCACAAGGGACATTATTACATACAGATCATACAAAGATAGAAAAGCGTTACTCTCATTTTTCTTGTTGCTAGGTCTATTTTGCCAAATACATTTTGCTAGTCATGTATTAAGGTGAAAATTCCAGGGTAAATACATGTATTCATCATTTAATTTCATGACACAAATTTGTTGGGTTTCTTTAAAAAAAAAACTCTGATATAAAATAGCATGTTTTTATTTTTGATGCTGGTTTCAACTTAGTGGAACCATAATGCAATTTCAAATATTGGTTCAAAAATTATGTAAAATTCCCTTTAGGTCTATATACACACATCACATTATTTATGTGTACATTTTATATCAATCTATGGCTTATTACTTTATTCTTTTACAGCATCATTCCTGAAGAAGAAAAAAAAAATACCGACCATTAACAAATAATGTACTGGTGCCGTATTTGAGTTTTGCTTAATATTATAAATAATCTTCGATAACCACATATAAGCTAATTCTTCAAACTCTTACAAAGAAATTTAACTTGTGATTTCACAATTTCACTCTCTGCAAAGTCTGTTACCTTTTTCGTCAGAACATACATTGTAAAACTGTTTACATAATTATATCTAGTCATTTAGATGTAGCCTAAACTGTACATGTATTTTTAAATAAATAATACTTTTGAATATTACTTACCGGTATCTACAATCTTGTCACCTCTTAGTCTTGGCTTTTCTTCATAGTTGTGTTCGTGACTGATGTACATTGGGGAAAACTGAACCCCATCATTTGGCTGTGTTGGGGATGCAATCACAAGCCCGACAACAAGGGAGCTAGTAGCCACACATCATACAAGTTAAATGATCATGATAAAAAGAAATTCTCGGCTTGTTTATATTTCTCTATATTATTAGTTAAAAGGAATATACGGGTTTGCCAGGCCTACTGTATAGACATACTGCAACAGTTATAAAGATAGTAAGCTGGCACTGCCAGGCAGGATACGCCCACATTTTCGAGACATGGTTAGAGAACAAGCAAAATCGAAAGTGATTTTTCCTACAATCAAAGGCTATAATTCATTAAATTACAATTTGATATGCGCAAATATCGAAAATAATCAAGATCTTTAGGTTATAAACATGCATTTCAAGTTTCATCAAAATCGAATTAAAATTGTGACCTATACTGGGTCCACAACCTTGATATACCATATTTTAACACTATTAGCATACAAACGGTGGCCATTTTGTCTGGCAATTATGGTCCGATTTCCCTGAAATTCAAACTAAACCTTTCGTATGGTGTAACGGTGATAGAGTCAAGTTTTTTAAATCGGATAATAATCGTGACCTCCAGAGGGACCATAGGCGATTTTTCGGACAATCAGGGGCCATAATTCAGGAAGTTATGATCTGATATGTGAAAATAACGAAAGGAACAGTATTCGCGTACAAACGGCAGCCATTTTGTATGGCAATTTTTTTCCGAATTTTCCCGAAATTTCGAATTCAACATTCCTTAGGGTGTAACGGTGATATAATCAAACGATTTTTTAAATCAGATAATAATTGTGACCTCCAGAGGGACCACAAGCTAAACAAAGACGATTTTGCGTATAATCAGGGGCCGTTATTCAGGAAGTTACGATCCGATATGGGAAAATATCGAAAGGAACCAAGATCTTTGGGTTATAACCGTGCATTTCAAGTTTCATCAAAATTGAATTAAAATTGTGATCACTACAGGGTCCACAACCTTGATATACCATTTTTTAACAGTATTCGCGTACGAACGGCGGCCATTTTATATGGTAATTTTGGTCCGATTTTTCCGAAATTTGAACTCAACTTTCCTTAGGGTGTAACGGTGATATAATCAAACGATTTTTTTAAATCGGTTCATTATTGTAACCTCCAGAGGGACCACAAGCTAAACCAAGACGATTTTGCGTATAATCAGGGGCTATAATTCAGGAGGTTGCGATCCGACATAGGCAAATATCGAAAGGCTCCAAGATCTTTGGGTTATAACCATGCATTTCAAGTTGGCAATTTTGGTCCGATTTTCCCCAAATTTGAACACAACCATTTTTTAACAGTATTTGCGTACGAATGGCGGCCATTTTGTAACGGTGATATAATCAAACGATTTTTTAAATCGGATAATTATTGTAACCTCCAGAGGGACCACAGGCTAAACCAAGATGATTTTGCGTATAATCAGGGGCCATAATTCAGGAAGTTACGATCCGATATGCGCAAATATCGAAAGGAACCAAGATCTTTTGTTTACAACCATGCATGTAAAGTTTCATCAAAATCGAATTAAAATTGTGATCTCTACAGGGTCCACATCCTTGATATACCATTTTTAACAGTATTTGCGTACGAACGGCGGCCATTTTGTATGGTAATTTTGGTCCGATTTTTCCGACATTTGAACTCAACCTTCCTTAGGGTGTAACGATGATATAATCGAACGGTTTTTCAAATCGGATAATAATTGTAACCTCCAGAGGTACCACGAGCTAAAATAGGTGAATTTTCGGACAATCAGGGGCCATAATTGAGGAATTTACGTTCCGATAGGTGCAAATATCGAAAGGAACCAAGATCTTTGGGTTATAAACATGCATGTTAAGTTTCATCAAAATCGGTTTAAAATTGTGACCTCTATAGGATCCACAAGCTAAAAACGTGATTTTTCGTACAATCAGGGGCCATAATCCATGAAGTTTTGATCCGATACATGCCAATATCGAAAGCAGCCGAGATCTTTTGGGGATAAACCTATATTTTCAGTTTCGTCAAAATCGGACAAGAATTGTGACCTGTAGAGAGTCCACAAACAATTGTGGGCGGACGTCCGGGCGGACGGACGGACAGGGGCGACGACATAATAAAAAGTGTAATTTCGCTGCCCCAAGTCTTGGTATTTCACTATATTATATAGTAATAGTAGTACAAGTAACGACAGTAACGTAACTTCGTGTTTAGGGTGGCCTACACTAGGCCTTATAGGCCTTGCAATCTACAGAAGGCCTATATCCAACCTTGGTTTTCTCTAAATTAATATCAAATCCAGACCAGACTATGCCGAACAAGTATGATGAACCTTATTAATTTAAAAGTTGCGGGTCCGCAGAATGTCATACAAGTTTGTATTGTATCCCTCCCCCACCCCATTGCCATTACGGCTACGCTTCACTAACATTTAGTAACTCAAACAAGCTTACTATTTCAAAACAATTATCGACATAAGTGATATTGAAAAAAAAAGGAAAATTTGCTTACCCATTCCTACATCAACAATGGTAGTCTGTTACTTCCTTTGAAGTCAAATTTAAACGAAATACATATGGTTTCTCGTTCTATCTATATGTCTTGCCAGCAGCTGACTTTCGTGACACATTCACTGATGGTTGGTCTGTCAATCGCCTAAAACAGGTTCATGTCAGGGAAAATATCCTTCATTATAATACACGGAGGTGTGCTGTGTTAACTTCAAACTAACAACACACTTCTCTTTTAAAAATTATTCTAAAAAAATAGCAGAAAAGTCCAAAAGATTGGCACAAGATTGAACGTCGTTTTGCCATAGCCATGCTTGTTTATGTCTAAGGCGCGTCAATGTTGTCTAAGGTGACGTCATTATAAAAAGTGGGAGGAGCTACGGGTCTCTGACGGAAAGGTCAAATTGAAAGACCGTAGGTGTACCCATATCGAGCACAGTTGAACGCAACGATGGAGGTTGGTTTACTCAATTGCGACAGAAGACCAGAAGCTTCGGTAACCGCCTTTGGATCGAATTTGTTTTCTCCATCGCTTGTTTCAATCTTCTGGAGACATCGCAGAAGAGGCTGATATATGGATGCCAGGTCTTCGAACGCGGAATGTCTCTCTACCCACCTGGTCTCACAGAGCGGTTTTACCTTCCGTTTCTTTGGCGAAAACTTGAAAAAGAGTCCAATCGATTGCATAGCACACACCATTGTGTATATTCCGGATACTGTCGATGCTATTGATAAGCAGAGGTTCAGCTGGTGGGACGCGCAATGGATATACAGTGTCTGATGATTATTCGTGATCACACAGAATTGATTGGCCGCCCCTTTCGCCTTCCCAGCCATGTTGCCGGCACCATCATACGTCTGCGACCGACACTTCATTGGATCCAGCCCTACTTTTGTGATTGAATCGACTATATATTTTGCGATGGATGCGCCTCTGATATCCTCGCACTGAACGAATTCCAGTAGTTTCTCAACTGGGCTGCCATTTTTGATGTAGCGTAACACAATTCCAATTGCTCCTAGTTGGTGCAATCGGTGAGTTCATCGGCGGATTGTCCGAAGTAAGCGCCTTCATGCTGCATTTTCACGTCTCTTATTATGGCTTGTTGTATATGAACTTTGATGCAGTCTAATAAATCGTTCTGCGTTGTCTTCGATATATAGGTGTCATTTTTATTGCAGGACAGCAGGTGGGCTCGAAATGAATCAACGCTTTCCGCTGCAAACCGCAGTAGCTTCTTGAAATTACCAAAGTTCAGCTGTCTTTCCGATTCCAGGATATCCACGTCATCTCAGTCCAATTCCTTGTCGCCCGCAAAACTCCAGCGCTCTGACGATGGTTGTCAAGAATTTCCGTTTTTTTTCAACGGTGGCCGCTGCGTTTGAAGACAAAATATTTTCGATCCGTGATGAAGGCTTGTCTCTTGTCCGCATGAAACTTTTCATTCTTTTATAGAAATCTTTATGGAATTCAGTCGTGGAATGGTAGTGTAGTTTAAGTCGTGTCTTGCATCTTTCCAGTTGTTATACGGTCTGGTTATCAGGAGCTTAGCTCGAATACCCTTTTGCACAGGCATTGGAAAGAGGACACAGGGGATGCAGAACAAACCTTGAGTGCGCTTCGACAAAGTTAAATACTTATAGGTCGAAAAAGATTCTCTCCTGCAATTACTCTTTGATTTTCCGGGCGCTTTTCTCTTTTCATTTCTTTCCTTGGACAGCAGCTTAACGTCTGCTCCTGGGCACCTGTTCTCGATTAATTCGTATGTCACTTCATCAAAAACAGTTACTTTTCCATCCACATTGTCATAGATGTCTATCGGTGCTAATGGTGACGAGGTTGAGTGGTTGCAACAGTCGTGTTTCTCGTTTTCTGACGTGAGAGTCCGAGGGGAACTGGCGTCTAGCGCGGGGACCGGAAGGGTCTGAGAGTCTGAGCTGGATTCAGACGCAAGGTCAAAGAATGTATGAGGTGAGCTTGAGTTGGTTTCTAGAGTAGAGTCCAGGAAGGACTGAGGTGGGCTGGTTTCTTGAAGAGGGTCATGGGGGGTCTGAGCGGACCTGGTGTCTGGAGTAGGGTCTAGGAGGATCTGAGATGATCTGGTTTCTGGCGCGGGGAGACTGTGATGTGAACTTCTGCAAATAAATTCGAAGAAAAAGAGTCACTTACACTTCATATGAATTCACTAGCTGGAAAGGCCATTATATTTCGTAATTCAAACGCGCGGTGCCATCGGTTTAACCGTGCATGGTCTAATGAGGGAGATATGCGCATGTAGAGAATAACAGGATAGAAAGCCGATTGCAGTTTAAAATTCAATGAATGATTCAATAGCTAAATTTTATATAATAAATGCCACAGGAAAGTTTCAAAGATATGTAACAACCGAAAGCATATCAAACGAAAACCAACACGAGAGTCCTGACATGGGTTGGTATCACGGGGTTGAGGGCAGGGATCGGGACGAGAAAGGCCCGGGCAGGGACAGAATCCGGGAGGATGGGAGTGTGTGGTGTAATATAGTGTCCAGATAATCAAGACTACATATATCTTTACACACTGGACCCTTTGTTCTAACTCGGGTGTTCAAGTTACGGATCAACTTGTAATGTGTTGTTTTAACACGTGCACAGGTGATCATTTGAGGAAAAGTAGGTGTTCATATAAATGAACACCTCAACACACTAACCCGGTGGTTGTCAAAACAAACCATGCATTTTCGTGCGTGAAGTGTATTAGAAATAACAAGAAATACTGTGTTAACGAAAACAGAAAAATACATGCAGTTAAAACAATAACAAATTTATTTTTCAATGTTGATTGTGAAACAGTATCATTAGCTAGAAAACGCATCCAAAAGTAAAAAGATAAAATACACAAAACTTAGCGAACTGGGATAAAATTCTGTTTGGCCATGTAATCTGTAAAATACCTTTCCAACATCATTGCACATGCTATTTTTTTCGCACATGGTTAGTTTGTTCTGTGGCTGACAAATCGTGAATGTAAAACGTATATTCCAGTCAATGCCGCATACCTCATTTACACCAAGTAAAAATTACATTATTCGTCGGCTTGTTGTGTATTTTAAAGATAGATTGCCAGGCAACCAAACATACGCCCACATCAAATAAGTCGCCCGGGAAGTCAATGAGGGTGTTGCATAATTTTTCTTTCGTGGGCAAGGGGAGAAAATTTGGTTTAACGTCAACTCGTCACACACTAGGTCATTTCGGTTTAACATGGTTCAATTTTTTTTCAATCATTCGTTTGTGCGTAGGGGTCTTAAGCAATGGGGGGAAACCGGAGGACACGGGGAAACCCCGCGAGGTTGGACAAGCTACCCTACACCTTGTCCCGTTCAGCCGTTGAATCGAAACCACGTCAGTTGACGACTCAATGACAGACCTTACAACACAACGCACACGCGCTAACCACCCGGCCATCACCCCCACGTTGTCGGTAAGGAAAACATTTACAGCACACTAAATAACAAGCCCATCAAGTAATTATCATACTTAATTGTTTGACTTCTTATTCTGCCCCATACTGACGTTGAGTTCTCAAAACATTAAATATAAAGTGCCATATATCTGGAAGTCATTATCGGAAATTATTGAAAATCAATAGGATTCTTCGTCTCATGACCATATTCTTTAGCCCCCAGAGCGTGGACACCGTACGGGAGCGACGACAATTTACGACATTAAAAGTGTCGAAAAACTGAAATCAGCAAATGGGTTAAAAATACATTTATTCATATACCTATCTAAATTCATAAAAATTGTATTTAAGAAACCTAAATGATCTGATTTGTATTCATCGTAAATAAACATAACGCTGGCTATAGTCAGGTAATTGACCCCCACCTCAATCTGCTGAATAAACGACAATACATGACGGTTAAAATAATGTATTGATACCTGTTATAGACGAATTGGTAAAATTATATTGTGTGATAAATGGCCTGTGATAAACTGGCGTCTTCCTCGTATCCTTCCATTTTCATTCACTCATTCAACTTCTTACACAAACAAAGAGCCCAGTGTGTAAGCTAGTTATCGATCTTCGACCCTCGGGGTCAAGTTAGATAAACACCCGATCTCGCGCAATTGAACACTTCGAACGCTGACGCGTTCTCAGTGTTCAACCTTGCACGATCTCGGGTGTTCATCTAACTTGAACCCCTCCGTCTCAGTCGATAACCCTTACTGACTATATAAGATTTAAGGGTCTAGGTAATCTGGATAGTATATAACACACACCTGAGGTTTCACGGGTGGATGCACCTGGGCGAATAAAGCGATTCAACGCACATGGTTTTTAGTTGGTCATTTATAGACTAAGAGATACATATGATGTGGGGCCAGGGGTTCGGGGACGGGAGTGACTGGCCACATAAGGCTGATGATGGCTGGCGAAATCGAGGATGGGACGTGGTCAAATGGGTAGCAAGGGGTCATAGGGCGAAGACGTGCGGCCAGGGGTTTAAAATAACGTCCTCTTGTCTCTTTCACTATGTGGCAAGGCCTTATTCAATTTCAACAGTTAATCGGTCCACCCTTGCCCAAGAAGAAAAATTCGTTTGAAAATTATACAACAGGATACGAAAATAAAGAAATCAACATCACTAAATCTCAATAAAAAATCGCTGCGAGCTGTTTGCCCCCCCCCCCCCCAAATACTTTCACCCATTATTATTGCATGACTGACTGAGATCACAAAAAATGACTATCCTGAAGAAATTTACGATTTTCGTGCATTTTGCCGCAATGACAGTCTTCTCCTTCTCCAATTTCTTGCGTTTTCTTTCCCGCTTCGGCATTATGATGGGGAAAAAAGACTAATCTTTTCCTAAGCCACTTCACTATATTTAAGCCTTGTAACGCCTACTGTTCACACGTGAAACCATGCTACATGAAGTTGCACGCATGCGCGTCGGTGAAAGGCATGAGTGTATGCGTCGGTGAAAGGCATGAGTGTATACGCCGCCGGGTCCACAAGACGCTATCATTGATTTCTGTCTATAGGCACTAGTCACTCTATAGAATTAGGGCACCGTCAGCTAAACAACAAGAATTCGTTTAAAAGTGGAAGCATTATTAGGACTGGTGTGCTTGAGTCGATGGTTTGAGTCATTTAGGGACCTGCAATCGGGTGGGAACGGACATATTTGGGTCTGAGAAACGGCACTCTCAGCAGTAAAAAAGGGCACTGTCGAAAATTATGGGGAGGGGGTGCGCGCCCCTTGCGCCCCCCTTAAGTCCGCCTCTGCTTGATACCACCACTGTGTTTTCCCATATATTATAGATATACTCGAAATATAAAAACCCATGAAGAATAACGCCCACGGTGTTGATGAATATGGAGTAATGCACTCAAACATTATACCTTTCAAAATAAATAGAATACAATTAATTTAAACGCAATATAAGAAAATACAGTGTTATAAAATGAAATGAAGCAAAACCAGAATTCAAAGAAAACACATAAACAATTTAATAACATACGAAATTCGATTTACTTATGATCTAAACATTCTACACGAACCACATCTTAAAATTGGAACGCAAACGATCTGGGAAAAGAAATTAAATATATACATGCTGTTTATTAGGACCTTGGTCAGTTTAGATGCGTACTACTAATAAATTAATTGAGCCAATGATTCTATTCGAAAGTGTAACTGTGATTTGGCACATTTATTGCTCTTATGGAGCAACTACAATTAACATTCGTTTGCTTTATAATGGACATGTGAGAAATTAAATATCTGTACGTTTAAATACTTTAATGGCGTCATAAATCTAATACCCGGATTCATATCGCATATATAACTGGAATCAAACCACTGTTGCAGTAAATGAAATACAGTAAACTGATCTGATGAAATTTGATATTTTAATTACCTCTTAATATGAACTTGACTAAATAACTTAATAATAAAGCAATAGACACGGACAAACGCGTTCAATTTCTAACTCCACAAAATACCCCAAAGCCACGCCATATTCAGTTAGGGCTTATATTTATTTAATTGTTTAATAATAATAATAATAATAATCGCGTCATTTTACAAGGGTAGCAAATTAGGCCTGAGGCCTTTTTCAAATTTGGCCCTTGGCACAGATCGTGCGAATGATTTCGATCATTACTGCAGGAAGAAACCGAAGAACTCGGGGGGAAACCTGTCTGATCGGACGGGAGACCGATTACCCCTCTCACTTACAACGATAGAGTTCTTGTCCTGAGCTGGGATTGAACCCTCGTTGCATTGGTGAGAAGCCGCCTCTCTATCGCCACGGCTATCCGACCAGCTTAAAGGGGCCACCCCGATAACATTAATTTTGTATGAAAAGCCCTTAATAGCCTCTAACTTAGATCCGAGCAACTTCTTCAAGCTATGTGATACGTTTTCAAACAACTTCCAATCGCCGGTACGGCTCGGTGGCCGAAGACTTGTGTTCTGTTTGCATTACACAGTAGTGTCTGGATAAAACGAGTCTATATTATGTGCAGCTTTTAATCTAACCCTATTGACTCACTTTTAAAGCTCTCCTTTGATTAAGTTAAAATTGGTATCATAACAATTTAAAAGAAAAACTTAAAAGAGCTAGTGACCAGTTAAGCCTTTTTTGCATTCACGTCCAAACTACTCAATATTTTGAACTGAAATTTTCAGACAAGGTAAATACACTATTCCTCTATATTTTGGCGTTTAAATTTCATACGTTCATGAACGTGTAATTTTTAGATTCTTTGAAATTCGGGCTGGTCCCTTTAAACACCCAATAAATATTCAACAGATTTCTTGAGAATCAAAGGAATTCAAATTGGTGAAACCAAACGGAAATGCAACTGTAGAAGTTCTGTTTGATCGAGATTATTATCAAAATCAAAACTCCGGTAAATCCCACGAATGCACAACTCACGTTCAATACACAGTTTTTCCTTCTAAACATTGGTTTAATATGTTTACGGAATATTTACACAGAATAGGTTGTAGTTCGTATTTGATTTTATTTAATTAATGGAGAAAATGAATGAAAAAAAATCTTATGACGACACGTATTGTAAATAAAAGAGATCCTGAGTGATGTAAACGTCAATTTTAACATTTATATCCTTCGGCAAAATTGAGCTAATTTTCATCATATTCTATCTATGTTCCGTCTTTTTCTGTCCATAAATGGGTTAATTACAACCATGTTCACGGCACAACGAGTCTGTATAAAGAGCAAATAAATACGTTATTTATGCTTCTTCGTGTAAATTATTTCTGCGTTAATTAGTTTGTCATCAATAAACACTACTTTTTCACCCACATAGACAGATTTTCTTAAACTTCTTTATGTTATTCAGTAGCCCCCGACAAACTTTGGTAACCGACGTTAACAACTTTACAAATAGATTTGACCAAAATTGCGGTTAGATGAAACTGGATCGTTCAATTTCCAGTTTTTCCAATAATTCAGAGGTTTTTTTTCATTTTCAGATCTGTTGGAAATTTGTATTTAAAGAACTGATATCCCACGGACTCTGCTAACAACCCTTTTTCTTGTAAGTAATGAAAATCGTTTCCATCAATAAATAACATCAACCGGTTTCCTATTTTCTTATCTGGTGTCAATCGGTTATGAATATTTGGGCCCCAACAGATAACCTCACATTCTCAATAACAAATTTTGTTCCTGGGAATTAGCAATGATAATCATTTCTGTGCTCCTCTACTTCAGTCAATAACAGCCGGTTTTCTATTTTCTCGAAACTTACGGAATTTACGCATGTATGTTATTGATATAGGAAGATGATTAAAACAACTTCTTTATATGTGGTATATGTTTTTAAACCAACTCTATTAGAATATGTTAAATCTATGAACACTGATTATTTTCTAATAAAGTCGACCTGGTCCACCAAAATGTTAATTTGTATAAGTTGCTGAACTGAACATGCGACTTTTTGCGCCCCCCCCCCTCTATCCTCGCCGACCAATATGAATGAATGAAATGGGGTTTAACGTCCTACGCTTAAGCACCTAACCTCGGCCAATTGAAGACGGGCATACGCCATACAGTGTGCTATGAGGGAAATTTTTCCCGGGCAGCGGCGCTACGGCCTACTCTTATATCGAATTCCAACTGCCAATGGATCTTTTACGTGCACTCCAATTTGTACACGGGACCTCGGTTTTTTGTACCATCCGAACGACTAGGCAGCTGTCCTTGTCAGGCCCTCCTTCTGCATCACTGACAAGGGGAAATCACGCCGGAAAATCGAGATGAACTTCCTCGGCCAATGCAGGGATCAACCTCCAGGCTAGCGAACCAGCGCTTTGGCCACTTAGCCACCGTGATCCCCCGCCGACCAATAACTTATAAAATATACATAACATAATATACATAAAAATAAAAATTAAATATAATAAATTGTAAAACCGAACATATATACATTTTTATGTGGAAATGGTATATACAAAATTTAATGTGCCTGCAATTTTTTTATTAAAGCAAATGTACCAGCGCACGCCGTGGAAATATCGATGCCAGGCCACCCCACTGCTGTCCTGGGCCGTACACCTACAGAACTCCATCAAGGCATTCACCTTTACCAAGCTTGAACATTCTAGCTCAATTAGAAGCAGAGTTATTGTGTCTCAAAAATGTGAGAGACAGACAAAAGACTGTGGACAATTATCCAAATCCACAGGGACCATCTACATTCCATTATTAGTTATTCCTTGGAAGCTGACATGTAGACGTAAATAATTGCCACACTATTGGATATGAGATACATGTATGGGTTGCGTATCTTTAAATAATGTATCACACTAAGCATAAAGAAAACTCATTGCTGCTATTCTATTGCCTTTAAATCCAAAAAAAAGAAGCATGTTTGGAATAGACTGATTTTCCCTGTTTGGCCATTTTTTTAAAAATGTGACAAAAAGTCTGGGATTTGATTTTATCCATTTTGAAAAAGAAATAATGTCCCAACATTTTTGGAATAGACTGATTTTCCCTGTTTGGCCATTTTTTAAAAAATGTGACAAAAAATCTGGGATTTGATTTTATCCATTTAAAAAAAGTAATAACGCCCTGGTTGTTGTCTTTGGTTTAAACTATCAGAAAATCATGGGTTTAGATATCAAAATTGAAGGTTGCTAAGGACTGTTGAATGAAATTTCTTCTGAAAATGTCCAAAGATTCTGAAGTCCGTGTTTTCTTTTTGGCCTTCTTTCCCATTTCGAAAAAATTCAAAAAATCTAGATTAACGAATTTAATAGTTCGATTCTGATAGCTGAATCAGATGGGCAAGAGAAGAAGAAGTGGTAGTTATCTTCATTCGAAGATGTGCATTGTTGACATATTTTTTGATTCAGATAGATAATGCTGGAGAAGTTGATTATTGAGATACTTTGATATATTTCTTAGTTGGCAGTGAACGTAATTTTTCTTACGGTTTCCATAATGAAAGGACTTAAAAGTATGGAGAGGCGGCGACAACTACACATGCGCAGGGAGACTATTACAAAATTTCATTCTGTTTGGGAAAAAACTTTTTAATATAAGAACACGTTTTACATTGTTTGTATTATCTTAAGATTATAATACTTTGTTTTGGGTTGTTTGTTCGTTAAAATATCGGACAAATACTGGTCTATAGCAATTAAGGAATTTATAAAAATAGACGAGTTTTATGCTTTTGACAGCATTTGAACATTGGTGCTCATCCTAATTCGTCATAAACATATTTTCTGTGGAATTTTCGGCGCAGACTAGTTATGATTCTCCCGGCTTCTAGTTGAATATTCTCAAGTAATTCTGAATCTTTAAAACTATAATTGTCCAATATACTATCTCCATACTTCATAATAGGACGTATAAATGACGCAAATATCGTACATAACGTAAATCTTTTCAATTTCAATTTTAATTGGCGTAGTATGTTGAGTCTATTGCAAACTTTTTTTGTGAATTTTAGAAATATGTTCTGCCAATGTTCTGTTTAGATGAAATTCAAGTAATTCTGAATCTTTAAAACTATAATTGTCCAATATACTATGCCCATACTTCATAATAGGACGTATAAATGACGCAAATATCGTACATAACGTAAATCTTTTCAATTTCAATTTTAATTGGCGTAGTATGTTGAGTCTATTTCAAACTTTTTTGTGAATTTTAGAAATATGTTCTGTTTAGATGAAATGTTAGTCCCCGGTGGCAGTTAATCAATAATTTTATTTTCAAAGATAAGATTAGATGATTAGTTTTTTTACGTGTGCATATTAATTTTTAGTTTATTTTGGTTAAATTTCATTTGCCATTTATTTGCCCATGTTGATATTAGCTTCATATCTCTATTGATTGAATTAGCAGTTTCAGTTGGACTATCATTTACAGTTGCAAATGAGGACCTATCGTCAGCAAAAAATCTTACATTGTTTTCTAGATTATCTGAAATATCATTTATGTATATTACGAAAAGAAAAGGACCAAGTATTGATCCCTGGGGAACCCCGGATTCAACTTACAACACCTTGTTTACGATTTGTTAGATACTTGTGTATCCAATCACACATAAATGTAGACTAATACCATATTTACGCAGCTTATATGTAATTCCCACGTGCCAGACTTTATCAAACGCTTTAAAAATTACACAGAATACACAACTAAGCTCTTTCCCTGTATCTAGATTATATTACTTATCTGAAAAAAAAAATGGTTTATTGTTGAATCTTTTTTGTCCCCCGCCTTTTGAAGAAAGCAGGGGACTATTAAAATGGGTTCGTCCGCCCGTCCTTCTGTCCGTCCGTCTGTCACACTTTTTGGGACACACTAACTCTTTTTCTAATTGAGCTAAAATATTCAAACTTGGTGTAGGTGTTTATTAGGTCATTACCTTGATCGTGTTCGAAGATGAGCCTAGGGCAAGCAGAGATAAGCAATTTGATTAGTTGATGCTTTGGGACACGATAACTGAAGTTGTAATTAAGTGAGAGTGATGAAACTTGGTAAGCAATTTGATTAGCCGGGACTTTGGAACATAATAACTCTCCTTCTAATAAAGGTAGGATATTCACACTTTTTGTAGGTGTTAAGTAGGTCAATATCTTGATGAAATTCGAAGATGAGCATTTACCGCTTAGGGTTAGCAGAGATAAGCAATTTGATTGGTTGATGCTTTGGGACGCGATAACTTGAGTTGTAATTGAGTTAGAGCGATGAAACTTGGTATATAGTTTCATTTCATCAATACCTTCGGAACATAATAACTTTCCTTCTAATTGAGCTAGGATATTCAAACTTGATGTAGATGTTTATTAGGTCAACACCTTGATGGAGTTAGAAGACGAGCATTTTCTATTTAGGGTAAGCAGAGATAAGCAATTTGATTGGTTGATGCTTTGGGATGCAATAACTTTAGTTGTAATTAAGTGATAGTGATGAAACTTGGTATATAGTTCATTTCATCAAAAAATTTAATAATGAACATTTTCTGCTGAGGGTAAGCAGAGCGATAAGCAATTTGATAGGTCTAGACTTTGGAACACAATAATTCTCCTTCTATTTAAGGTAGAATATTCGAACTAAGTGTAGGTGAATGCCTTGATGGAGTCCGATTCTATCTGATAGAGAGTGATGATACTTAGTGTATAGTTTGATTGTTGAAAAAAATAAATGTGCAATTAATTAATATGTGTCATCTATTTATTTTGGGATTTCGGCGGGGGACATCAGCCTCACTGTTGGCTTGTTTTTTAAAATCCTGACTGAGTTTAGATAATAATTTTTTTATTTAATAAAGTTGTACGGGTGTTTTAGGATGACTTTTTCAAAAATCTTACAAATTGTGCACCATAAGGAAATAGGGCGATAATTTTCTGGTAATTGTGCACCCAGGGGCGGACTGGACCTCCGAAGGGGGCCCTGTGCAGGGTAACTGAAGGGGCCTTTTAGACTCTAACAAACGCGGAGGGCGAATCCCGACGTACCGAGCGCTGAAGGCGCGATTTTTTTAGGGGTTGTGTGGGGGGTTCCCCCCCCCCCGATTTTTTTCGAAATTAGCCAGCCGGAAACCCGTTTTCCGAGCATCTATTTTGGAAAAAGTAAGACTCCATTTGGCGAGGTATTTCTCTCGAATAGTATCGTTTTCCAAGCATCTGGGGATCATCTTTTGATAAGTAAATATGCCGAATCTCAAAAACAAATACTTAAAAAAATAAAATTACTTTATAAATTAATAAAACTACTTAAAAGAATACTGTCGGCCAGTGATAATAAACAAGACTTCGGCATAATCAACTTATGATGAATTATGGATAAAAGACTATTTATATTAAACTGGTAAACGTACAAATTACTAAATTAGTAGTTTAAACTTACAAGTATTACATGACATAAGACTGAATACTACTGCAACTGAATTCCATGTCCGAAAAATACCGCCAGATGCCAGAAGCGGGAAAAATGCTATTTCAGCTGAAAGGTGCTGCCCCGAAAGTGCCCGAGGGCAAATATCACGCACGAGGTCCCACCCACACTAAATATGTCATCAGTAACAGTATAATATGTATTTGTGTGTCGTTATACTAACGCGTTACGACTGTAACAGGTCAAACTCACTGTATTACTAATCATTATAAGTAAATCACTATTTTTACTGAATTTTGATGTAATTTTGAGCTTTTAGGCCAAATTGGGCTCCTTTTGAGGAAAATGAGGCCCCTTGGCCACATGCTGATTACTGACATGTAGAATGGGCCCAGCTTACGTCAAATATGGGGCCAAAGTGGAGGGAAATTGTAGGGACAAAGCTAGCTGACATGGGGATGGGGGCCCCAAAGTTGAGGCAAATGGGGCTCCAAAGCCTTGTCAGAGAAATCATAGGGGGTGCAACCCCCCTTGACACTCTTTTAAACCCTTTATATTCACTTTTACATTAAAATATTTTTTCATCTTGTTTCGGTTTTTTTGGGGTGGGGGCCCGCCTGTGCAAGCACAGGCGCACAGGCGGGCCAGTCCGCCCCTGTGTGCACCACCCTTCTTTAAAAGGCTGCTGTGACATGTGAAGTTTTCTATATGTCTGCAAGTTGTTTATTTGTAAGTTTATATGTTTGCTTTACCAATATCCAAAGGAAAAAAAATCGATCGTTATTCTCCTTAAAGCCGGTAAGATGTTTTCTGTGGGAGTTGCTTTAGTGTATTATCTGTACGAACGGCTGTAGTTTTCTACCTGCAATAACGCAATCAATCTTAATCTAGATTTAAATGATACAAAACCTTATAGGTTCATGATAGATATAAAAACAAATGTCGTATATATTTTAATGGCTATCTGTGTAGTCTGATTTATTATATTAATTTTTTTCCAGATGATGCCAGGGCTCCAGTGATGAATTAGAATTCCTTTCATAAATTTAATAACTTTATTGCGCACCTCGTTCAATTTACTTAAATGACTTACCCAGGAAAATGAAATTTTATTTTCAAGATTATTACATAGACATACCTATTGGAAGCAAAATTGGTTTCGCATGGTATATTTAATACTAAGCAAAGTAATTAAGCGCGGAATTAAATGTGGGCTAAACTGGCCCGGGCTTATTTGCCGTCGAACTTATTGATTTGGTCGCGTATTTAGTGTAGGGTAATGGTAAGTTAAGTTCCAGTTTGTGGTGTCAACGTCATCTTAGAAAATGTTAAAGTTCGCATTGTATGTCCATTATTGTACTGTGTTAGCAGCGACACTCCTACCATCTTTAATGACGTATTGGCCAGAGATTTCTAAATTTGCCCCTTTTAAGCATAACACAGTTCAATACATAAGGGATCAATTAATGGCAAAATGCTGTCAAATACGCATCTATTATTAATTTATCGATGAACTAGACTTCTAAATAAGATCCATATAAAATGTAGGTTTCGGCCAACAAAGGTCAAACTTATTCCACCTCAATGATTCATCTATTTATATCTTGATACTTTACAATAAACAGACCCACTAATTTAAAAAAAATAAAATGAAATGGACTTAAACATCCTACTACTCTGCACCGACTGGGCTAATGAAGACCCTATATAACCTTATCAGATAATCTTATCGGACCTTTGGGTTCTTTAAATGATACAACCTGACTTCCGTTGTCAGGGTGCACGACCGTTAAAAGTCTCACATGGAAAAGAGCCTGGCTAGTAGTTGAGGTGGGAGGAAAAAAAGTTCTGTGTATATTGACAGCCCATTAATGATTCCCTCACTTTTAGAATTATAGAGTTGACTGTTACGTCTCTGTCTAAGAAAAACAAATCGTCCCCAAAGACTAGTTTTATAACGATATATATTTATGACAATAAACAAGTTAATAAATAGTCCATTTGTCATAAAACTTTTTAAAACTGTTATTCAGTTAAAATAAAAATAATTCAAATTCATTTTATTCAGTGCTTAAGGTTAAGATAGTGGGACCGAAGTCTTTATTTATAGTCAAAACGTCTCAATTATCCATATTAGAACATATTATGTAAGTCAATAAATAACTTAATGGGTCCTAAATTACAGTGTAAAAAATCCCCCCCCACCCATTCTAAAATATAAGCGGTCTTACTCGATTTGTTTAATACGCTTATCTGAATTGGAATGCACTTTAAGCACACTGTAATGGATTCACTGTTTATAGATCTGGAAGTGTCGTTTTTGTACAGATGACCACATAAATATTAACTTACTCTGATACACAGCATGACGCAAACTGTCACCAGTAATATTGGAACGTGGGGTATTGAAAATGTTAACTGACTAACGGCTTATCTTTCAAAGGAGCTAATTCGCTAGAAGTTGACACAAATGGGCCGCAACACATATAATCTGGTATGAGTGTATATAATCTGAATTAAATTCAATCCAATTTAAATCAGTTATTTTCGGCAAAGTCCCAACCGAATGATAATCTCTAGAGTCTGGTTATTTCGGTCTACATGGGTAGTATTCATTGCGCATGCTCTCGCCGTTGGCTTGCCTTGCGGGATATGTCTACCCTCGTCCTTTGATGTCACCGTTGGCATGACTTGTCTAACATGTGTAGCCTCATTCTTTGGGTCCCTTGTTACAAATGGCACCGGAAGGCATTCAAGTACAAGAATTGTGTACCAAAGGTAACATGTTCATTTTGTCCTAAATATTGAATATCAGAAACTCACCTTTTCCTAATATGAGTGCCAAAAAAGTGTGGATGGTATTGTGTTAAAGACTTAGCTTCTTTAATACTCTCAATCGGTGTGTGTCATACAGCGGTTGAGAACTTAAATGGATTCTAAAAGGTAGGGTGGTGGAGGGGAATCGAGCGAAAATGGTTGTCGGCCAGTGTGTATCATGGCTTGTAACTGTATGCGATGTAGACATATTTCTCAATCTTAGACTATGTTCATAATTTGCCGCAAATCAGAACCTGGCTACTGCATGGGTCTTCAAAATGACGAGTATTATATTATAGTTGCAAGAAACGTACGGATTCTAAAAGGTTGGTGTGTGTGTATGGGGGGTGGGGGGGTATTCGAGCGAACAAATTTAGTGGTCGTTGTGTATCATGGCTTGTGTAACTGTATGTGATGTAAACATATTTCTCAATCTCAGACTAAGATTATGTTCATTATTTGCTGTAAATGCAGTTTACAGTCCCAGCATTCGATCTCTCAAGTTATCCACAATAACGGCTTATCAGCCACCCAATTGATCGGAAATCAGGTTATTCAGAACGGCGACATACCATCTGCAACGTTTTATAAGATGGCACTCAGTGTTTGTTTTACATAAGCCACTCACTTCAACTTTACGAAGAAAAAGTCACAACTAGAAGCGAGGAATCTTTTAATGGTTTAATGATGAATTTAACTGTAGACTGGCATCTATGAAAGAGTAATTATGTTACACACACTACGATTGTCACCTATCTATGTCCATGTCAAGGAAGGCGTCGCTCGCTTCTGATTTATACGTGTTCGATTACGAGGATTGTATGTTACGACTATTTTATAATTTAGGCTCATTTATAAGGGCTTATTTCCAATTAAAATATGGTAGTTTTTGTATAAATATAATATATGGAAAGTAGAAATATCCAATCCTACTAGAAAATACTGGAATCACTGAGAAAACACTAAAACACTCACTGGGTGTATACAGGGCAAAAGTGTAAGGGTTACGCTAATTGACAGCCCGACGATTAGGAATATCTGCCCGCGTGACGTCAAAGAGTTGAACGCGAAGATAAAGCGCTCGATGTACATAATATGTTGATAAACTTTTTGAGGAGTTAGACGTACAATACTTTCTGTGATAAAAATCACGCAAAAAGACGCGGGCAGTGGATAATCAGAGAATTTAATTGGGCTTTGATAATTGTAATCAATAGTTAGCAAATAAAGACAACATAGTCTTATGTATGTAAGGAATTATCCCCTAACTTCACGTGGCACAAACATGACTGCTTTGATGGAATTTTTATAGCAGGGCATTCCTTGGCAATTACAATGTTTTGAGAAGGATTTTGAGAAAAATTATGACAAATTAATTAGTTTGAATATGTTTTTAGTAAATATATACCATTACATCACCAAGTTTCTACGCGGGAATGTATCTTTAACCCTTTTACGGGGATAGCGACATAAATGTCGTTTTATCGTAAAAGGGTTAAGTCTTATGACTTCAAAATGAATATGACGTCAAACTTTCAGCCAATTAATTCCCCCACAGTGGTTGAGCAGTTGGAAAAATTATCCCCCTAAATATGGAAGGGTATCGCTGCCAATATTAAATGCTGTGCTTAAATGTATTTTCCATCGATTACGTGTGAAAAGTACAATGTACAAAGTCCTAATACTGTTAATGATAAAGTCAAAATACCCCTAAGGCAATATTACCGTTCTTTCACTTTAAAATAACAAGATTTCGTTTGATAGACGTTAAGATGGATTTTAATGGTTGATAAAAATAGATAAGTTTGGGCGTCCTTTGAATTCATTCTAATTAGGTTACCAACGAATAGGTTGTCAGCTGGATTGGTGGAATAGCTGGCTAGCCTAATAGGTCGCCAAATTGTGTTTGATAGAAAGATCGGTCGTTTCCGTATGTTAATAAGTCACGTGGTATCCAACATTTGCATATTGATAAAGTGCTCTGTGCAAGATGATATGTTGAAAGCGTAAAGGACAAATGAGATGTGGCAGAGCGCAAATGTAAAGAGTAATGAGAGAAATGTTAATATGTAGAAATCTAAAAAAAAACCACAGCATTTTGCAATAAAACATTTGTCATTTGACAAATTACATTTGCTGTTTTACATTTAACTTTGACCTTAGAGGTATTTTGACTTATCATTAACAGTATTAGGACTTTGTACATTGTACTTTTCACACGTAATCAATGGAAAAGACATTTAAGCACAGCATTTAATATTGGCAGCGATACCCTTCCATACCTGAAAGGGTTAAAACGGTGATAAGTCTATATGAATAATTTGCTTTCATAAATTAACCATACTTATTGTTGAATATACAATCAAATTTCAGCTCTAGTATTACAATCTTCTTCAATACTCCTCTTTGTTTATCTCTCTATAATTTCCACCTAAACTATAGAAGCCTGTTGACGGCTTTTCCCCCATTTGAACCCCTTGAAATGGCTGGATATGGTTAATTTGTTTTCAAAAATCAAAAACACTACGCTAAACTAACGTATATTTTGAACGGCAGTTTGCTGACATAGCTGCGTTCCAGTCTACTATTTGAATTTCAAGTACACTACCAGTTTTAAAACCAATCGCCCAAAGAGTAAGAAGTTAGCTGAATGCTACGTTTGGTATGCCTTTTACTGGTATGTTATTTGCCATCACAGAAGACGTTTTTATGTAAAGTGTAATCGCAAACTGTCTCGGATACATTCCATTATGCATGCCCTTTAAATATGTAGACGGTATATTATACAATACGTCAGAAGATTTCCATATTTTAATACGGTTGTATAACAGACATGGACATGGACGGTTAAAAAAAACATGGACAGAAGGTTGTTATCCCTTATATATTTGTCATTTGGTGTGTGGAATTGTAATTCATCCATACTACACCCAGATTCTTGAGAAGATGTATTGCCTTGAAGGGATATAACACTAAATATTAATATTATGAATCCCCAATGCAACATTACAAATCTGTCGAAGCCATCGCATGAAAACAGTCCAAGTTCAATAAATAAATCAAATAAATTATTACTCAATGGAAAAACATTTGTATGAATGGCTTTTGCGATACTGAATTTCAATGCAAGCCCAGTGACGGTTTTGGCATTTTGGTCTTTTCGCGGAGTTCATAAATCATTTACGTTGAACTAAATCTATCTCTATTAAACTTTCCCTCTAGTCATTTTCTCCGTTGCTGTCATTTTAATTTGGGGAATCTTCCGATTCAGCGAAGAGATCAGAACCGGAAAATTGTAAAGTGAAGGCAATGACTTAACACATTCTGTTCCGACACGCCATCGCATGCAAATCATCTTGTTCCCATTACAACATGAAACGCGCAATAAATAATCCCGAAGATGCATTGAAGCAAATGCTAACATGTCAAAAACAAATAAAGGGAAGCATCGAAGCAAATTATAACGATTTCCAAAATGTATTTGTGCCGTTTAAAGACATCTAAAGTACATCGATTTCTAGTTTACAAGCTTGACGTGTTCAACATGATATTACTTCATCACGGTACAATGAAACCATGTGAAATTCAACAGCTGATTGTCCATAAAAACAGGACAATGCAAATCTGCCACTACGGGTTTCATTATGGTTTCTTTGACTTGACATCAAAGATAGTTTTATTGTTAGAAATCGAACGCCCCCGCTCCTTTCCCCGAAGAGTGCTAATGCACAAAATAAATCCGAACTGTCAAAACTTTCTTGGCGAGGAAAGCCCCAAGCCCCAGCGCCCTAATTTAGTTCAAATGTTTAAATTCGAGGTTGAAAATTTTCTCCTTAAGGTAAACAGAGATAAACAATTTGATTGATATACTGACGTTGGTTCTTATTAAATAAAAGTGATGAAACTTGGTCGATAATGAGCTGCAAGCGGTTTGATTGAATGAGCCTTCGGGGCGCCATAACTTTGATTCTTATTGAGTGGCGGTAGTTTAACGTCGTGTAAAGCTTTATTACATCAATACCTTGACTAATTGCAATGATGAGGGTAAGCAGAGCAATAAACAATCAATACCATGACTATAAGTCCGAGGATGAGCATGTTTGCTTAGGCATATTCAAGACTTTGGAACAAAATAGATTTTTTTTCTTCTGGCAGTGTTCGATAATGCATATTTTCCACCAAGCCCGGTTGAACTCTAAGCAGAGATATAATGTGGAAGAATGTTTAAACGGGGTAGATGTTCATTAGTTCAATGCTTTGTGGCAAGTAAAACTTGATACAACAGTTTTACTACCAGGTAATTAATATGTGAATTGCGGAGGGGATATCAGCCTCACTGTTGGCTTGTTCCTCTTCCTGGTATAATATTATGTCAAGGTTATACCTAGATTTACCACTTTATCTGATCTTTTAAGGGGTTCGCGGTGGCTAAGTGGATAAGGCGCTGGATAAGTAGATCGGGTGTTCGGTCCCTGCATTGGCCGAGAAAGTTCATCTCGTTTATCCGGCGTGATTTCCCCTTGTAAGTGATGAAGAAGGAGGGCCTGACAAGGATAGCTGCCTAGTCGTTCGAATGGGACGAAAAACCCAGCTCCCGTGTACACATTGGAGTGCACGTAAAAGATCCCTTGGCAGTTGGAATTCGATATAAGAGTAGGCCGTGGCGCCGCTGTCCGGGCAAAATTTCCCTCATAGCACACTGTATGGCGTATGTCCGTCTTCCATTAGCCCAGGTTAGGTGCATAATATACTTTTCAAAAAAAGTAGGGGATATTTGATTTTTAAGTGTTATTAAAGTCACCTAATGTCAAACAAGCATTGATCCGACGTGGCATACTCCTAATGAGACGTCTAAGGTCATTTTGGTCCAGATTGTCCCATTCTTGTTGCAACGCAGCAGCAAGTTCTTGACCATTGGCAGGACGTTGTTTACGTTGACGTAAGCCCTGTCCAAGCATGTCCCAGACATGCTCGATGGAGGAGAGGTCGGGACTCAGTGCTGGCCAAGGTAATGTGGTAATGTCGTGTTGTTGGAGGTAACCTGTAACGATCCTGGCCCTGTGACATCTTGCGTTTTCATCCTGGAAGATAAAACGGCGGCCATAACGTCGTGCGAACGGCACAACATGGACTGCCAAGATGTTGTCCCGGTAGTACTGGCCTGTAACACGCCCTGCAACAACACGTAAAGCCGTTCTTCCAGCAACAGTGATGCCTCCCCACACCATAACAGAACCACCCCAAAATCGATCATGTCTGACGACGTTAACGTCTTGGAAGCGCTCGTTTCGACAGTGAACCTTGACTCATCTGAACACATCACATTGCTCCAGCGTCGATTATCCCAGTGTTGGCGATCCCTACACCAACGCATATTCCTGAAGCAACGGCCAGAGAAATCCCTATCTGGCCATTGCTGGATTGGCTTCGGATTCTTGAACTATTAAGTAAGTGTGTCTATTCTTCTCGTTCAGTCAAATCTACCACTTACGTACAGTAACATGACAGTCCGTCGTTTAATGTTGGGTCTTCCTTAATATTTTGGACAAAGATTTAAGGTATTAAAAACGTGTAAAGTCTGTTCGTTACCATACAGTAGTGTTTACTTTACGTCAATACCGATAGCCTCGTTTGTCACGCAATTAGTTTTGCTGCAATATCCTGCTATGCGCTGGTTAATATAGCATAAAAAACGTGCAGCCATGACGTAACGTTATGTAAACACAGTTGCCCCAATTAAACATCCTGTTTTAAAGGTAATACCTTTGTAACGAAGTCAGTGATTGGTCAGTAATAGGACCACTGACCAGTCATAATTAGTGACAATAATACCTACCCAGTCCAGCAGGGAGTAGTGGGATTAGCTCTAATCAAACGGAACACTGCGAGGAGGATGACACAAACGACGTCGTGCCTGAATGTGATGATCTTTAAAACAAGGGATCACGCGAGGACGTCGGGCGCGAAGGTGCCCCTATGCAGTGAGTTCCGGATCGTCTAGCCACTCACTCTCACACCAGTGTCTGTTTGAAGACGAGCGCTGATCTGATTTGCTGTGATGACACGATTTCTCAAGGCCAAGGTACGGATAAATCGATCCTGCGCTTGAGTTGTCGCCCTTGGTCGACCTGAGCGTGGTCTGTCCTGTACAGATTGTGTATCACAGTATCTGGACCATAGCCTGCTTATGACAGACTGAGAAACATTCATCGTCCGCCTGTGTTGTGCCGATCTGTAGCATGCCAAGGACACGTAACCTTTCATTTTTGGTAACAGGATATATCAAAATTTGTTTTATGGTCCCTAAAACAATTAAACTGATGTTTCCACTGATGTTTCCACCCTGCAAATCTTTGGTTGGACTCCTACGATGATCCCAAGCATCACCTGCAATCCATGCGGTAGCTATTGGTGCGTTTGGGCGTCACATGTAACTGGAAATGTTTCTTCTGTTAGGTTCTATTGTGACTTTTTTCGTAGTCATTTGCATATTTTAGTATTATGCCCCCAAAATCAAATATCCCCTACTTTTTTTGAATAGTATAGATTGGTGTTATAAATTTGCTGATCGGGTAACCGCATATAAATTTATTATAATGTAACATATTACACATATCGAAGAAATTGGGATAGTTATGAATCGCGTAAGTAACTATACATTTAAATGCGACAGAATCGTTATTAAAGTCTCTACCTCAATATCATCCACAATCTTCAACATTGCAAACCCGATTTATTTGTCAAATTATATCAACATTGATGTTGTGATCTTACCGGGAAAGGATGGGCTTCTGATATCCAATATTTAAGACAAAATAAACATTTTACCATCGGTACACGAATCGTGTACCATAATGCGATTCAGCCCCAGTTGTAACAAACGGCGTATGTAGACTGCAATAACCAGATATAGAATTCGATTCAAACTGCTGGCTTATTTCGCCGAACATAACTGATTTGAAATTATAGTAAGAACGGAAACCATTGAATGTAAATCATATACATTCATATTACATACATTATATACATTCATATAACAGTATTATATGCGTTGCGGGTTGCGGCCCACTTTTGTCAATTTCTATCTCCCAAGTGTTAGCGATTTAGCTCCTTTTATGTAATTCCACGTTCTTTTTCAAAATCTATTTTTTTTTAGATTGGTTTGCCATTAGTTTATCTTTGTGTATACATATTTTGGATATTTCAATATTCAAGCACAAATCAGTTATTACTGAAA